>JAUJPP010000006.1:4465411-4714814 GCA_030562195.1 Nipponacmea schrenckii
TATACACTACTAGATATACACTACTAGATATACACTACTCGATATACACTACTAGATATACAATACAAGATATAAACTACTAGATATACACTACCAGATATACTCAACTAGATATACACTACCAGATATACACTACTAGATACACACTACCAGATATACACTACTAGATATACACTACTAGATATACACTACTAGATATAAACTACCAGATATACACTACTAGATACACTACTAGATATACACTACTAGATATAAACTACCAGATATACACTACTAGATATGCACTACTAGTTATACACTACTAGATATACAATACTAGATATACACTACTAGATATACACTACTAGATATACACTACTAGTTATACACTACAAGATATATACTACTAAGTATACAATTCTAGATATACAATACAAGATATACAATACAAGACATATACTACTAGATATACACTACTAGATATACACTACTAGATATACACTACTAGATATGCCCTTCTAGTTATACACTACTAGATATACAGTACTAGATATGCACTGCTAGATATACACTACTAGATATACCTTACTAGATATACACTACAAGATATATACTACAAAATATACAATACTAGATATACAATACAAGATATACAATACAAGACATATACTACTAGATATACACTACTAGATATACACTACTAGATATACACTACTAGATATGCACTACTAGTTATACACTACTAGATATACAAAACTAGATATGCACTGCTAGATATACACTACTAGATATACAATAAAAGATTTACAATACAAGACATATACTACTAGATATACAATACTAGATATACACTACGAGATATACACAACTAATATACACTACTAGATATACAATACACGATATACAATACAAGATATACACTACTAGTTATACACTACTAGATATACACTACTAGATATACACTACTAGATATACACTACCAGATATACAATACAAGATATACACTATTAGATATACACTACAAGATATACACTACTAGATATACACTACTAGATATACAATACAAGATATATACTACTAGATATATACTACTAGATATACACTACTAGATATACACTACAAGATATATACTACTAGATATATACTACTAGATATACACTACTAGTTATACACTACAAGATATATACTACTAGATATATACTACTAGATATATACTACTAGGTATACAATACTAGATATACACTACCAGATATACACTACCAGATATACACTACCATATATACACTACTAGATATACACTACTAGTTATAAACTACAAGATATACACTACTAGATATACTACTAGATATACGCTACTAGATATACAATACAAGATATACACTACAATATTTACAATGCTGGTAACACACTTATAGATATACACTACAAGATATATACTACTAAATATACGATACAAGATATACACTACTAGATATACACTACTAGATATACAATACACGATGTACACTTCTGGATATACACTACTAGATATACAATACTAGATATACACTTCTGGATATACACTACTAGATATATACTACTATATATACACTACTAGATATACACTTCTAGATATACACTACTAGATATACAATACAAGATATATACTACTAGATATAAACTACAAGATATACACTACTAGATATACACTACTAGTTATACACAACTAGATATACACTACTGGATATACACTACTAGATATACACTACTAGATATGTACTACAAGATATACACTACTGGATATACACTGCTAGATATAAACTACTAGATATACACTACAAGATATACAATACTAGATATACACTACTAGATATAAAATATATTAGATATGCACTACTAGATATATCATATACACTACTAGATTTACAATACAAGATATACAATACAAGACATATATTACTAGATATACAATACTAGATATACACTACTAGATATACACTACTAGATATACAATACAAGATATACAATACAAGACATATACTACTAGATATACAATACTAGATATACACTACTAGATATACACTACTAGATATACAATACAAGATATACAATACAAGACATATACTACTAGATATACAATACTGGATATACACTACTAGATATACACTACCAGATATACAATACAAGATATATACTACTAGATATACGCTACTAGATATAACACTACCAGATATACAATACTAGATATGCACTGCTAGATATACACTACTAGATATACATTACTAGATATATACTACAAGATATATACTACTAAATATACAATTCTACTAGATATGCAATACAAGATAAACATTACTAGATATACATTACTAGATATATACTACTAAATATACACTACTAGATATACGATACAAGATATACACTACCAGATATAGATTACTAGATATAGATTACTAGATATACATTACTAGATATACATTACTAGATATATACTACTAAATATACATTACTAGATATACGATACAAGATATACACTACTAGATATACAATATTAGATATACAATTCAAGATATATACTACTAGATATACACTACAAGATATACACTACTAGATATACTCTACTAGATATACACTACTAGATATACAATACTAGATATACACTGCTAGATATACACTTCTATATATACACTACTAGATATATCATATACACTACTAGATATACACTACTAGATATACAATACAAGATATATACTACTAGATATAAACTACAAGATATACACTGCTAGATATACAATACAAGATATACACTACTAGATATATCATATACACTACTAGATATACATTACTAGATATACACTACTAGATATACACTACTAGATATACACTACTAGATATACACTACTAGATATACACTACTAGATATACACTACTAGATACACTACTAGATATACACTACTAGATATACACTACTAGATATACAATACAAGATATATACTACTAGATATACACAACACGATATACACTACTAGATATACACTACTAGATATACACTGCTAGATATACACTACTAGATATACATTACTAGATATACACTACTAGATATACGATACAAGATAAACACTACTAGATATACAATATTAGATATGCCCTATTAATTGGACTTTATGCATTTGAATTTGAATTTCAGAAACAATGTGAGTGCGACCTGTGCTATGTTTTCGGTTGTTAACTTTGTGTTTCTTATTTTTCAGGCAGGAGCCGAAAAAAAGGTGGGACATCGGTTCTGTTGGGAATGGACGAGGTTTTAAAAAGGGAAATGTTAAACATAGAAAAGACTAAAATAATGGAGGAAGCTATTCTTGAATTTAGACAGATGCCTTTGGGCAAGAAGAAGAAACAAATCAAGGACCATCAAGAGAAGGTAATCCAAGAAGAAGAGCTGAAAGAAGAGATCAACAAAGAGAGTCAAAATAACAAAATTAAAACCCACTTTCACCTTCGTTGTTTGCAATGTAAGAAATTAGAGATCGACAACAAGTTTATAAAAACTATTAATAATACCCATCACGTCGTAATTGATCCTGAATTTATGTCAAAAGTCGACTTGAAACCAGACCAATCACCACGGAAACCGTTTGATGGAATACAAATTACTGGCAAAATACATTGTAAGGAATGTGATTATCATCTTGGTGTCATGCTTCGGTCCCGTGGAATAATGCTTCCATCGATAGCAGTGAAGAATTTTCAAATATTAACATCTGGTCAAGCAATGCTGTTTAAGAAATGGAAAGAATTGCCGTTCATAATTCATGAAATGACACATGAAGATAAAATGGGGATCATTTCTAGAAATAGAGAGCGGCGGAGTCGCGAGCAGGGGCATAATGATGTTATGTCACCGGAATATGGAGATCAAGACGAAAGAGATGAAGAAGAAATGGATGAAACGGATGACCCCTTAAGTTTATAAAAGGGAGGATAGTTTAGCACCATATATTTGATTTATTTTGATATAATAGTTAGTTTATTTGGTTTTACAGGCTTAGCGTGTTACTATAACGATTAACTTGTTTTATATTGTCAAAGGTCGAATTTCATGTTCATATTCACTATTCATACGTCACGTTTTTTTATTGTCAAATTTCAGATTTTGCCTGGAAAACCTTTATCTGTAATAGTTTTGAAATTGGTGTAAGTTTTATTATATACGAAAATGCTGTTAATTATAGTCCTGCCATAAGTGAACAGGGAGAATCTCATCAACTATTTATAAAAAGTACATAATTACAAAGAAAGGGAAAGAGGGGGGGGGCGGGTACTAGACTAGCAAAATTAGTCACGATTCACATATTTGACTTTTTTTTATTTATTGTAGTGTGTGTCTAATTATAATCTAGAGTGGAGAATTTGAATTTTTGTATAGAGACTTTTATATTGATATCATTTTATAGCGATTGTTTTTATTATTTATCAAATAAAGAACTACCACAAACAGTTGTTTAATAATAATAATAATAATAATAAAAATTTTTTTTTGTTTCAAGTCTGAACAGTTACTAAAACAAATAGAATTTAAAATGCACTTACAACATGACATCATTCTAAAAATACAAAAGAACGTCACCTATAAATTAAGTAGTAGAACATCAATACAAAAATGATCAGATATAAAATTTTGTATAAATTGAATAGATTTAAAATATAATAAATAGAATAGATATATTAAATGTAAAATGTCGCCTTCCTACAATCAACCATAAAAGTCTTCAGGTTCGCATCCCCCTCAAGGCACGGTCGCCGAACTGGTTTGGAGTTTTCTTTCCGTGGACTTTATAAGAGAATGGTTTCAACACTCTTCCTGGTACAATATGCCGAACTATGGACAGATATAATATCAGTAAGGTAGGAGGGTCTGTATCAGCATGTCGTATAACTTTAAAAACAATGCTGATGTAATTATTATTATGCTAAGTTTTATCGAATGCATCATGAAATTTACGGATTTCTTAGTTCAGATTTGCCTCATCTATATATATATATTATTTTTCCATTACCTAACTACTTATTGAAAAATGTTATAGATTTATAAGATTAATGAGAGATTGTGTAGTATAGTTTTGACACTTTGTAAGTACATTAAAAAAATTTTACAAAAATCATTTTTTCAAGTTTTTAACAAAATTAAAAAAACTTTTAAAGAGTAACATAATTTTTAATTGACACAGAAGGTGATACAGTGGAAAAAGTAATTAGTAATAATCAAACATAACAATCACAAACACGACAGAAATATCAATTTATACCAGATGATTTTAATAATAGTTAAAACTCAGAATTCTTCAAAGCAAGATCACTCATCAACTGGTTCAGACATGAATCTCATGTACGTTGGGGCGATGAAATTCACATATTACTAATTCAGGGCAGAAATTTTCACACTAAACCATCACAGAATACGTTTGAGACGAATTGCTGTAGACTGACAGGTATTTTTTAATGAATCTTCTGAACACATTTGATATCTTAAATAAAAAATATATTCCGATATCTAAGTACGACAAAAAAGGACACTCTAACTTTATGATCAAACGTCCAAAATCGGGAGTTCTTTACCTCTTTCTCTAATAAACCCTTCGAGAAGGAAACCCCACCACGTGTTACATTGTAATAACATAATCAGGATCGGGAGATAATTTATTAGCAACAGGAACATTTCAACATCTATACAGGTAACCTTCATGAATAAAAGGTAAAACACAGGAACATCAATACAGGAAAAACACAGGAACATGAATATAAGTAAAACACAGGAGCATGAATACAGGTAAAACACAGGAGCATCAATACAGGTAAAACAAAGGAACATGAATATAAGTAAAACACAGGAGCATCAATACAGGTAAAACACAGGAGCATCAAACAAGTAAAACACAGGAGCATGAATACAGTTAAAACACAGGAACATCATTACGGGTAAAACACAGAACATCAATATAAGTATAACACACAGGTAAAACACAGGAACATCATTACAGGTAAAACACAGGAGCATCAATACAAGTAAAACACAGGAGCATCAATACAAGTAATACACAGGAACATGAATATAAGTAAAACACAGGAGCATGAATACAGGTAAAACACAGAAACATGAATATAAGTAAAACACAGGAGCATGAATACAGGTAAAACACAGGAACATGAATAAAAAAAAGGGTAAAAAAACACCGGAACATCAATACAAGTAAAACACAGGAGCATCAATACAGGTAAAACACAGGAGCATCAATACAGGTAAAACACAGGAACATGAATATAAGTAAAACACAGGAGCATAATAAAAGGTAAAACACAGGAGCATGAATACAGGTAAAACACAGGAGCATGAATACAGTTAAAACACAGGAACATCATTACGGGTAAAACACAGAACATCAATATAAGTATAACACACGGGTTTAAAACACAGGAACATCATTACAGGTAAAACACAGGAGCATCAATACAAGTAAAACACAGGAGCATCAATACAAGTAAAACACAGGAATATCAATATAAGTAAAACACAGGAGCGTAAAAATTAACAGGTTAAACACAGGAACATCAATATAAGTAAAGGACAGGAACATCAATACAAGTAAAATACAGGAACATCAATACAGGTAAAAAACACAGGAACATTATCACAGATAAAACACATAAACCTCAATATAAGTAAAACACACAAGCATCAATACAAGTAATACACAGGAGCATCAATATAAGTAAAACACAGGAGCATGAATACAGGTAAAACACAGGAAAATCATTACAGGTAAAACACGGGTGCTGATGGTGTTGCATGATTATTATTGTTTATCTGAAAAACTGAAATGGTTATTATCACAGGAGGTCCAGTCCCATTGCCAATCACGCATAAATCACGCATAAATCACGCATAAAATTGGTTTGTGTGTGATTGTTCGTGGAGAAATTGGCTATTTTCTGGGGTTGTGCGTGGTCAGAATCACCGATGTATCGCGTATAAAGTGCGCATGTATCACTTACAATCACTGACAAAGAACGAATATCTCACGCACAACAGCGCACAAGCCCAATGGATCACGCATGAAAAATTTTAAATAATTTTTTGTAAATGATTATAAGTGGAACATACGTGGATTGTGCGTGTTTTGTAAATGATATGTGCGTGTTCTTGAAGTGATTCGTCAGTGATGTGCGTGCTAGGAGCTAATTTCTGACGCACGAGCACTAACGGAACACTGACAGAACACGCACATATCACGCACCTTCCACGTCCAATCTACGTACAAAATGCGCATAAAAATTTGAACCGTTCAAAACCGGCGATCGCGCATAAACCCGTCCCCGCATACAATCACTGACAAAAACTGATGTTCCACGTGTGAAACACGCATGATTTACGCATACGGTGGGGGGGGGGGGTTCTAGCATGATATGGGATTGTAAGTTGTAATTTGTCCAGTTTGGTTTTAGCTTTTATATGTAGTACTTGTATTATATTTTTCTAACTAGTTAAATATTTATACTTTTAAATTTACCAGAGTGTTGATCTATTATAATTGGGAATCCATAATTCATCTGTCGCATATCCAGAAACCAGAAATAACATTACACTGTTAAAATTAATGCGTATGAAATTGGTTATATAGAACTACCGCACTTTACTTACTGAGCAATAAGTCAGCTTGACTTACTGAGCAACTAGTAAGCTTTACTTACTGAGCAACTAGTAAGCTTTACTTACTGAGCAATAAGTCAGCTTTACTTACTGAGAAACTAGTAAGCTTTACTTACTGAGCAATAGTCAGCTTTACTTATTGAGCAACTAGTAAGCTTTACTTACTGAGCAATAGTCAGCTTTACTTACTGAGAAACTAGTAAGCTTTACTTACTGAGCAATAGTCAGCTTTACTTACTGAGCAACTAGTAAGCTTTATTTAAAATGAAAAACCCAATAAGTCAGCTTTACTTACTGAGAAACTAGTAAGCTTTACTTACTGAGCAATAGTCAGCTTTACTTACTGAGCAACTAGTAAGCTTTACTTACTGACCAATAAGCCAGCTTTACTTACTGAGCAACTAGTAAGCTTTACTTACTGACCAAAAGTCAGCTTTACTTTTAAAATGAAAACCAACTAGTCAGCTTTACTTACTGAGCCAAAACTTTTGTAAGCTTTACTTACTGAGCAATAGTCAGCTTTACTTACTGAGCAACTAGTAAGCTTTATATACTGAGCAATAGTCATCTTTACTTACTGACAACTAATCAGCTTTATTTACTGAGCAATAAGCCAGCTTTACTCACTGACAGATTTACTTATTTTTTTGTTGGTAAATGTTAAGGAGCACATTGTACAATGATTTTCCCGGATAAAAAAATAAATAAAAATCCAAATATAAAAATCTTTAATATGAAAATATCAAATAAAATAAGATACGTTTAACAATTGTAAATTTATAACAATATGTGTTTAGAATGTACTAAGGTTTAACTATTTATGTTTTCATTGAGGTTTAACAGACCTCTCTAACATTCTCCAAGGCATTCACACACATTCGTTATTCACCCCCCCCCCCCGACAATCACACTATCTCACACACACTCAAACACTCAAACACTCACCCTCACATAATACTGATTTCAACTTTCACAAAACTAACATCTCTCATACACACAGTCATACAATTTTAATGTCTTTCTATATCCCTCCCAACACACATCTATATCCATTCATATCCATCCATTTCATTCCCACTGACGAGTGGTTTAGTTCGTTCATTCTTCAGTTCTTCCCAGACGAGTTTTATGAGTTACTCTTCTGTTTTTAAACACTTGCAGGATCGGAAGAATCGCCTGATAGTCTTTAGAACTCGTCTTTGCGGTTTAAACGTTTGAACTGAAGTAATACATAAATGAAATTATAAGCCAGATTTATTAAATGGTTGCCAAATAAACACGATTGACCTCATTTTCACATCTTTTTGGAATTGAATTTTTACAATTAACAGATACCTCCTGACTCCAGTTTAGACGCAATGTTGCAAATCGTAAGGTGAAGTGATTACAAATTTTTAAAAAGTTTTCAAACATCCTGATATCTTACCTTCCTGATCACAAGTAGCGACACCTTCAGTCTGTGTAGCGCTATCTTCTGTCCTGACAACTGGTTTTGTAATAGATTTTTGGGGTTGTTTTACCAGAATTTATCAAACAAATTTACTTTATCATCAGTTGCTCCTTCAAATTTACTAGTGCTTTCGACTGGATATCGTACCTGGTGGTCGGTACTTTTTCTACAATAGAATAGATAGACTATTCAGGATAGGAACAAGTAAAAATGTTAAATTTTGGTTTCCCAAAAGATTTTCACTTTACAACAAAGTTTTATATTGAAACACATGTATATATATTGTTTCCAAGGTTCTTTCAGATTAATATTATTTTGGTTTTACTGTGATTGTCCAATAGAATAACTAACAAGCTAATATTCTGAAGTAAAGATAGACAAGCATGCCTTACCTTCATTTTTGGTGATTTTGGAAATTCCTGTAAACCGCTTGAATCTTTTAAAGAGGCTAGGTGTTTCTTCTACTGGTTTATCTTCCAGGAATCCAAAGAACTCTCTTTCGTAATACTTGTATTCCTCCACTGTCATGCACGGATTGACATACTTAGGAGTCTCACCAAAACCAATAAATGGCGGGTGGGGCCCGTATTTCTTGGACATTCTCTAAAAAGAACATTTTTGTTTTAAATTCAATTTCAATTTAAAATTTCTGTTTGCTGAACCCTAGTTACGACTTTTTTTAAAAAAAAATACAAAACTGAAATAGTATCAACTCCGAAACGTTTAAAATTTATATATAAAAGATAATGTGATCCATGAAAATTTACCCGGTTTCTTACTGAATAACAGTTGAAGTTGATTCCTATTCTAGCAATTTTAACAATATTTATGTAAAAGAAAAGGGGAAAAACGGGAAAGGTTCCCTTTTGAAATAAACTTGAAAATTCAAATTTTGCTTTAACAATATAGTCCGGCGAATAATAGCAATATTTCCAGGTAAAATTGTACAGTTTGTAAAAATATCTCACCTTAATATTCCGAAAAATCCTCAAAAATCGCAGAGAAAAATTAAGCACTCTTTTCAGAATGAAAATATGTAGCTTGTGACGTCATACGATTGTAGTATGTATTTTAATTATAACGTCATAATAAAGACAAATTATTCTATTTTTAACTTCTTCCCCCTCCCCTCCCTCTATAAATTTCTGTTTATCATTAATTCATCTGTTTAAGGGAAACGTTGCTGGTATTGAAGCTACATCCAGTATATTGTTTAGGGGTTAACAATATCTGAGAGTATTCTGATCACCATAGGAGTACCAAATTGAATGGAGGTTAAATTAAAGCTTGGTGCCGGAATAGAGCGATGTCGGCCATTACCATTCCGGAGAGTTTTACCTGTGAATACCTGGATGTTTCGTTTGCTTACAATAGACGTTCATCTATAAACAAACTTAGTTCTTATTTAAACCCCCTTTAACGTGAAGAGAATAATGTTTATTTGTATAATTTAATGGAATATAAAGGGATCCATTTAAGGTGCGTAGCTGAATTTTCATTTTATAATTGTAATGACAAACTCCGTATCTTATTATTATTATTATTATTATTATTATTATTATTATTATTATTATTATTATTATTATTATTATTAATTATATTTATTATTATTTTATTATTATTATTATTATTATTTTATTATTATTTTTTATTATTATTATTATTATTATTATTATTATTATTATTATTATTATTATTATTATTTTATTATTATTATTATTTATTATTATTATTATTAATTATTTATTAATTATATTTATTATTATTATTATTATTATTTATAATTATCATTTATTATTAATTAATTAATTAATTATAATTATTATTATTATTATATTATATTTATTATTATTATTATTATTATTATTATTATTATTATTATTATTATTATTATTATTATTATTATTATTATTATTATTATTATTATTATTATTTATTATTATAATTATTAAATATTATTATTATTATTTATTTTATTATTTTTTATTATTATTATTTATTATTATTTATTATTATTTATTTTATTTATTAATATTGATATAACGCAAATCTAATTAAAATTACTCTAAGATCTTCAGAATCTGAAACATAGTTGCAAATAATATAAATGTAAACAACCATTAATTTTCGTTTGATATCCGTAAACCAATCCTTTTCTGACCTAATACTGTTTGACTCTGAAGTACAGTTTTCCGCCAGCACGGTAAGACACCTAGGGTTATACCTCTCACTAGGTAACCCAGGACATTCACGGTGTCATTTAGTCAATTATCAGATTGTCAATCAAATAATTCCATTCGAGAACAATATTCCTGATACTCCAGAAACTGTAAAACTCATGCTGCCATATACATATCGGATCTCCTTCCAACAGTCCCAGCGTCTGGACCGAGTGAGATAGTGTGTTTGTGAGGGGTGAAAATATTTGGGCTTTTGGGAAGGGATGATTTAGGAATGTGCTTATGCCTTGGAGTATAGAAAAAATAAATAGTTAAACCTTAGTACAATCTAAACACATATTGTTATAAATTTACAATTGTTATACGTCACCTAGATAATGTTTTTAATTTAAAACAAAAAAATGAATTATGTCGTATGTGAGCTACCGTATCAAGATAAGGTTTGGTGCATAGAAATGGGCGTTACATGTCAATCGATAGATAAATAGCACTAAATGTTCCAAAACCACCACGATCTTCAAAAACTGAATTCTACAAAAGTTGGTCACACCCCTAGAAATAAACTTGGAGTCTCAGAGAAAGGTTATTATGAAAGTTAACACGCCTCTACAGAATTGTTAAGTTACGTTTAGTTTATTATGTGTGAGGTAATATTTTTTAATCTCAGCCATAATCGGTTTTCTGCCTTCATCATGAATTCACACATAGCACGATCTATAGTTATATCTCCACTCCATTCGGTTGCTTTTAATATCGTCTTCTTTTCCTGTGGTTCTTTTTGGGTACAAAAATCGGTCATGGTTTTTCGTAGATTACGAAATGTTCTCACTTCATGAAAAAAATCATTTCCTTGGTGAATAACTTTTTGCCAGAAAACTTTATAAAAATGATCATATAGTACATAGTCTGCTTGGCTCCACTGACGAAACCTTTCACGATCCATTGTAGTTACATTGAACTTATTTCTATATTTTGAATAAACGTTACTTGGCAAATACAAAACATCCTCCAAATTCCAGTTTAGAGTTCTTTTCAACAAAACCATAGATTCGTCGTAATACTCAACAATTAAAACCAAATTAAAATCGTTGGAAATATTTTTCACAAATTCATCTATGAGGGTTATGTTTGACAAAGCCTCCCTTTTAATACCCAGATCGATGCTCATTCTACTATGTGTAAATGAATTAGTAAATCTTTGAGGGTCATATTTCTTAGGATTTTCCAGATATGTGGAGATAGGCGAACTTCCACTAATGCTCGTTAAATATCTTACTGGAAAGATATCTCTATAGTACATAAAACTAGAAGTAAACTGATCAAATGGTTCACGTAAAATGGCCACATATTTAGTATCAGAAATATTTAGAAATGACCTGTCGATCATAGATCACGTGATTACACAATATATCATATGTACCATTTTAGAAGGAAGAATATTTTTGCTAGTTATGGATTCATATTGACTGATAATATTATAATCTTTTGGTAGCATGATGTTGAGATTCCGCTTCAAAGCAAACCTTAGCATGATATTCATGGTGGTCGTGCTGGCTGCTTTATGTACTTTGATAAAAACAATGTGTTGACACTCCGTATTACACAATGGTTGTGGTTTTTTGGTAGACGCCTCCTTGTGGTCGATGCAGGAGATGCACTCGGGACATCCTTGTTTGGAAGCGTATACAGTCAATATTTGGAGATTTTCAACTAAAACTATCGAGCCATTTTAAGGGAAAATATTAAAGACCAAACCCCTCAATCAATTAGTTCGCTCCGTTTTAAATCATCCCATTAAAACAACTTCAGACTGAACAATTGTATACACAGACGACAATAGAATATTTTAGTTGTTCTTTCGTGTATTATTTACAATGTTGTAAATAATGGTAATTCAATATTTAATACTGATTTTATTGTGAACAAATTTCGACAATTCTTTTCAAAGCCACAATCAGTTCATCATACGAGTATTTGATTAATATTTTTGTGAATTTTAAAATAGAAATGCACAAATGTAAGTGAGTTACCTTGACGATGTATATAATTTGAGACACAGACTTTTCCCATGACAACATTTAACTCATAGACCTGAAATTAAGACAAAAATGGAAATTAAAGTTCCACTCGGCGCTCCTCGGCTGTTTCCGTCAAGTTGAAAATAAATAAAATTGAAGTAACTTTTAGTTAGATCGTTTAGGACGAACCTAGTTGACAATTGTCTAATAACCAAACCTTAAGAGGCTGAAATATTTGCAAGTTTGAATAGCCAAACATCAAATCTTTCCATAACACAGGTTCCTTCAATTTAAAAATTTTACAAGATTTTTAAGAATCACCATACTAGTATAGATTAACTTTACGATATAGTTAGGCGTCGATATTTTTGGAAAAATATGTACAAAGAACTGGTAAATTGTATTCAAGCGTTAAATGTAAAATGTTAAATGTACTCCTAGGAAATTACGGAAGCAAAGAAATGAAATTCAGGAAAGTAGGTAATCAGCATAACCTTCCGAAAGCATCTGAATAGACTACGTTGGGCCATTACCGTTTCCTGATAATGCCAATAGATATTAAGTTTATGTAGAGAATATTTCATTGCTCAATAAGCATAATTACATTCCACCAGAGGACATTTCAAGTGTCAATTGCACTATCGGTAATCTACGCACTGTGTGACTGCCGCCATTTTTCTAAAAGTTAACTTAAACTTTTAAAATTCCCAGCACTTTGTTCCCAACTCAATTTTAAGGTATAAGCGTTTTTATTGGCGAAATGTAACCATTTGTTGTTGATATTTTATTTTGAGTCATTTAACAATGATTAACAAATGACATTATTCAATCAAAGACTTAGTTTTAGTTATTTATCAACATCTAAAACAAGATCATCATTGTACGGGCAATAGATATATTTTATCTATTAATGATCATTTAAGTTCCTTGATCGAACTGTTTGCTCTGCAAAATAAGACTACAGAATTAGTTGCAAGGTCTTGTTAACAGAGATTATTCTCCGCTATGGCTGTCCTAAACTGATAATTAGTGATGGTGGCATGGAATATAAATTAAACGTGTTAAAATAATCAACTAAAGAATTTAACATAATTCATATCAAACTAGAAGTTAGTTGTTATCCATCATCAAATAGAAAAACATAGAATATTCACGTTTTTAAAAAAAAAAATAGTTTGGCTAAATTGATTCGCGATGATCAAAGAGACTGGGATGATTAACTTCTTGGCATCATACCGGTCATTTGTCAGAACAGAAGTTCTTAAATACTACCCATTTTTTCTCACTTTCGGGAGAGACGTGTTCTTGCCTATGGACACACTTTTAAATCCCATATGAAAACATTTTGGAGAAGACTATGTTCCGACTATCCTTGCTCGCTTGTTCAAAGATGATTTAGAAGAGAGTTCAAATAAACAGCGTCACTATTTTTATGCCAAATGAAAATTAATTACGAAGTAGGTGACTCCGTTTATTATTATGCTCCAACAACTACATAAGACAATTCTACAAAATTAATAACCCATTGGAAACCACATTATTGAATAATAGAATAGTTCTCACCGGTCAATAAAACACCAAATATACCAAGTGTACTCCGCGATCCGATGTAGAAAATAATGTCGAATGAACGAAGATACTCAGTTTTATTATATTTTGTACCACATGTTACTTGTTATGCCTCAAAAATACTTTATCAGTTTCTAACAATAAAATATGTTTAAGCAATTAATTTATCTGTTCAAAAATTGAGTTTCTGTTATCTTATATCAGAAATTAAAGGTCTTTTATCAGAATAAATGCCGTCATGTAATATTTGCTTGAATTCTGTTTACGTTTCTCTTGTTGTTCGATCATTACCAAATTTCAGAAGTAAATACTTCCGCGCAAGGCGCATCGCTTTTCATAATTACCAATAATTTGCCGTTTCATTTCTAGAGACGCCTACAGAGAGGTCATTGGCGGCGATTAATCAGCAGAATATAGTTAAGCTATCTTTTGTTTCTCTTCCGATTTACTAGAATCATCGAACTAACACCATTTCAACCGTGTACGTGTTATTATCTATATGAAAATTGTATTTTGAAATAAGTGATGTTCATAAATCATCACAGCTCCAAGCTTCAAGCACCGAGCGAATCTTTAAACTAATTATTTTCATAAGACAGTAGAAGCCTAATCTCACGTGAGTAGAACGTGAAGCGTTAAATTTACTTATGATAGCATTATAATTTAAAGTGACAAAGGTTCATGTTGCGTCATATTGAATAGAGGGGATTACATTTCAGAAGCAGAGAATCAATTGAATAATCTTAAACACTATGTCATTTTACCGGAGACAATTTTCAAAGAAACTGCTAATATGATAAACAATATTCTTGCTGATTTAGTCAAAACAAGTCATTAAAAACAGAAACAATATCTTTCTGCCAAACCTGATTGCCATGAGAGACACTTGTAATCAGAATCCTACCAATGATTGGTTTATGCCTAATAGAATCCTTAAAGGCCGCCCGATTATCTCTGACTGTGGTAGTGAGTTGTATGCAGTGTCAGAATACATTGATGATTTTTTACTTTTTTACGGACGCTTTTAGATGATATTTTCAGGAACAATTTTTGCAATTCTTTGAAATCCTCAACAACCACCATCCGTCCATCACACTAACGGCCAACGTCAGCCACAAAGGCATAGATTTTCTCACTACCACCATCTTCAAAGGAGATTCCATGGCAGAGACTAATAAACTAGATATAAAAGTATAGTTTAAAGAAACTGACACTCAGCAACTTGTGCATAAGGGATCATTTCACCTAAAACATACCTTTTCTGGTATAATAACTGAAAGAGCGTGGATACTCTAAACGATTTTTCAAAAACACGAAAAATTCCAAACAGGTAGCAGATAAAAATAGACTCTATACCGAAGTACATCCAGGCTTAACGAATGTCCTATGTATGTCAAGCAGGTGCAAAATGTCCTTTTATATTATAACTCGTAACTCTACAAATAAAAGAAACCCGATCCAATAGCACCTAACATGTGAAAACTCGAATGTAATATACTTAATTTCATTTCATGTAAAAAATATCCCAAACAATATGTCTGAGAATTAAAGAACAATTACCCTTTCGTTTTAATGCTCACAGATCAGATATTAAATTAAAAAAAGACAAGCCTGTTTCAATTCATTTCAATCTTGACGAACATTCAATTGACGATCTCCCCTTATTGAGCACATAGAAATCGCCCTGCAGGAAAATGTAACTACTGTGAATGTAAGGAATCATGGGATGGGGACACCATAACGCAGGAATATCACCCTTCAATACAACTAGTAATAAAGAAAACAAGATAGTTCATGCCCATTAGAAGAGTCTTCAAGAGAAATTCTCCCATGTCTAAAAGCAGAAAATGATAGTGGCATTTGGAAGAGTTGAGGTTTCAAAAATCCAAGATGTCTCTAATAAAACAGATTAATAAGAAAGGGATGATTTACAGTTACAGTCTGAATCTATCCCAGCTCGGGATAAACAGCAATCTGGTATTGAACAAGCATCTAAAGAATCTCAACTATCTTGACAATTGGCTAGTGCAAGAAACAACGAGAGAGCAGAAGGTAGGAGCATTCAGCCAAGTAGTAAATCCAAAGCCTATCAAATTTATGATTTTGTATGGGATGATCCCAGTTATAGAGATAATGATGACTATATATCACAGTCAAAAGGATGGCTCACTCACTGTCAATAAAAAGAAAAGTAGTTGACTGGTCGTTTTACTTCATGTATAGTGATCGTATTCAGGGATTTCTACAATAAGTTTCCTTATCTGAAGGCTTGGTCCTGTATTGCTCGAATAAAACGATTTGAATTCAGTTCTCCAAATAATAAGAACCTGGAACTTGTACCTTGTCCTGTCTAGTGTCTGGTAAATTTTTGTTTCTATCATTCACGATAACGATGTTCTTAACTTTATTCCAGTAGGGCGTGTACTTTGATGTCAATTTTTGCAATGTACGTTCGCACATGTTTGGCACAGCGCTCTTCCGGTCAGCCAGAGCATAGACACTATGGCCTTGAACATCAAGGTTTATGTCTAGCTTGTAAGATTGAATTATTTTTCACCTTAATGAAGAATCTTTATATTTATTTGGTGAGTTTCACTCTGAACATTCTTCTTTTTATATTTCTTTTGTCATAAAAGGAGCTCGATAATAAATTGGGCTGAATGATAGAGGCTAGCTTTTGTGTATATCGTATTTTTTGATGGTTTTACAGCGACATCTGTCGACATGTAGGCTATTTGGAGAGATGTCTTGCAGATTTGTTCGCAAGATTTGTTATTGAACTTTTGTCGGTTGAGTTTTGTGTTTGACAATTTTCATTTGAAGATATGTTGAGCTAGATTTGTATTTAACGAAATTTCTGGCAAGAATTCTATCAATTCAATAATTACAAAATTGAATTTTTACCTAAAAATGTTCTATTCTTAAAGCGACAATTCGTTTCATATGTCTATTATCAATGCTTTTGCTTTATAATTCTATAATGCAAACTGAACCTTTTTTTGAACAGATTCATGCCATGATTGCTTATAAATATCGTGTAGTCAAAGTTTAACAGCTACATTAGAACAATTTGGGTTTATTGAGCAATAGTTTTTCCAATTTATTCCACATATTCCACAATTATCAATTACTGATTTTATTGAACGTATCCTATTCGACGAAAAAAATATCACGATCATGTAACTTTCTACGGAAGCGTATTACCGTAGACAATACAAAATAAATGGCCCTTATAGGCTTCCGTGCAATCTTTCATCCAACTGTATTTGTTTTAAAAGAGTTAATTAAAAGAGGAACGTACTAATTGTTAAGGGAGAAGCTTAAACTAATTCTGGTATTGCTGATTTAGTTTTCTATTTATAACATTGGGCTCTTATAATGATTGCTGTTGCTTAAAATTCTACTAAGATCTTTCCTAGGATATTGATCAGTGATTTGAGATTTGTTAAGTTTTATTTGTCAAATAAATCCCAATCCTATATTGTCATAGTGTAGGTTATACTTCTTACACCGATCACGTGCAACACAACGCGATCCATTTTGTTCATTTTGTATTCTAAATATAACTATAATGTCCTTGCATAATGAAAACTAAACAGCTATTTCTATACACCGTATTGTAGTAAATCATACACAATCATTATAATAGAACTTTTCAAACATACTCTTGCCATTCGTACTACTATGATGTGATGGTTGATGTTTTTGACAGAATTATGACAAATAAAATTTTAAAGATAGTGATCAATGAAGTTTAGCTGTTCCCCACCTTTAAAAGTATCATCGTTTATGCACCTCCATTAGCAGCTCCATTTTAATGGATAATGGATTATCTATAAAACTTTGTTGATAAAATAATACAATTATTATAATCTTTATTACGTTTTAAAAGGATTTTGTAAAAGCAAAAACCTTAAAACTAAATTTCTTTAACACTTTCTAAGTTAAGCAACTGAATAAATTTAAATACACTGTTTAAATAATGTGAGTTTTAAAAATAAATTTCTAAAATCATGAAAAAAAGACATATTAAAACATGAAGAGGGCTCAACCATGTATGACCTTTGGAAGCTTTATTACGTATAAAAATAATCGGACAGGCAATACAAAACACAGAGAAAATACGAACAAAATAACGAAAAAATGTAAACAAACATTAGAAAACAATATATATACAAATAAGAGAAATTCATATAAGTGGTTTCGATATCTTTTTTAATGATTGACTAAGAAACAAACCAAGTCTTTAACCTCTGAATTAATTTCAATGGACAATAACGATGTTATTTTACAAAGAAAAATGTATTTATTGACTGAATGACGTTTTTGAACTGTAAGAATATTTAATGATATGATGAGATTTCATGTGATGATAACATTGGAGAAGATTTTAGATCCGTTGTAATTATTCATTATTATATTTTAAAATATGTTCATGTAAAGATTGTCAAATTATATACGACTTCATTTTAAAGCGAGAGGTTTGATATTCATTTGATTAATCATATCTAAGTCTGAGAATGGAGACATTTTAATCTAAGCAAATCAATAACAGTGTTAAGAGATCACGTTAAGCGACTTTTGTATATTTTTAGAACTGCTAAAGATTTTGTACATGTATTCAAGATCCAAAATCAACCAACGAAAATGACCAACATGGCTTTAAATTAACGTGTGTATAAATATATATCAGATAAAACTGCTCGATTTAAACGAATATAAGACTACAGTACAATTTTAGTATTCATTGAAAACATCCTTATTTTTATTTTCGTGAAAGCTTTTTTCCCCTTTCTCTCGTCTCCTTTTCTTTTTTTAGGTCTTCAACTCTTCCAAGCAAAGACATATAATCTAACCAAACTCAACCAAACCAAACCAACAACAACCAACAACAACCACCATGATCATAACGAGTTTTGGAAGAATGTAGAAGACTGAGTCACTCACGCCAAAACCATCCAGGGCCGAGTTTCACCGCTATGACATTCGTTCCGACCAGATCGTACGATTTCTCGAACCACCAAACCAACAGTTTCCTAATCATCCAATTGATTCTAAATCCACTACCAACGACCGCCAAAGTGCAACTACCTAGTTTGCGATATCAGCAATTGCTGGAAGCGAACGTTGACTCGTCATTAACCACCACCATCGATGGTTCAGTGTTCTAGTAGTTCTGTTTCTTGTTGGGATCCATCGTTTCTTGATTCGTTACCATGGGACTGGTCAGTCGTAGATCCTAACCTACAATCCATATAATAAATATTGTTTAGATATTGTAATGTTTGACAATAGTAAGAATGAACAGCATGCCTTTTGCTGTAAATCGATACAGAATAATGTCCGGTGTCCTAGCTACAATAAAGTATCTCAACAGTTATTATAAGCCTTACCTTCGTTTTCTAATGAACAGAACCACACCTACAGCTACAGCTACAGCTGCCAGTACAATAATCGGTACCACAATCGTAACAATGGTCGAACTCTGATAACCACTTCCTACAATTTGGAAAGAAATTAAAGCATGGAAAAGGGGTCAAGGTATCATTTATTAGTAAAAATCTCTACATTATATTTTACACTTAATCTAAAAAGACTACAGACCAGTATAAATCAGTCGAAAACAGAAATACAGAAACAACAACAATTTAGGTTTTATGTTACTGTACTTTGAAAGCATTTCCGTGTTATTTCTGCATTTAGCAAAGTACTAAATAGCCAGGTATAAGAACAATTATATTAGGGTGACATTTCTAAACTTTTTAACGATAGAGAACGATGATTTCCACATCACTATTGTTTGTAAATAATAATTGATGAAAGAAACTATTAAACTATTGGTTACTTTATAATCATGTTACTAGTATAGTAGTATAATCAATTGGGTTATTTTATGTTTGTCGACAGTCTGCCTTTAAAAGGTCTAACCTTCAATGCCGTCTTTTGAGAATACAGTCTCATGTTTAACGGTACAATCTATTCCTTGGTATCCATCTGAACAGTTACAAGCTCCATCAATATTATTACATTCTGCTTCTAGGTTACAGGATCTTGCTGCACAATCTAACTTACAGTTTGGTCCGTATGTTCCATTATCACATTCTAGAGAACGAAAGTGTCAATATAAATAAACATTATATCGATCGAGGAAGTACTACTGTAGTATGGTAAGTTGTAACATGTAATTATAATGGTCTTTCAAATTACAATCGAGGGGGGTTGGCAAGGTTTTGGTGGGGGTGACCTTTCCTCAAACGTTTGCTGTAGAGACCTCATACCGAACATGTATTTATATGTTTCTAATTGATAGACGTAATTTATGGTAGAACGAATTCTTCATTTAGACATTTTCCTCTATAAGCAACGACTTCATTCTGAAATTACCACCTCTACCTTCTAATATCAGTAAGTTCAATATTTTACCTCGTGTACAATCTATTGTCTGGAAGTACTACTGTAGTATGGTAAGTTGTAACATGTAATTATAATGGTCTTTCAAATTACAATCGAGGGGGTTGGCAAGGTTTTGGTGGGGGGTGACCTTTCCTCAAACGTTTGCTGTAGAGACCTCATACCGAACATGTATTTATATGTTTCTAATTGATAGACGTGATTTATGGTAGAACGAATTCTTCATTTAGAAATTTCTATAAGCAACGACTTCATTCTGAAATTACCACCTCTACCTTCTCAATATCAATTAGTTCAATATTTTACCTCGTGTACAATCTATTGTCTGGTATCCTGGTTGACATCCATCAATACATTCTCCTGTTTTACTCTCACATTGTAAATTACTATCTTTACATTTTCTATCTGAACATTTCATATCACATACTTCACCATAGAAACCTTCTGTACAACCCCCTTCACAGCTACCATTGAAATGATTACATGGTGATGTTTCTACTAAACAATTTCTTTCTGAACATAGTTTTAAACATCCAGCACCGTACGTACCATCATCACAAACTATAAATATATATATACTAGTATTCGTGGATAACTGACAGAAAACTAAGGTTTATGATCTGAGTATCGTAAGGGTCGTATATATATTCTGTACATTATTATTCTGTATTATTATATATTTATTTCTATATTTATGTATATAATAATTCGATCAAAAAATATTAATTCATTTAGAATCCTCCATAATGACGTTATAATTCATTTACGTCACGTATCACGGGGGGTGGGATCTTTTTAAAACACAACTATCAGAAACACCTCAATTATGGAAGACAATCCCTGCCAAAATTAAACATTCTTAATGCTTAATTCGGTGTCAAAACATTAGTACAGTAAAATCAACATTTCTACGCTTAATTTGACATTTGTTCGCTAAATTCATAATTTGTTGTTAAAAATTTATCATTCGAATAAAGAATATTACTGAACAAATTAACGATCAAGCCGAACAAATAACGCCCACTTCATAACGCCGAATGAAGTTTACCGACCGAACAAATGTTAAAAAATATTTCTCGCATTTCATGAGAACGTTATCGTTATGACGACAAGTGGCATTGCTCAATTTGAGTTAGGGCTTCGTCCCTATATATTTGGCCAATTTTTATGGCCGGCCAGTGGCTTTGTACAAAGTAAAGAATCTTATTATGAATTCCAATTTTATGATAAAAAACGAATTTTTTAATCAAACTCTTGGTAATCTTTATTCATTGGAATGTGAAATTTTGATATAAATATGGTGCTTATACCAGGAAATGATTTTACTGTACTAATGTTTGACACCGAATTAAGCATTAAGAATGATTAATTTTGGCAGGGATTGTCTTCCATACTCTGTAAGTTCAATAATTTACCTCGTGTACAATCTATTGTCAGGTATCCTGGTTGACATCCATCAATACATTCTCCTGTTTTACTCTCACATTGTAAATTACTATCTTTACATTTTCTATCTGAACATTTCATATCACATACTTCACCATAAAAACCTTCTGTACAACCCCCTTCACAGCTACCATAGATATGATTACATGGTGATGATTCTACTAAACAATTTCTTTCTGAACATAGTTTTAAACATCCAGCACCGTACGTACCATCATCACAAACTATAAATATAAATATACTAGTATTCATGGATAACTGACAGAAAACTAAGGTTTATGATCTGAGTATCGTAAGGGTATCGTATGGGTCGTATATATATATTTATTTCTATATTTATGTATATAATAATTCAATCACAAAATAAATTAATCCATTTAGAATCCTCCATAATGATGTTATAATTCATTTACGTCACGTATCACGGGGGGGGGGGGGATCTTTTTAAAACACAACTATCAGAAACACCTCAATTATGGAAGACAATCCCTGCCAAAATTAAACATTCTTAATGCTTAATTCGGTGTCAAACATTAGTACAGTAAAATCAACATTTCTACGCTTAATTTGACATTTGTTCGCTAAATTCATAATTTGTTGTTAAAATTTATCATTCGAATAAAGAATATTACTGATCAAATTAACGATCAAGCAGAACAAATAACGCCCACTTCATAACGCCGAATGAAGTGTACCGACCGAACAAATGTTAAAAAATATTTCTCGCATTTCATGAGAACGTTATCGTTATGACGACAAGTGGCATTGCTAAATTTGAGTTAGGGCTTCGTCCCTATATATTTGGCCAATTTTTATGGCCGGCCAGTGGCTTTGTACAAAGTAAAGAATCTTATTATGAATTCCAATTTTATGATAAAAAACGAATTTTTTAATCAAACTCTTGGTAATCTTTATTCATTGGAATGTGAAATTTTGATATAAATATGGTGCTTATACCAGGAAATGATTTTACTGTACTAATGTTTGACACCGAATTAAGCATTAAGAATGATTAATTTTGGCAGGGATTGTCTTCCATACTCTGTAAGTTCAATAATTTACCTCGTGTACAATCTATTGTCAGGTATCCTGGTTGACATCCATCAATACATTCTCCTGTTTTACTCTCACATTGTAAATTACTATCTTTACATTTTCTATCTGAACATTTCATATCACATACTTCACCATAAAATCCTTCTGTACAACCCCCTTCACAGCTACCATAGATATGATTGCATGGTGATGATTCTACTAAACAATTTCTTTCTGAACATAGTTTTAAACATCCAGCACCGTACGTACCATCATCACAAACTATAAATATAAATATACTAGTATTCATGGATAAATGGTAGAAAATAGTAAATCCATTACAAAGTGCTGCTTGACGTATTAAAGGAATTGTAAAGAGTGGGAGACACTTGAAGAATGAACTAAATTCTTACTTTAGTCCTTTAGTCTTGTTATTAGATGGAAACTAAGGTCTGAAGGCACCATGTGGTTGGGATTTGCCAATTCCATCAAAAATATACCCCACCACCATGAGATAGGACTATTCGAAAATTGACCATTTTTCAAAAATTGGCCATGAAGAGTCTTCAACACTGACTGGCCAGTAACAAAGTTTGGCATGAAAATACTATTTCTTTGGAATTTTTGATTTATTCACATGTCTGAAGACACCATGTGGTTAGAATTCTGCCAATTCCATCAAATATACCACCATCACCATGAGCGTGGACTATTAAAATGGCCATGAAGAGTTTTCATCTCTAACTGACCAGTATGAAAATACTATTATATTGAAAAATTTTCGAAATATTCATAGGTCTGAAGAAACCATGTGGTTGGGATTTTGCCAATTTCATCAAAATATCTGTCCCACCACCATCACTGTGGCTCAAAATCTCACATTCCAATAAATACCACAGAGTACCAAGAGTTTGATTAAAAACTTCGCTTTTTATAATTCATAATAACATTCTTTACTTTGTACACAGCCACTGGCCGGTCATAAAAATTGGCCAAATGAATAGGATGAAGCCCTAACTCAAATTGAACAGCGCCACTTGTCGTCATAATGATAACGTTTTTCAACATTTGTTCAGTATCACGAGGGAAAGGATCTATTTAAAACACAACTATCAGAAACACCTGTTTTTAATTAAATGCCTTATACATGAAGTCTTTATTCTAAGCGACTTACGTTTTTGACAAGTCGCACCAGACCATCCTGTAGCACAACCTCCACTACAGTAACCTGTATCTTTATTACATGGTTCATCATTAAAACAGTGACAGGTATAACTGTTATTCACTAAAAACTTTATACTAACACCTGTATTTAACAAATTATAAACTAAATCATTTCTCCACGTGCTCTAGTATATTGTGTATGAGAAACTAACGTTAAATATTTTTGGTTATGAGGTAAAGAGGTCACATAAAGATATTTAGTTGTAAGAATTAAGATGTTTAACAGTCTGTGTGGAACTTGAACAATACAACTTACACTGAGTGAGGTTTATGATAGAAAATAATACAGCTATCGACATCCACATTGTAGTTTGTAAAGATGAAACGTGTTGAAGAGTTTAATGGAATAGTCTCCCTTGTATTTGGTAGCTAGACTTGAGATCTCTATTTTAAATAGATTAGAGTTCTGGTATGGATGATATTCTATGTATCTTAGTCAATATACACAGAACCTGAAATATAAAGAGATAGATACATTGTTATATAATAATTTTTGTTTTCGTAATTTTTTATGAATATGATTTTGTGTCACGTTCGGTGAAAAGTATTTTAAGGACTCGACTTACTAAACAACCTAGCCATCAATATCTCCTTTCTAATTTGTCAAGTGGCTCCCGGTTGATAAACACTGAACTAAATGATTTACTGCAAGTATCAATTTTGTATCTCTCTAAACGTTTATTATTAAAGGGAAGTAACCCATATTTTGATCTCGTATATTTTGCATATACAATCCAGTAATTCATTTGCCATCAGGCCATGTTAAATCACAAAATTCAACCTGCTATAACTTTGTCCAGAAATATCGTAGAAAACTTTCCAATATGTCACATGAAACTTGACCAATACTTAGTTTCTGTACAAAAATTTGATATAGCATGACCATAAAAATTTTGAAAAATTCAAAATGAAAGTAGACCACTACATTTTATAAAGATCTGCTTGACTCACTGCACAGAAGAGATAACCTTCCGCCAATGAAATTTCTCATTATCTCAGATATTGTGAATCGTTCAAGATTTTCATAGTGAAGTTTTGTCCAGAAACCAAGTATTGGCCAGGCTTTTCATGTGACATATTCTGGGTTTCTGTAAAAGGTTGAAACGTTGTGTACTCAAAAGTAGTATACCATATTAACTGATAATTACAATGTAAATTGGTGAAACGTTGTGTGCTATAAACTCAAAAGTAGTATACCATATATACTACAAAACAATGTAAATTGTTGAAACTTGTGTACTTAAAACTCAGAGTAGTTTACATATATCTGATAATAACAATGTAAATTGTTGAAACGTTGTGTACTTAAAACTCAGAAGTAGTATACCATATTAACTGACAATAACAATGTAAATTGTTGAAACGTTGTGTACTATAAAACTCAAAGAAGTAGTAAACCATATATAACTACAAATGAAACAATGTAAATTGTTGAAACGTTGTGTACTATAAAACTCAGAAGTAGTATACCATATATACTACAAATGACAATGTAAATTGTTGAAACGTTGTGTACTATAAAACTCAGAAGTAGTATACCATATTAACTGACAAAAACAATGTAAATTGTTGAAACGTTGTGTACTATAAAACTCAGAAGTAGTATACCATATTACTGATAATAACAATGTACATTGTTGAAACGTTGTGTACTATAAAACAAAGAGGTAGTATACCATAAATACTGATAATTACAATGTAAATTGGTGAAACGTTGTGTACTATAAAACTCAGAAGTAGTATACCATATATGCTACAAATGACAATGTAAATTGTTGAAACGTTGTGTACTGTAAAACTCAGAAGTAGTATACCATATTAACTGACAAAAACAATGCAAATTGTTGAAACGTTGTGTACTATAAAACTCAGAAGTAGTATACCATATATACTGATAATAACAATGTAAATTGTTGAAACTTTGTGTACTATAAAACTCAGAAGTAGTATACCATATATACTGATAATAACAATGTAAATTGTTGAAACTTTATGTACTATAAAACACATTTCAATATTGAAGATAAATAACAATATTTTAGAGCAAGTGCCTACTGCTATAATGTGTATACTGTAAATGCTTTTATATCCACATTTTATGTACGTTCTTGTCTCGTTACGCATCGTGCCTTATTACATTCTATTGCATACTAGCTGGTTACGCATTATATCAATAACTTCCGTTATTGAGCAATGGCGCTTGGGCATTAATTTCACAGCAAATAAATTTTGAATGGTAGATATTCCGTTATGGCGTCTTCCAATCGCCCAAAGCGCCTGAATGCGGGCAAAAAAATGTCACAGCACATCAACGAACTACTGGAAGAAAGTCAAAGAGAATTAGGGCTTGATATCACCCAAGCACTCCCCAAACACGTGGTCAGACTCAGCCATAACAAAGTGGCCAAAAAAGTCGTCATAGAAGCCCACCTCTCGATGGAAACCAATCGCTTCCGGAAAACCTACAACCAGGGCCTGGAACAACCCTTATTATTTAAATTCAAAATTGCCTAATATTGACCATTAACCAAATGTATATGTAAATTATTGAAGTATTATGTATTATAAACCTAATACTGAAAGTATAGAAATATCATTATAAATAGATATTTCTAAAGGATTTATAACTTTCTACCTTTCAATTGATAACCATATAAATCAAAATATTGTATTGTTTGTATAATTGTAAAAAAAAGTTCTATGATTAAAATGATTCTCATTTTAACAGTTTTCATATATCAAGCCCACCAACTATCGAACTTTCTACCAGAGACCGGAATAGAGAAAGTTTCAATCCTATGATATGGTTCGTAACAACTGTATTAAACTCTTACCTTCAGCTACGTGAATGTTGAAAAAATTTATGAACACTTAGCTTCAGCAACGTGAAAGTTGTGAATGTGGGCTTCGAAGAATAAACAGTCTTATTTATACTTAATTATTTATACTTAATTGCTTGAGGTGATTACCTTTCACAACCATAATGTAGCCAATCCCTTAGTTGTCCCTTCATGTGGTAATAAACGTGGTTATAAGGAAATATATAATTTTGTTTCGAATTGAATATCGCGTTTGCGGAATATTTTTGGAGAGTTATTGTTCCTGTACAATATAACGGCGACTCAATATTTTAATGTCGTTTTGAATCATAATAACTATTTTATAACTGGACATATTTTATGCTGGTCATCGGCGTGACCACCACTGCTACATAATAGTGAAAAATAAACTACAACAGTATTGAGTATAAAGTATAATGTTATAATATTCAGTTTGATTCGTAAAAGTGACTTCAACCTTTGATTTTCTCATTTTTTCTGCTTAATTTTCTGCAAGTATTTTGGTTGCCATAGTCAATATATTGACTATTATACCAATATGGTCAAAGCCTGATTACTAAACAAATGTCTTCGTTTATTTCACAGGCAATATTTACCGATCAGTTCACCCAGCTGATTATAAAGCAGATATTAGATTTCAATATGTGTTGGGACAATTCTCTTTGAAATAAACTCTTTGACTACAATGAGTAAATTTAGAAATTTAAGATTTCGGAGAATACCAGTCAACTCATGTCACACGTAACAGGATTGAAATGGATCGGAATGAATGGATATGAAATCAAAATTCTAAAAACGAATATTTATGACCTATATATATAAAATGGCAACGTGACCTTACAAATAATAAAAAATAGCTAGCTTTCTCATTGACTGGATTGTGGTTTTTAATGATTGACTTGAGAATTTTAGAAATTTTAAAGGTACCCTCACACCATATAGATTAATAGACAGTAACATATATTCTTTGTCTATCACTATTGCTTACTAAAATATATAAATATACATGTGTACTGGAGGTAAAAGTACGAAGGTTGTAATAGCTTCACATTGTGATAAAGCTCAATAGGGTTATTTCAAATTAAAGAATACATTTGTTCACATATTTTATAAAACTCAATAACTGTGTAGTTGTTAAGATGGATGATCTATTTGAATCTATACATGTATGAGTAAAAGTAATATTCTATGATTTCCAAAATGTCAAAACGAAATATTAGAATACAATTATCTAAATAGTTGATAAATCTCAATAACTGTATCCAATCTAACTAGCAGCTAGTTGTTGAGTTAGAATGATCTATATGACTAGAAACTGACGGGTTAGTTATAGCAGGTGTATTGTCACTAACAGGCTAGTCAACCGGTAATGTCTGACTTTTTTAAGGAAAGAATTGATCAGTGTTAAAAATTACTGGTTCTTCATATTCAACTTTCTTCTTTTCTTTGGATTTCTTCTGAAATAAACACAATAAAGAGACAGTTAATTTTAGTTAGAATTAGTTAGTTACAAATGAAGATAAGGTCAAGTATAGTAAAATAGTCATAACTTGAAATAGAGTAATTTCAAACTTGGCAATGATACTTTCCTTGGGAATTATTATCTTATGATATTATCTATATCAATTTCTCAAACAATTCCAACAAGGACGTAAATCTAAAATATTAAATTATGTTAAAATATCAAAGAAATAACATGCAGTTGAAACTTTATCTTGAATACGTTTTAAAATGACTGAATAAATTTCAACTTTAAACTAACTGGGGTAGAAGAGTAAAACAAAGACAAGTTTTAAACTAACTGGGGTAGAAGAGTAAAACAAAGACAAGCTTTAAACTAACTGGGGTAGAAGAGTAGAACAAAGACAAGCTTTAAACTAACTGGGGTGGAAGAGTAAAACAAAGACAAGCTTTAAACTAACTGGGGTGGAAGAGTAAAACAAAGACAAGCTTTAAACTAACTGGGGTGGAAGAGTAAAACAAAGACAAGCTTTAAACTAACTGGGGTGGAAGAGTAAAACAAAGACAAGCTTTAAACTAACTGGGGTGGAAGAGTAAAACAAAGACAAGCTTTAAACTAACTGGGGTAGAAGAGTAAAACGAAGACAAGCTTTAAACTAACTGGGGTAGAAGAGTAAAACAAAAACAAGTTTTAAACTAACTGGGTAGAAGAGTAAAACAAAAACAAGTTTTAAACTTACTGGGGTAGAAGAGTAAAACAAAAACAAGTTTTAAACTAACTGGGGTAGAAGAGTAAAACAAAAACAAGTTTTAAACTTACTGGGGTAGAAGAGTAAAACAAAGACAAGCTTTGAACTAACTGGGGTGGAAGAGTAAAACAAAAACAAGTTTTAAACTAACTGGGGTAAAAGAGTAAAACAAAGACAAGCTTTAAACTAACTGGGGTGGAAGAGTAGAACAAAGACAAGCTTTAAACTAACTGGGGTGGAAGAGTAAAACAAAGACAAGCTTTAAACTAACTGGGGTGGAAGAGTAAAACAAAGACAAGCTTTAAACTAATTGGGGTAGAAGAGTAAAAAAAATACAAGCTTTAAACTAACTGGGGTAGAAGAGTAAAACAAAGACAAGCTTTAAACTAACTGGGGTGGAAGAGTAAAACAAAGACAAGCTTTAAACTAATTGGGGTAGAAGAGTAAAACAAATACAAGCTTTAAACTAATTGGGGTAGAAGAGTAAAACAAATACAAGCTTTAAACTAATTAGGGTGGAAGAGTAAAACAAAGACAAGCTTTAAACTAACTGGGGTGGAAGAGTAAAACAAAGACAAGCTTTAAACTAACTGGGGTAGAAGAGTAAAACAAAAACAAGTTTTAAACTTACTGGGGTAGAAGAGTAAAACAAAGACAAGTTTTAAACTAACTAGGGTGGAAGAGTAAAACAAATACAAGCTTTAAACTAACTAGGGTGGAAGAGTAAAACAAAGACAAGCTTTAAACTAACTAGGGTGGAAGAGTAAAACAAAGACAAGCTTTAAACTAACTAGGGTAGAAGAGTAAAACGAAGACAAGCTTTAAACTAACTAGGGTAGAAGAGTAAAACAAAAACAAGTTTTAAACTAACTGGGGTAGAAGAGTAAAACAAAAACAAGTTTTAAACTTACTGGGGTAGAAGAGTAAAACAAAAACAAGTTTTAAACTAACTGGGGTAGAAGAGTAAAACAAAAACAAGTTTTAAACTTACTGGGGTAGAAGAGTAAAACAAAAACAAGTTTTAAACTTACTGGGGTAGAAGAGTAAAACAAAGACAAGCTTTAAACTAACTGGGGTAGAAGAGTAAAAAAAAAAGACAAGCTTTCAACCTACTGATCCTACAATTGATGAAAGTTTCTTAAATAAACCTGACCCAATAGAATCACCAACATCTTTCTCAGCTTGGGTTACCTTCTCTTCCATAACATTCAAATCTTTTTTAACAACTTCTACAAATTGCTGAAAACAACAGATTGAAATTAGTCGATATATTATTACAATCAGAACTTGAGGTTTAAACTATATTTAGAAACGGAGAGCACGTATAACAAGAAACACAAGGGGGGGGGGGGGGGAAAAAACAGATTGGAACAGCAGTTATATTTAAGGAGTTGAAAAAAGTGAACAAAGATAATAAATTTTTTTAACAGGAGCAAGAAGTCCAGAGATTAGTCGTGTAGGTTTATTATTTTAGAGTTGTCACAATCATATCCCTTTTCAATAGAAAGCAATTAAATAATACTTACATAGTTAAAACCACTTTTCAATAGAAAGTGTGCAAAGCTTATTGGTTATTTATTAGATTTACCTTTTGTACTGAAGGACAATATAGCCATAAAATGTTTATTATTAAGGCAAAAGTCGACAATTTTTTTTATGTACAGTTGATGGTACAGTTGATATTCATCAACTATCTCTTGTGCACAAATTTTACATGACAAATAATATGTATTTATATAGTATTTGGTTTGTCAACTTAACTGGTTTGTCGACATAGCTAATAATGTTATTTTTTTTTGCTATTTTTGTTTGTCAAGTCTGTATCCCTTTCAGAGAGTCTACCTAGCTATTTATGCTTGTTTGAAGGTTTACAGAGAGTTCGCATGGTAAATGATAATGATTTATCAAGTGATATATTTATTCTTGGTACCTACCACTAATTTATCAATCCTATCAAACACATGTCTCATCTCATCAATTTTAGGTAGAGTTGTATTTAAACATAAGTTGGTATCACTTCGAATCTAACATTGAAAGAAAAGGAGTTGTATGTATTTCTGTTTCTGACTGTAATTATAAAGATGGACAACAACTATCAATTTATATCTTAAAACCCTCTCTGATGGACAAGTTAAAGGATGGTCCAAATAGAACCTATAAAGATCCTGATACAAAACCTAGTATTCTCTTCTAAATTTCTTTTAAAATTTGCCACAAACACTACTTATTGAATTTACCAAGTCAACCAGTCCACAAAACTCTTCCAATTTAGTCAACATACCTTCAATACTATCATAATATTTAGATTGCTGTAATAAAAATTATAACCAAATATACTTTCAGAATAGACAGTAGACATCTAACAGTAACCACCTTCATAGTGAACATCAAATAATACATATATTTAGAGAATATTATTTTAATATGATTTGCCTTAATGTAGTTGTAATGTAGACATGTTGACATTTCTAAGATTTGAAAAACTTAACATGATATTTTTCACAATATTTGTATTAAATATATGTTTATCAATAATAAAAAGTGTTTTCTAATCTGTATCAATATACATGAAATGAAAAGGAAAATGAAATGAATGGAGTTTTACATCATACTCTTCTGCACCATATGAGCTAAATGAAGACGGGCAATCAATGTCATGCAATGAGGGAAATTTTGCCAGGACATCAGCATAGGCCTACCTATTTTGTGATTTTCAACAGTCAAGGGATGCACAGACTGCAGCCACGAGGCCTCAGTTTATTGTCCCATCCGAATTTGTTTTTTACTAAGTGAATGTTTTAGTATGAAACATCCCAATTCGTATTGCACATCATAAAACGACTGATCAGACAAGTTGATATCACAGCAACAAAAAGAACACAAGATTCACAGCGAGAGAGCCTTTGGAATGATCCATCAAGAAGCGTCACACGTCGACGCTGCCAGTAGGTTTTGCTGCGCACGCATAACTATCAGCAAGTTGATACAGAGGTTACGTAAGACAGGTCAAGCGTCATACAGGCCCAAGAATGGAACCAAGCAACCACGCCCCATTAGAAGTTGTTCGACCTACAATAAAAAAGACCCTTTAACGGAAAGTCGCCAAACATCATTTGTTAGTTACCTCTGCCTATAGACGGAACGAGATCTTGAACAATCAAGTAGTTCATAACAAACTAGACTCAATATTTGTTGTTGATTTCTTAAGAATTCATAGAAGATATAATTCTCTACAATAAACCGTTTATATGACTTCTATCTGTACAGTAATTTTCTTACATCTCTATAATGAACCTAACAAATTAACACAAACCTTTATAATATTGTTGGCGTTTAAAAACTAAATAGGTCGTAACCTTGGAGTGGGCAAGTTTTGAAATATTCCTATTTATTTCTACAAGCCTGTGGTTCTTGGGTTTAAGAAAGAGTTACCAGGTAATGAGAAAGCGGCCACGAGTAGAGTCTAACCGACACCCAGACCATAACAAGTAAATTTAGATATCCCACGTGAACAAACTTGTCTTGTATCAAACTATTCAGACGAATACCAGTGAATTCATGACACATTTAAATGGATCGATATGAATGAAAAATAAAACAATTAACATTGAACATTCATCTTTATACACCTTACAGTACAGAACAACAATAAAAAGTCAATGTCATTTTAACCTTGCATTATAAATTCATATTCTTTAACCTAATTTATCCTTTACCATGGTAATACTATATGGGCAGTCAAACACATAACAGTTACGACGAGAAATGTATTTGGTAAAGAAAAGAAAAATTTGCGTCATAATCCTGAATTTTAATTGTTTAAAACAATAGAACTATGCTTATACAAATGGTAGTTGGCAATTTATTGATTTACAAAACAAATGTTGATTTTGATGAACAGATGTTAATTTTCTGAAACATAACCAACCAATGAAGGAGTATGAATTAAGCATTAAGGACTAAGGATTAACAATTGAGGCGTCTGAATATTGGGCTGTTCGGTCTTCCACAGGTGGTACTTTGTTACTGTAGAGCCAGTAGGACAAGTTATAAATTGCCCAATAATTGACAATGGTTTTACGACAGCCTTGGACCTCTCGTAAAGTTACGATTGTGTTTAATCGTAAACATAAGCTAAATCTTAATGTTTACATTTACGAGTGACTTACGATTAAAACCACACACGATTTTTTGTGGAACGATACCCAGGATTGTCACACATTTCGCGTGAAAAATATCTAACTAAATTGAAACCCTTTCACCGAAATATTTTTTGTAAATTTAGAACGTCAAATTTAAGACTACTGTCATAATATTACCTATTACTTGAATTGAGATTCATCCAACCTTTCACCCTTCCATACTATAGTATGATAATAGACTGTTCCATATATATATTGTCATGCACTGTACTATTCACCCCCTCTCTATACAACACTCAGAATAAACATCAACACCCCAATACCATGTGTTGTTACTTCTGCCTAACTGAATAATGGTTTTGATATCAACCAAAAGATATTACATGGTGTCAGAAGTGGAGAGTCAGATCAACAGAACCAAGAACCAGCCAAGACAGAAAGTAAGGAAAACTATATTCACAAAACAGTTAAACCACGTGAGCAGAAATCAATAAAAGATAGCTGAATTGACTGGTATTCAGATACCAACAATGGACTGGGGAAGTGAGAATCTACCTACAACATTTGAAAGATTTATACAGTACTGTCAACTGATATTTGATGGTCCACTACATGAGAAGTCAAAACAACAAAAAGTCACTTACATTCTGGACTGGACAGAAGGGTATTGAGATTTACAATTCTTGGAATTTTGATCGAGATGAAGACAAACACGACCCTGAAATAATATGGATGAAGTTTCGCCAACAACTTGAACCAAAATCGAATCATCGATTAGCAAGACTCAATCTACGTCACTTCCGACAAAGGGAAAACCAAACCGTAGACGACTTCATCACAGGCAGCCAAAGGTAAATTTTGAGACGATATTGAAACAAACGAAAGAATAATTGCGCAGCTTATATTTGGAACCAAACACAAGAGAAAATTATTGGAACTGATGACAGACTGATACTTGACCACGCACTCGATGTAGCCAGAACATACGAAGCAACAATGGGGAACCAAACTCGCGAGTTGTCTTTCCTTGATGTAGGGGGCGCGGGGACTATTGCGGTCCTAAAGCGTTGTGTGCAATCATGGCCGACTATGTAAATAGTAAGCGTGATTTTGGTTTATGGGACCTATCTAAACTTTGAAAAGGAACTAAAATCTAAAATAGGGGAGGTTTCTGGTAGAAAAAACATTAAACCAAAAGTTACAATCAGTTTTACCCGTCGGCTAAGCTTCGAACGAATACGTCCGCTGAAAGTTTGTGAGAATCGAAAGTAGACCTAGTCAAGTGACAGCCGGGGTTTGGACAAATTTCCTTCGCGACTGTCGTTTGTTGATTATTGGAGTTGAAAAATACTTGAAATCTTAATGATAATCTTAGATAATCATTGTTTTAGCCCAGACAAGACAAATGGTAACTATGTATGATTGTAGGCATGATTCAATAGGCCTAGGCTAATACTATTAATACTAGGCCTACCGTATGCTAACTACGGTGGTCTTCTAGTTCTACTGACCGGTCTACTGCCCGGACTGATACAGTTCTAGGCTAGTGCTTAATGAATTTTGAATTTTCCTCACGTCACAAGTAATCAAAATATAATTGTCAATTAATTTCCATTCTCAAAGAATGGCTTCTACTTTAGGGTCTATAGAAATATAAAGTTTTAAAATTTTCCCATGGCATTGAACATATTACCCTACAAATCATAGAAATTTTTAGAGAAAATGAACCACATTTTAAAATATTTTTTTATTGTTGCCATTTTAAAAACCTTTTTATAACTATACTCAAAATTGGAAATATGGTTTTATAGAGGGGAATTTCAAACTGAAATTTGGATCCAACTCACAGTTTATAGGGAAATGTGTTCTTTAAGGACCCCAAAACACATTCTGAGTATATATTTAGGGCACAATGTAATCAGTGAGGCTAGTTGAGTATTTTGGTTTGATTTATGGTTATACTAGCCCTAGATCTAATATTTTCCTTTGCGCTTCACTTAAAAGAAATTCAAAACTTAATCCTTCCAAAATTATGTCGAAAATTTCCTTCAGTTCAAGTAGGATTTCAACCTATTAGTTCTATGGTTGAATTGTTAAAAAATTAAAGATTACAACAGTTTTCTTTTTTAGGCTGTATTTATTGACAGAAATAAAAATCTTGAACATAGGTATTGGAAAAAAATATTTATTGGTAGCTCCAAATTATGACATTTACAAAGATATCAATACTGACATCAAATTTACTCTACTGAAATAAGAAGCAACCCACTGCTGTCTTGAACAATTTGAAAAGAAACTTGACAATGACTCACAAAAATCCTACACGAATAGTTTTCTGAAGTATTTGAGGCTAACATCAATTTTTTTTTAAATCAGAATGCCGAGCAGAAATGAAAATAGTGATGGCAATCATAAGGCGCCAACTTTTATAATGGCAGTCGATTTGTCTGGGAGGTTGACAAGAGTAATCAATGAATTAAAGATTTTTCATGATATTAATCAAAGTTCATCCTTGGGTGATTAGGAACACTCACACCAAGTTTCATTTGTTGTTTCTTCAGACCACTGGAAAACTGATGGAACAGATACAGGTTTTCCTGACATCTCAAAGGAATTGTTCCTGAAAAAAGAATATATAATCATAAGGTCATGATTTGTAGAAATAAAGTATAAACTTACATGCAGTTCCTTTCCAGCAGCAGTATTTTTCAATTCACAAAAACACACTAGCTAGTATTCAACAAAGAAATAAAAGAAAACTGTTGTCATGGAAGCAAATATGAGATTGGATGCACTCAAAGACTTTCACAACAGCCTAATTGCTGTGTTTTTTTTTTCAGTTTAGCCTCTGGTAACAGTTAATGAGGTCAGTTGACCAAATGCCTATTTTGTAAAATTGAATGTTTAAAAAAATGTGTAAAATACAAAAAACTTTTAACTCACCTCAATATGTTAACCTGTGTTTTTAACTATGGCCTTTGCCCACAAGACTGGCATGAGTTACCTGAAAAAAAGAAATGAAACAAGCAGAACAGAACAAAAATAATTTTAGGAAAAAAAAATCAACATCAGGGCTTCATTATTAGCATCCAAATTTTTTCATATTCTTTTTAAAAATGTTCATCAGAATAGATTACATGTACAAGATAAGTATAATATATACCGAATTATAGGCATAATAATGGATTATTTTAAAAAATGAAACGCACTTTCATAATGTAAACTGATAATCTTAAAATGCATTTCAATCTTCAACACATCTTAATTGTTAGTATGTCTATATATTCATAGGATGAACGAATGAAAATTTCAAACACACTTCCTTAAAAGAAATGTCCAGTAAAAATAAACCCACTTATTAGAATTAAAATTATCAGTAATATCATAGGCCTCATAAATTAATTTGTAGATCAAAGGCAAACTAGGCCATAATAAGATAATATGAAGAGGCTTAGTCAGTAAAACATTGCTTTCAGTGATCAGACAGTTGCCACAAAACACTAGTCATTTCATCCATGGTTTTCAAAGAATATAGACATACTAATACAATGACAACTATTTCAAAATTACAAAAGGAAACTTATCTAATAAAGCAAACACTTGCTGGAGGACGTAAATTCCATTCCTTTCCATTCCTTGCACTTCTTGCAGACGACACTGGACGAAGTGGGCCACGGTGTATCTCCTTTCAAAGATTTCCGCCTGCTTACGGCCACAATTCACTGTTTCCGACGAATATTTTCAGTGGGAAACAAAAATCCTCCCCTCTTCGAACATCCCGGACCACAATAACAAGTTACAGGCATGATTCACGATCGTGTATTAGTGGAAGTATGGCTGTCAGTAAGCGTGATGTCGACTTCCGGGCCCCTAGTCGGTGGCGCCATCTTCAGGGGCAGATAATTTGAGTTTGGTTCCCCATTACACAAATGAACCAAATAGAAAAATCTACCCGGACTGAAATACACTCCATCACGAAGCAACCGCCTACTAAACCATACCAGAATAGGAACAACCCAACCAAATGCGGTAACTGCGGAGGAGACCATCCACGTGATAAAAGATCATGTCTTGCATTCAACACTACTTGTTCCAAATGTGGTATACCAAACCACTGGGCAAAAGGTTGCCGAGGACATGCAAGAAACGCTTACCAATCTAGGCGTACCCGTGGAAACAGTCAGAGAAGAAAACAGAGATCAACAAATCGAGACAGAAGCATCTCAAAGCAGAGAAACCATACCAGAAAACAATTCCACTCCTTAGAAAATGAAGGACCACTCAACGAACTTGAGAATTTGTCATTCTACTCCAGAAAGAGACGAGGTCTACGCAACATTAGAATTTCCACCAAGCACTACCATGAAAGGAAAAGTGGACTCAGGTGCTCAAGGAAACCTCCTACCACTTAGAACCTTCAGGAAAATGTATTCAAACCAAATTGATGGATCGCCAACCAACCTAACACCAAGTTAAACCAATCTCATATCATATGGTGGAATCAAGATTCACCACTACGGAACCACTGAAATGCAATGCAGACACAAGGGAATAACCAACCAAGTTCTTTGTAACAGATGACATAGGACCAATCATCATTGGACTTCAGTCTTCAAGAACCTTGGGATTGATCAACATGAACGGCATGATTGAGAAAACTACTTCACTGCCACCTATAAGATTCCTAATAGATTCACTGGTATCGGAGAATTCAGGGGAGAATACAACATAAAACTGGATCCTAATATACCACCAGTAGTTCACGCACCACGAAAAGTCCCGCTGACATTGAGAGACGATATCAAGAATGATTTGGATGATATGGTAAAGCTAGGAGTCATTCGAAGAGTAACGGGCGAACCAACCGATTGGGTAAATTCCTTGGTATTTAGGAGGAAAACCAACGGATGTCTTCGACTATGCCTTGACCCAAAAGATCTGAACCAAGCGATCCGAAGAAACCACCATGTAACTCCTACCATTGAGACTCTTCTACGGTATTTTCAATACTCGATGCTAAACATGATTATTGGAGTGTAGTATTTGATGAGCAGTCAAGCTATTATACTACCTTCAACAGCCCATTTGGACGATACAGATTTTTAAGAATGCCTTTTTGTCTCAAGATGAGTCAAGATGTTTTTCAACAGAAAATGGACCAATTCTTAGAAGACTGTCCTGGAACCATCAGCATAGCAGACGACATTTGTGTATTCGGAAGAAACACGGAGGAACACGATGCCAACCTGCACAGACTGATGATCACTGCCAAAGTCAATGGACTGATCTTCAACCCAGAAAAATGAAAGATTAAACAACCACAGATCACATTATTTTGGCCATATTAGCAAAGAAGGCATGAAACCAGATCCTGAGAAGATATCGGCGCTAGAGAAAAATGTAACCACCGACTGACGTAAAATCACTACAAACCTTCCTAGGATTAGCAACCTATATGGGACCATTCATACCAAACTTAGCAACACTAGCAGCACCATTGAGAGAAATAACCAAGAAAGAGTCAGAATTTACATGGAATGCTTCACACCAAAAAGCTTTTATAAAGAACAGCATATGTAAAGAAGTAACCTTAGCATATTTTGATACAAACAAGGATGTCATTTTACAAGTAGATGCCTCCACTAGAGGACTTGGAGCTGTACTGATACAGGAGAACAAACCTATTGCTTTTTATTCCAAAGCCCTAACAGATGACGAAAGCAGATATGCAAACATAGAAAGAGAAATGCTTGCTGTTGTATATGGATGCGAAAGATTGCACGCCTATCTTTATGGCAGACCATTCATCGTAGAAAGTTACCACAAACCACTACAAAGTATTCATCTGAAACACCTAACTGCAGCTCCACCCAGGTTACAACGTATGTTATTAAGAATTCAACCATACGACTTGACCATAAAATACAAGCCAGGAAAAGATTTATTACTCGCTGACGCATTTTCTCGCCTATCACCACAAGAAAAGGAACCTATACAAGGTATGGAAGTCCAGATACATACTATAATGACCCACTTTTCAACTAACAGGTTAGACCACATTAGAGATGAAACTGCATCAGATCCTGAATTGGCACCTCTAAAAGAAACCATTTTCAATGGCTGGCCAGAACGTCAAGAAAACCTACCGAAACCACTTATACCATACTGGTCATATAGAGATGAACTTGCAGTGGAAAACGGTATAATTCTAAAAGGTCACAGAATCATCATACCTAAATCACTACAGGCAGAAATCTTAGAAAGAATACACATGGCACACCAGGGAGCAGAGAAGTGTAAATTGAGATCGAAACATCAGTCTTCTGGAGAAACATCAACCAAGAAATAGAACAACTAGTCTCAAATTGTACACTATGCCAAGAATACCAAACATCACAGCCAAAGGAACCACTTATTCAACACTCTGTCCCAAACCGACCATGGCATACCTTAGGAACTGACATATTTTACTTTGACAACGATGAATATCTCATAATTGCAGACTACTACAGTAAATTTCCAATCGTCAGGAAGATACCTAGAGGACAGAGTACTGGTTCCATTATAGTCACCAAACAAGTTTTCACTGAACATGGAATACCATAGAAAATGATGAGCCACAATGGACCACAATTTACTAGTCAAGCTTTCCAACAGTTTTCCAGAGACTATGATTTTGAACACATAAACAGTTCACCCCATTATGCCAGAATTAATGGATTTTTAGAAAGACAAATACAGACTATAAAGAAAATCATGAAGAAAGCTACACAAACAAAGAGCGACATACTAATGGCAGTTTTATGTCTTAAAGCAACACCTATTGACCACGATTTACCATCACCTGCAGAACTTCTAAACAGAAGAAAATACAGAAAAAACATTACCAATAGTTAATACCAATACACAAGATAGAATGGTAACTGAAAGATTAATAGAAAGACAAGAAGCTCAAAAGAAATACCATGATAGACACGTAAGACCACTACGCCCTCTAACTTCTGGTCAATATGTCAACGTGCAAAACCCGAAAACACTTAAATGGGGTACTGCAGTAGTGGAAGAAAGACTTGGAGACAGGTCATATAAAATTTAACTACCTCATGGTCATACTGTTCGAAGAAATAGAACATTTTTAAAAGAACGAGGGAACAAAAGAGCCTACTACCAAATTACAAATTGAAGGTCCAGAAAATAATAACCGTTCAACCAATACTGAAACAAGTATACAAACCCGCTCCGGAAGAGTAAGCAGACCACCAAGAAGACTAGATCTTTAAAATATTATAATTGTATATATTCAAGTTTTCTACTGTGATATTGAAATGCTATAATAAAAGGAACTGTGATAATTTTTAGAAACATTCAAAAGAATTCATTTATATATATATATATATGTTCAGATAGAAAATCATATTTTTTTTATTCATAATTTTAAAGGAAAAAACTTCAAAATATCTCTTTTGTCATAAAGTCGAGCTCAACGGAAATTGGGCTGGATGAAAGATGATTGCTATTGTCTATATCTATTTTTTGATGTTTTTACAGTGATATCTGTCGTCATAATCATGAACTTCAAATATATATTCGACATGGTGTTTGGAGATTTGTTTTGCAGATTTGTTATTGAACATTTATTGGTTGAGTTTTGTGTTTGACAATTTTCATTTGAAGATATATTGAGCTAGATTTGTATTTAACGATATTTCTGGCAAGAATTCTATTAATTCAATAATAACAAAACCGAATTTTTACCGAAAATGTTCTATTTTAAAGCGGCAATTCGTTTCATATGTCTATTTTCAATGATTTTGCTTTATAATTCTATAATGCAAACAGAACCTTTTTTTGGACAGATTCATGCCATGATTGCTTATAAATATCAGGTAGACGAAGTTGAACAGCAACCTTCAAACAATTTATTGAGCTATTCCAAATATTCCACAATTATCAATTACTTTTTTATATTGAACATATCCTATTCGACGTAAAAAATATCACGATCATGTAACTTTCTACGGTAGCGTATTACCATAGACAATACAAAATAAATGGTCCTAATAATAATAATAAGTCTATTTATAGAGCGTCTTTCCATTCTGTAGAAGAATGCTCAAAGCGCTTGTGTGCTCTTTAAAAAGATTGTCTATTCATAGCGATTAAACAACCATGTCTTTACTCGGGATTTGAAGGTGGCAAGAGATGGAGATAGTTTAATTGTATCAGGTAACTTGTTCCATATAGAAGCTGCCGTAAAGCTAAAGGACCTTGCTCCAACAGTCTTAAGGTTAACCACTGGTATATCTAGAAGATGTTTTGTTGAAGAGCGTAAGGAACGAGTTGGTGTATACATTGATAGTAGGTATGCTGGGGATGATTTATGGATGGTTTGGTAGGTAAGAGACAAGAGTTTGAAATCAATTCTTTCTTTTACTCGCAACCAATGTAGAGAGTTAAGAACTGGAGATATGTGGCATCATTGGGGTACTTGAAGAATAATCCGTGCAGCACGATTTTGTATTTTTTTAAGTTAATATAATTGTTCAGTTGGAATTCCCGACAAAAGGCTATTACAATAGTCCAGTCTTGACAACACAAGTGATCTCATAAGGACAACTGTAGCATCTTTCGTCAAATAGGACCTGATATAGCTTATATTTCGAAGTTGGAGATGACTACATTTGATGAGATGGCTGACATGCTTTGACATGTTGATAATACGCTTGCGTACAATCTTTCATCAAACTTTATTTGTTTTAAAAGAGTTAATTAAAAAAGGAACGTACTAATTGTTAAGGGAGAAGCTTAAACTAATTCTGGTATTGATGATTTAGTTTTCTATTTATAACATTGGGCTCTTATAATGATTGCTGTTGCTTAAAATTTTACTAAGATCTTTCCTAGGATATTGATCAGTGATTTGAGATTTGTTAAGATTTATTTGTCAAATAAATCCCAATCCTATATTGACATAGTGTAGGTTATACTTCTTACACCGATCACGTGCAATACAACACAATCCATTTTATATTGTACTTGCATAACGAAAATGAATATCTAACTGTAAGGTCATTGTGAACTATCCTGATCAGACAATATACGACCAAAACTAAACAGCTATTTGTATACACTGTATTGTATTAAATCGTCTAGTTTCACAATCACAATCATTATTATAGACCTTTTCAAACATACTCTTGCCATTCGTACTACTATGACGTGTTGGTTGATGTACTCATAATTTTTGGGAGAATTTTGACAAATACAATTTCAAAGATAGTGATCAGTGGATTTTAGCTGTTCCCCACCTTTAAAAGTAACATTGTTTATTCCCCTGTGACTATGGATTAGCAGCTCCTTTTTAAATGGATAATAGATTATCTATAAAACTTTGTTGGTAAGTTTACTAATATTATTTGGTATTATCGCAGATTACTTATTTCTAACATAATCCAGAGGAACCATGTTTAAACTGATAAATCTTCCTTCCTTTACCAATTACTGTTTTTGTGAATACATATCTGTGATGTCATTCAACCAGATTTCAAGAATCAACTTCACAGAATCATTTAATTTGAACCAATACGTCAACCAACCATTATAACTATCAAATACCAACCTAGATTTGGAATTTTATGTTTGAAATTGTATTTTCTTTCAGAATTTCTTAGATCATGAGAAATTTATTTTTTAAAAAATAGTGGTTTTGTGTGCAGTGACAGTCAAGCGGATGTTGATAAAATGTAGTGGTTTACTTTCATTGCAAAAGCTTTTTAGCGCAAAAGCTTCATGGTCATGCTATATATTGAATTTTTGTACAGAAACCAAGTATTGGCCAGGCTTTCATGTGACATATTGGAAAGTTTTCAACGAGATTTCTGGAAAAAGTTATGGAAGATTGAATTTCGTGACAAATGAGTCGGTGGACCGAGTCCTGAATTACCACTTTACCGGAAGTAAAGAGTTATTTATTACCCTTAAAGGGTTATTTTAATAATACAATAATAATAATATAATCTTTATTACGTATTGTAACCTATATTACATAACCTTAAAAATTTCCTAAATTTGATAATTCTTTAACACTTTCTAAGTTAAGCAACTGAATAAATTTAAAAACACCGTGAAAATAATACGGGTTTTAAAAACAAATTTCTAAAATCATGAAAAAAGGAACATACTAAAACATGAAAAGGACTCAACCATGTATTACCTTTAAAAGCTTTATTACGTATAAAAATAGTAGTAATAGAAGTTATATATATAAAACATAAAAACATTAAACCTATATTACAGGACTCTTGGTCGAAATCAAAATTCAAGAAATCATTATAGATGTTAGTTTCAGATACTCAATAAAATAAAATAATAAAAATAAAATTTAACACTCATAACTACCACTAATCTAAAAGTTAAAATTTAAATTCTCTATTTCCGATGACATTCCTGTCCACCAGACAAGCAATACAAAACACAGAGAACATACGAACAAAATAACGAGAAAATATAACCATTAGAAAACAATATATATACAAATAAGAGAAATTCATATAAGTGGTTTCGATATCTTTTTTAATGATTGACTAAGAAACAAACCAAGTCTTTAACCTCTGAATTAATTTCAATGGACAATAACGATGTTATTTTACAAAGGAAAATGTATTTATTGACTGAATGACGTTTTTGAACTGTAAGAATATTTAATGATATGATGAGATTTCACGTGATGATAACATTGGAGAAGATTTTAGATTTGTCTAGATTACTCATTATTATATTTTAAAATTTGTTCATGTAAATATTGTCAATTATATACAACTTCATTTTAAAGCGAGAGGTTTGATATTCATTTGACTAATCATATCTAAGTCTGAGAATGGAGACATTTTAATCTAAGCAAATCAATAATAGTGTTAAGAGCCCACCGTCTACATTATGCGATTTTCGTGCATTTCTAGTACTTCTTAACTACATGTACATCTAAGAATAATTCAAGTTTCTACAGGACATTGATCATTGTCTACTTTATTTAGTCTAAACTTGTGTCCTCATTAGATTTTGAAATTAAAATAATAATAAAATACAAGAAAAAATATAGATAAAATCTTAAACACATTAAAAACGTTTCTTAACATTATAATTTGTTCTAAATATTGGACATTGTTTACACAAATTTATAATTAAACTAAAGTTGATATAGAGAGAGAATTAGACCTGTTCAAGAAGTTGACCAGAAGAAGTAGAATGGTTGTTACAGGATGGTTCAGTTACTAGTAGTTCTATTGTTGTTTCTTGTTGGGATCCATCGTTTCTTGATTCGTTACCATGGGACTGGTGGGCCGTAGATCCTAACCTACAATCCATATAATGAATATTGTTTAGATATTGTAATGTTTGACAATAGTAAGAATGGATAGCATGCCTTTTGCTGTAAATGGATACATACTTCAGAATAATGTCCGGTGTCCTAGCTACAAAAAAGTATCTCAACAGTTATTATAAGCCTTACCTTCGGTTTCTAATGAACAGAACAACACCTACAGCTACAGCTACAGCTGCCAGTACAATAATCGGTACCACAATCGCTGCAATGGTCAAACTCCGATCTGCAAATTAGAACGAAATAAAATCATAGAATAAGGGTCAATTTAAAAGTTATTATTAGGCACCTTATAATTAAGCGTCAACAGACCAGAAATATTAAGTCGATAACGAAAAATACATACTTAGTAGAAAAAACAATCTAAGTGATTAAAATTAATTTTGTAAACATCCAAAACATTTATATTTTAAGCTTTATATTATTATTCACGTTTCCTTTTTATTACTTTGTTTATTATTCAAAAGAATGAAAGGGAATTAACTCTATTATAAACTTCTCAACAACATTAGGATTCAGACCACAAAATCACTTTATGCTAATGATTGAATCAAATTTAGTCCGTGTTATTTTTAGAAATCCTCAATCTCCATCTCCTTTTGGGTTTTTTGCTTGTCCATTTTAGATCAATTTTTGGTCTATATTTTCAGAATTTCTGAGATAATGAGATATTTGTATTGGCGGAAGGTTATTTCTAAATATAGTGGTTTTGTGTGCCATGACAATCAATCGGATGTTGATAAAATGAAATGGTTTACTTTCATTTTGACAGTTCAAAAGTATCGAGGTCAAGATTTATTGAATGTTTGTCCAGAAACTAAGTATTGGCCAGGCTTTCATTGGATATATTGGAAAGTTTTCAATGAGATTTCTTGAAAAAGTTATAGAAGATTGAATATCATGATTTAGCATTGATATTGTGTATTCTTTTTTTAATATCATACATTGTGTTGTGATCATGGGCTGAATGTTAGAAAGGAACATTTCCTTGTTCATTGGACCTAATTCTGACCCATGTAAAATAAAGAGTCTATGTTTGTCTCTATTGGCTGAATGTTAGAAAGGACCATGCCCTTGTGCATTGGACCCAATACTGATCCATGTAAAATAAAGAGTCTATATTTGTCTCTATGGGCTGAATGTTACAAAGGACCATGGCCTTGTGCATTGGACCTAATACTGATCCATGTAAAATAGAGAGTTTATATTTGTCTCTATGGGCTGAATGTTAGAAAGGACCATGTCCTTGTGTATTGGACCTAATTCTGACCCATGTAAAATAAAGAGTCTATGTTTGTCTCTATTGGCTGAATGTTAGAAAGGATCATGTCCTTGTGCATTGGACCCAATACTGATCCATGTAAAATAACGAGTCTATATTTGTCTCTATGGGCTGAATGTTACAAAGGACCATGGCCTTGTGCATTGGACCTAATACTGATCCATGTAAAATAGAGAGTTTATATTTGTCTCTATGAGCTGAATGTTAGAAAGGACCATGTCCTTGTGTATTGGAATTAATACTGATCCATGTAAAATAAAGAGTCTATGTTTGTCTCTATGGGCTGAATGTTAGAAAGGACCATGTCCTTGTGCATTGGACCTTATTCTGACCCTTGTAAAATAAAGAGTCTTTGTTTGTCTCTATGGGTTGAATGTTAGAAAGGATCATGTCCTAGTGTATTGGACCTAATACTGATCCATGTAAAATAAAGAGTCTTTGTTTGTCTCTATGGGTTGAATGTTAGAAAGGATCATGTCCTAGTGTATTGGACCTAATACTGATCCATGTAAAATAAAGAGTCTTTGTTTGTCTCTTGGGTTGAATGTTAGAAAGGATCATGTCCTTGTGTATTGGACTTAATTCTCAAGTAAATAACAAGTTTATTATTATTATTAAAACGTCTTACCCCCATCGTCGCCTCTCGGGGATACTTTCACTTGTTGAACGGTACAATCTATTCCTTGGTATCCATCTGAACAGTTACAAGCTCCATCAATATTATCACATTCTGCTTCTGGTGTACAGAATCTTGCTGAACAATCTAACATACAGTTTGGTCCGTATGTTCCATTATCACATTCTGGAGAAGGAAAGTGTCAATATCAATAAACGTTATATCGATCGAGGTCGTAGTATGGTAAGTTGTAACATGTAGTTATAATGGTTGTATATATCGGGGAAGAAGGGGAAGGGGGTGGGGTTGTTCTGTTTCACATGATCTATGGTGGAACAAAAACTTAATTTAGAAATTGAAAGTATTTTTGTATTATAAGCAATGAAATCTTTCTCATATTACCACCTCTACCTTCTCAATATCAGTAAGTTCAATATTTTACCTTGTGTACAATCTATTGTCTGGTATCCTGGTTGACATCCATCAAAACATTCTCCTGTTTTACTCTCACATTGTAAATTACCATCTTTACATTTTCTATCTGAACATTTCATATCACATACTTCACCATAAAAACCTTCTGTACAACCCCCTTCACAGCTACCATTGATATGATTACATGGTGATGTTTCTACTAAACAATTTCTTTCTGAACATAGTTTTAAACATCCAGCACCGTACGTACCATTATCACAAACTATAAATATAAATAGTATTCATGGATAAATGGTAGAAAACAGTAAATCTATTATAACATGCTGCTTTACATGTACAAGGGATGGTAGAGAGTGGGGGACAATATAATGAATGTCAGATTTCCGTTTGTATTGTAATTCGATCCTTTTTGAAGTTACGTTGGAAAAAAATGAAATATAGAACTTTACTTTGACTACAAGTTGTTCCTGTCCAACCATCAGAACAACCATTAGGACATTCACCAGTCTCTGAACATCTTTCATTATTTAAACAATGACAGAAGTTGGTACAATCTGAACCAAACGTTCCTACAGAACATACTGAAATAAAGCAACATTAGTGAATAACAGATTGAAATTGAGATAATAGTATTCTGTTTTTCACACCATACTATGGAAAGTCCAATCTGGAGTCATTCGTGCACATCTATTATATTTATTGAAATACTGTATATATAGTATGTTATTCCTTAACCCAAGCTTGTGAAATATTTGTTTTCAGTAAAATATTCGGGAACATGGTTAGTGAGAACAGTTCTTTTCTAGTACTAAACTTACACTGTTAACAACTTCAATAGAATAAAATCTTACCATATATCTCCATTTGACAAAAAGTTAAATATCTGCCACTATGCCTGGCATAATCATTACTGATATTAACATAACGACCATTTATAACCTGATTACACTCTATATCTTTAACATGCGGTGGCGACATACCCACTCTTTCTTTATAACATAGTTCTGGTTCTTCATTCTCTTTAATAACGTATAGTAAAAATGCATCCACCGAGGCAAAATCTAAAAACATGATTTGAAAAATAACAACAATATCTTCAATCATATAACATTGTATTTTATATATAACTATATATTTTACTCTTCTAAACTCTAAAGTATATTATAGTATGATTGCCAAAGTAAATTGTTTTTATAAACATAAATATGTATTAACTCACCCCGATTAGCTGAAAGATAAAATAAATGAACAAATAAATAAATAAACAAATAAATTTCTAAATTAAGGATATTATGTAACAAACGAGGCCTGTACATTTGTTACGAGAGATTAGTTGAAATAAAACTTCAATATTCAAGGCTTAGGTTCATAATAATTCATAGTAAAATTTACATTGGCATTATCATTAAAGAAAGAGTAATTTCTGAATTTTGGAATATGTTATTCTTACGCTGGATGATAATATGTTTAATCGGATATTCCTCTAGTAGATCTATTCCCCACCATTTACGAGTCATATCTGTATTAGAACATTTAGTAGTCGTATCACCAGGTTCTCTGTTAGCTCTGTTAAACTCAATCTGACCTGATGGTTTATTTAAAGCTACATTCTCTGTAATATATCATTATATCGTTAAAGACGTAGTAAAGGGAGATAAGTCTCCATATATTTGTATTTTAGTTTAGTGGGTTTGATGGAATACGGAGATATTATATAATATTGTAATAACTGGCCTGTCTCCTAAAATATTCATTCTTATTATGACCAAAATAGAGAGAAGAAGATGAGTTGTCTTATCATAGCAATGGAGGGTGATGGTTCCCATCAAAATTTTAAACAAACTTACGGTTTTGACAAATCGCACCAGACCATCCTGTAGCACAACCTCCACCACATTCCCCAGTATCTTTATTACATGGTTCATCATTAAAACAGTGACAGGTATAATTGTTGTCAGGTCCAAACTTTATACCTGTATTTAACAAATTAAACCAAATCGTTTTTTTTTAACTTAACACGTGTTTTAGTAAATTGTGTTGAGAAACTAACGTTGAATATGTCTGGTCATGAGGTAAAGAGGTCACATAAAGATATTTAACTAGGGCCAAGATTTAAGATGTTTAACAGTCTGTGTGAAACTTGAACAATACAACTTACACTGAGTGAGGTTTGTGATAGAAAATAATACAGCTATCGACATCCACATTGTAGTTTGTAAAGATGAAACGTGTTGAAGAGTTTAATGGAATTGGTCTCCCTTGTATTTAGTAGCTGAACTTGAGATCTCTATTGTGAATAGATTAGAGTTCTGGTATGGGTGATATACTATGTATCTTATTCAATATACACAGAACCTGAAATATAAAGAGATAGATACATTGTTTGTCAGCAAATAACTTTTGTTTTCGTAATTTATTTTTATAAATATGATTTTGTGTCACGTTTGGTGAAAAGTTGTAATTTAAGGACTCGACTTACTACTAAACAACCCAGCGATCGATATCTCCTTTCTAAATTGTCAAGTGGCTCCCGGTTGATAAACACTGAACTAAATGATTTACTACAAGTATCAAATGTGTATCTTTTTTAACTTTTATTATTAAAGGGAAGTAACCAGTATTTTGATCTCGTATATTTTCCATATACAATCCAGTAATTCATTTGCCATCAGGCCATGTTAAATCACAAAATTCAACCTGCTATAACTTTTTCCAGAAATATCGGTGAAAACTTTCCAATATGTCACATGAAACTTGACCAATACTTAGTTTGATATAGCATGACCATAAAAATTTTGAACAATTCAAAATGAAAGTAGACCACTACATTTTATCAAGATCTGCTTGACTTACTGCCCAGTAGAGATAACCTTCCGCCAATGAAATTTCTCATTATCTCAGAAATTGTGAATCGTTCAAGATTTTCATGGTGAAGTTTTGTCCAGAAACCAAGTATTGGCCAGGCTTTTTATGTGACATATTCTGGATTTCTGGAAATGTAATAGAAGGTTGAAACGTTGTGTACTCAAAAGTAGTTTACCATATGAACTGATTATGACAATGTAAATTGTTGAAACGTTGTGTACTATAAAACTCAAAAGGAGTATACCATATTAACTGATAATGATAATGTAAATTGTTGAAACGTTGTGTACTATAAAACTCAAAAGTAGTATACCATATTAACTGATAATGACAATGTAAATTGTTGAAACGTTGTGCACTGTAAGTAAAACTCGGAAGAAGTATACCATATTGACTGATAATGACAATGTAAATTGTTGAAACGTTGTGTACTATAAAACTCAAAAGTAGTAAAACCATATATACTGATAATGACAATGTAAATTGTTGAAACGTTGTGTACTGTAAAACTCAGAAGTAGTATACCATATTAACTGACAATAACAATGTAAATTGTTGAAACGTTCTGTACTATAAAACTCAGAAGTAGTATACCATATATACTGATTATGACAATGTAAATTGTTGAAACGTTGTGTACTGTAAAACTCAGAAGTAGTATCCCATATTAACTGACAAAAACAATGTAAATTGTTGAAACGTTGTGTACTGTAAAACTCAGAAGTAGTATACCATATTAACTGACAAAAACAATGTAAATTGTTGAAACGTTGTGTACTGTAAAACTCAGAAGTTGTATAACATACATATTAACTGATAATGACAATTTAAATTGTTGAAACATTGTGAATTATAAAACTCAGAAGTAGTATATCATATATACTGATAATAACAATGTAAATTGTTGAAACGTTATGTACTATAAAACACATTTCAATATTAAAGATAAATAACAATATTCTAGAGCACCTGCCTACTGCTATAATGTATATACTATGAATGCTTTTATATCTCCATATTTTATAATATTTTAATATTTGTAAATAACAACCCTTATTATTTAAATTTGAAATTACCTAAAATGCACTACTATCCCAAATGTATATGTAAATTGTTGAAGTGTTATGTATTACAAACCTAATACTGAAAGTATAGGTATATTATTATAAATAGATATTTACCAAAGAATTTATAACTTTCTCCCTTTCAATTGATAATCATATAAATATTGTATTGGTTGTATCTATGATTGAAGTGATTTTCACATGATGGAACTATATATATACTTCATTAACAATTTTTAAAAACAATCAATAATATTCGAACATACATTTACAATAAAACTTAATGGGATTAAAACTGACTTTATTTTAACCAGATCTCAAGAGAGATATAAATTATAAAAATCTTAGTCTGAGCAATTTGATACTGAAATCCGAAGTTAACAATTGCCAAGTGAGATATTATTTCTCCCTTCAACTTAAATGAAGACATTTGTATCTATTCCAGTCTTTAATTGTCATTTTAAAGTTTTCATATATCAAGCCCACCAACTATCGAACTTTCTATCAGAGACCGGAATATAGAAAGTTTCGGCTATCTTTGCTAAAAAGATTGACTCACCTTGTTTTAGGAACTATTGTTTTGTGTTGCTTGCTCAGAATCAATCTATTTTCACAGTAATTTCAATATTAAAGTTTCCAATTTAATAAATAATGTTTCTCCATAGAATGAATTTATGTCCGAAGTTTTTTTCTAATATTAAAGTTTCAATCCTATTATATGATCCGTAACAATTTTATTAAACACTTACCTTCAGCAACGTGAATGTTGAAAAAGTGCGCTCTAGGAGAGTAAACGTAAATTTTTATGAACACTTACCTTAGCCATGTGAGAGTTGTGCAATGTGCATCTCGAAGAATAAACGGTCTTATTTATACTCTAACCCTTACAATTACATTTATAAGGAATTTGTACTTGATTTATAGTAAGACGCGAAACCAAATAATATCTCATAGAGGCCGGGGTGCATCAGTAAAAACATGGTCATTCGCTTACAATTGTATCTAATTTATTTTTATTTAATGACTACTAGTATTTAAAATCTTCCTGTCCGAAATATACTACTGAAACATATAAACCTACAAATACAATTGAACTGTATTTTTATAAACTGTATTATAGTGATTGTTGTCATGGGAGGATGATGAATCGTACGATCAATGATCAGACATGTTCAAATAAACTCAACACAAATAAAACATTTCCTGGTATAGGCACCATATTTATCTCAAAATCTCACATTCCAATGAAACAAATAGGAACGAAGCCCTAACTAAAATTGAGCAGCGCCAATTGTCGTCATAATGATAATGTTCTCATGAAATGCGAGAAATGTTTTTCAACATTTGTTCGGTAAACTTCATTCGGCGTTATGAAGTGGGCAATATTAGTTCGGCTAAATCGTTAATTTGTTCAGTAATATTCTTTATTCGAATGATAAATTTTTAACAACAAATTTATGAATTTAGCGAACGAATGTCAAATTAAGCGTACAAATGTTGATTTTACTGTACTAATGTTTATCACCGAATTAAGCATTAAGAATGATTAATTATGGCAGGGATTGTCTTCCATAAACAAGATCTTAAACATTTAAGTGGTTCATGGTAAACTAGATTTAATATTTATACTTATTTCTTGGAAATAGGAGACATAATTCTCCAGAATAAGCCGTTTATTTTACTTCTATCTGTACGTACAGTAATTTTCTTACATCTCTATAATGAACCTAACAAATTAACACAAACCTATATAATATTGTTGGCATTTAAAAACTGAAAAGGATTGTAAAGCAGATATTATTAGCTTTCAATATGTGTTGAGACACTTCTCTTTGAAATATTCAAATTTTTCAAAACGCCTGTGATCAGACTCGACTAGAGACTAGAAATTTTAATAAAAAGTCTTAATAGAATACCAGTCAACTCATGTCACACTTGATCAATTGAAATGGATGGAATGAATGGAAATAAAACCACTATTATAACCATGAATATTTATAAACTATATAACTAAAATGGCAAGGTGATCTTTGAATTTGTTAAGGTACAACCACGCCATATAGTTAACCTCTAGTGATCACCTATGGCGTTTTGCAGGGGCCACATAATATATTATATAAATATGCATGTGTACTCATGGTAAAAGTACGAAGTTTGTAATAAATTCACATTGTGATAAAGCTCAATAGAGGTATTTCAAACTCTGAAGACTACAATGAAATGTAACCATGAATATTTATAAACTATATATGTGTACTGGAGGTAAAAGTATGAAGTTTGTAATAGCTTCACATTGTGATTAAGCTCAATAGAGATATTTTAAATTAAAGAATACATTAATTGTTCAAATATTTTATAAAACTCAATAACTGTGTAGTTGTAAAGGTGGATGATGTATTTGAACCGAGACTTGTACGGTTATTTTATATAAAAAAATATTAGAATACAGATGTCTAAATAGTTGATAAATCTCAATAATTGTATCCAATCTGACTATCAGCTAGTTGTGGAGGAAGATTGATCTATATCACAAGAAACTGACGGGTTAGTTATAGCAGGTGTATTGTCACTAACAGGCTGATCAACCGGTAATGTCTGACCAATTTTAGGAAAGAATTGATCAGTTTTAAAAATCACTGGTTCTTCATATTCCACTTTCTTCTTTTCTTTGGATTTCTTCTGAAATAAACACAATAAAGATACAGTGAGTTTTAGTTAGAATTACTTAATTAGAAATCAAGATAAGGTCAAGTATAGTAAAATTGTCATAACTTGAAATAGAGTAATTTCAAACTTGGCAATGATACTTTCCTTGGGAATTATTATCTTATGATATTATCTATATCAATTTCTCAAACAATTCCAACAAGGACGTTAATCTAAAATATTAAATTATGTTAAAATATAAAAGAAATAACATGCAGTTGAAACTTTATCTTGAGTAAATGACTGAATAAATTTCAACTTTAAACTAACTGGGGTAGAAGAGTAAAACAAAGACAAGTTTTAAACTAACTGGGGTGGAAGAGTAAAACAAAGACAAGCTTTAAACTAACTGGGGTGGAAGAGTAAAACAAAGACAAGTTTTAAACTAACTGGGGTAGAAGAGTAAAACAAAGACAAGCTTTAAACTAACTGGGGTGGAAGAGTAAAACAAAGACAAGCTTTAAACTAACTGGGGTGGAAGAGTAAAACAAGTTTTAAACTAACGGGGGTGGAAGAGTAAAACAAAGACAAGCTTTAAACTAACTGGGGTAGAAGAGTAAAACAAAGACAAGCTTTAAACTAACTGGGGTGGAAGAGTAAAACAAGTTTTAAACTAACTGGGGTGGAAGAGTAAAACAAAGACAAGCTTTAAACTAACTGGGGTGGAAGAGTAAAACAAAGACAAGCTTTAAACTAACTGGGGTAGAAGAGTAAAACAAAGACAAGCTTTAAACTAACTGGGATGGAAGAGTAAAACAAAGACAAGCTTTAAACTAACTGGGATGGAAGAGTAAAACAAAGACAAGCTTTAAACTAACTGGGATGGAAGAGTAAAACAAAGACAAGCTTTAAACTAATTGGGGTAGAAGAGTAAAACAAAGACATGCTTTAAACTAACTGGGGTAGAAGAGTAAAACAAAGACAAGCTTTAAAATAACTGGGATAGAAGAGTAAAACAAAGACAAGCTTTAAACTAACTGGGGAAGAAGAGTAAAACAAAGACAAGCTTTAAACTAACTGGGGTAGAAGATTAAAACAAAGACAAGCTTTAAACTAACTGGGGTAGAAGAGTAAAACAAAGACAAGCTTTAAACTAACTGGGGAAGAAGAGTAAAACAAAGACAAGCTTTAAACTAACTGGGGTGGAAGAGTAAAACAAAGACAAGCTTTAAACTAACTGGGGTAGAAGAGTAAAACAAAGACAAGCTTTAAACTAACTGGGATGGAAGAGTAAAACAAAGACAAGCTTTAAACTAACTAGGGTAGAAGAGTAAAACAAAGACAAGCTTTAAACTAACTGGGATGGAAGAGTAAAACAAAGACAAGCTTTAAACTAACTGGGGTAGAAGAGTAAAACAAAGACAAGCTTTAAACTAACTGGGATGGAAGAGTAAAACAAAGACAAGCTTTAAACTAACTAGGGTAGAAGAGTAAAACAAAGACAAGCTTTAAACTAACTGGGGTAGAAGAGTAAAACAAAGACAAGCTTTAAACTAACTGGGATGGAAGAGTAAAACAAAGACAAGTTTTAAACTAACTGGGGTAGAAGAGTAAAACAAAGACAAGTTTTAAACTAACTGGGGTAGAAGAGTAGAACAAAGACTAGCTTTAAACTAACTGGGGTAGAAGAGTAGAACAAAGACTAGCTTTAAACTAACTGGGGTAGAAGAGTAAAACAAAGACAAGCTTTAAACTAACTGGGGTAGAAGAGTAAAACAAAGACAAGCTTAAAACTAACTAGGGTGGAAGAGTAAAACAAGGACAAGCTTTAAACTAACTGGGATGGAAGAGTAAAACAAAGACAAGCTTTAAACTAACTAGGGTAGAAGAGTAAAACAAAGACAAGCTTTAAACTAACTGGGGTAGAAGAGTAAAACAAAGACAAGCTTAAAACTAACTAGGGTGGAAGAGTAAAACAAGGACAAGCTTTAAACTAACTGGGGTAGAAGAGTAAAACAAAGACAAGCTTTAAACTAACTGGGATGGAAGAGTAAAACAAAGACAAGCTTTAAACTAACTGGGGTGGAAGAGTAAAACAAAGACAAGCTTTAAACTAACTGGGGTGGAAGAGTAAAACAAAGACAAGCTTTAAACTAACTAGGGTAGAAGAGTAAAACAAAGACAAGCTTTAAACTAACTGGGATGGAAGAGTAAAACAAAGACAAGCTTTAAACTAACTAGGGTAGAAGAGTAAAACAAAGACAAGCTTTAAACTAACTGGGGTGGAAGAGTAAAACAAAGACAAGCTTTAAACTAACTGGGGTAGAAGAGTAAAACAAAGACAAGCTTTAAACTAATTGGGGTAGAAGAGTAAAACAAAGACAAGCTTTAAACTAACTGGGGTGGAAGAGTAAAATAAAGACAAGCTTTAAACTAACTGGGGTGGAAGAGTAAAACAAAGACAAGCTTTAAACTAATTGGGGTAGAAGAGTAAAACAAAGACAAGCTTTAAACTAACTGGGGTTGAAGAGTAAAACAAAGACAAGCTTTAAACTAACTGGGGTGGAAGAGTAAAACAAAGACAAGCTTTAAACTAACTGGGGTAGAAGAGTAAAACAAAGACAAGCTTTAAACTAACTGGGGTAGAAGAGTAAAACAAAAACAAGCTTTAAACTTATTGGGGTAGAAGAGTAAAACAAAGACAAGATTTAAACTTATTGGGGTAGAAGAGTAAAACAAAGACAAGCTTTAAACTAACTGGGGTAGAAGAGTAAAACAAAGACAAGCTTTAAACTAACTGGGGTGGAAGAGTAAAACAAAGACAAGCTTTAAACTAACTGGGGTAGAAGAGTAAAACAAAGACAAGCTTTAAACTAACTGGGGTGGAAGAGTAAAACAAAGACAAGCTTTAAACTAACTGGGGTGGAAGAGTAAAACAAAGACAAGCTTTAAACTAACTGGGGTAGAAGAGTAAAACAAATACAAGCTTTAAACTTACAGATCCTACAATTGATGAAAGTCTCTTAAATAAACCTGATCCAATAGAATCACCAACATCTTTCTCAGCTTGGGTTACCTTCTCTTCCATAACATTCACATCTCTTTTAACAACTTCTACAAATTGCTGAAAACAACAGATTGACTAATAATAAGTATTTATATAGTATTTGCTATTTTTGTTTGTCAAGTATGTATTCCTTTCAGAGAGTCTACCTAGCTATGCTTGTTTGAAGGTTTACACAGAGTTTACATGGTAAATGATAATGATTTATCAATTGGTATATTTATTCTTGGTACCTACCACTAATTTATCAATCCTATCAAACACATGTCTCATCTCAATACACTTCTCTTCAATTTTAGGTAGAGTTGTATTTAAACATAAGTTGGTATCACTTCGAATCTAAAATTGAAAGAAAATGTGTTGTATGTATTTCTGTTTCTGACTGTAATTATAAAGATGGACAACAACCCTAACTGATGGACAAGTTAAAGGATGGTCCAAATAGAACCTATAAAGATCCTGATACAAAACCTAGTATTCTCTTCTAAATTTCTTTTAAAATTTGCCACAAGGTGAAAATAATCCAAACACTTCTTACCAAGTCAACCAGTCCACAAAACTCTTCCAATTTAGTTAACATACCTTCAATACTATCATAATATTTAGATTGCTGTAATAAAAATTATAACGAAATATACTTTCAGAACAGACATAAGACATCTAACAGTTACCACCTTCATAGTGGACATCAAATAATACATATATTTAGAGAATATCATAGGATATTATTGATGAGTTCTAAATTGATGGGCTAAATGAAACGTTATAAAAAGATATAAGCCTACAATGTGCACAGCCTGTAGCTCATGGGGCACAGTATATTGTCCAATCCGAACGACCAAAAGCTTTTTTAATGTCAGTACCTCCGAACTGCATCACTGACAAGGAGAAACTGGTCTAAAAATTCCCAAAGTTCATCTCGACCTGTGCTAAAATTGAAAACTGGACCCTCAGGTAAGCCAGACGCCATTGCATGATCCAACATATTTTAAACCAAGTGACAAATTGTAACTTTTTAAATTTGATTTCATTAAATATTTGGGAAACAAATATCTAATTATTCTTTGAAAATGAAGAAATATAGCAAGAATGAAAGTAATACACTTAGTTGTAGTCTGTATTTGTATTTGCAGTTACCTCCCTTTATATATTACTTTATATGAAACTTATCTCAGAAAATTAATTAAATTTGAAAAATAAAAGGGTTCTGAATATATTTTAAAATTGAAATAATTAACAGATAACCAGCAAAATAATATCAATGAATCAACATTTTGTTCTGAAAAAATTCGGTCTTCAACAGACATTCAAAAACAATAGTTGTCTGTAGCCTTGTTGTCTTATTCCCTCCCTTTATCAGGTGATCGTTGGACTTCTCACCCTACATTAAATAATCACTTACTTCTTTTGTAATATCAAAATTAAGATAGTTTCTATAATCTTCAGCAATTTCTTGAACCAACTGCTCTACTGTGGCTTGTATTTCTGTCTCTTGGCGTGAATTATTATCGTTATTCATCGTTTCGTTCTCCATTGTTTATGTCGGAAGTGAAGTCTCGGTTTATCAGTACTACCGATAGCTTTGATTTATCAAGTGGCTTAATGCGCGAATTAAAAGATCTTTGTCACCTTACTTATGCGAGGTTTAACGATATAAAACGAATTGAAATAGAAGGGATTTATTGTGCTGAGAGCTACGCTATGCAATGAGGGATAGGCAGTCATTTAGTTTATGCTTGTGTCCAGTAGTGCTGGGCTTTTGCCTCACCTAATGTTTTCCCAATTTTACACTCATATATTTTGTAGTGTATAGAACAAATATTTTGACCATTCCTTTTGCACTTTGCAATATAAAATAAGATTCAACTTATACGAAGACGCTGCCAAATCCTTTTACAATGCATAATCTATCCACTGCATGTATGGCAATTTGGAATTGATCGATGGACTCACTGCAGTTATAGAAGTGGTGGTGTATCCTGTCTTCTGAGACTAGGGGTACAAAAGGAGGCATTTCAAGGGGTGGGGCAGGGGGACAACTGTAGAAGCTGAATTTAAAATGCGATGTCATAATTATGTCATTGAGCATGGTTGGTTCACGATCCTGAATCTCACCAACTTGATGGAACAGATGGAAACTGTATGTTTATTATTCCACGGCATGACCGAAAACTGATAAGATGTAGTGAGTTGTCAGTCTTATCATTGACAATTTATCTGACTTAAAAAGTGGCAATTTTATAAACTATTTATTAGATTAAGCGTGATATTTAGAGTATAGTGAGCTAAACTCGGGAATAAAACCGTCATTACAATGTGATCCTGTACAGCAGAATGTACAAGATATAGGAGAGTCACGTGGTCCTTTCTCGCCCGACTCCAAGAAGAAACAGTTATTTTGTCCGGCAGTCTTCAGCCACCATTCTTTGATACAGGTAGATTCACTGGAACATCTGAGATATAGACCGATATAGATGGATTAACTACTATGTTTTTTTCTCGTTGTTTACTAGCCACCTCTATTTATTATAGAAATCTCGTGGAATCATACTATTATGAGTGAAATGCCATTACTTGTTTTTCTACGAGCTGAGAGCTGTGTGTCCAAACCATTGGGGTCTATCAATGTCTAAAACCAGATGTCAAATAATGACAAAATACGCTAGTGTATTATTCCAGGTAAAAATCGGCTAGTTTAAGATATTTGACAAAGGAAAATTATTCAAAAATAAATTCTATGCTTCGTATTTTTTTATAATTGAGACTGTTCATATGATATACATAATTTTTTTTATCTCAAGTAAGAAAATTAAATTTGAAAATGAAATGAAATTAATAGAGTTTAACGTCCTACTCATGTACACCATTTGGGCTAATGAAGACGGAAAATTAAATTTGAACCGTCAACTTCAATCGTTATGTTGCCAATAACGTCTAATGATTTTGATGGAATATAAACAGAAGACTGTGTTTTGGCCTGTATATTTTAAAGCTATCTTGACGGTTGATTATTGTAAAATGTGTAATGCAAACAAGTTTCAATGCTCACCCTTTGGTGATATTTCTAGCTCCAAGTTTATCCTGCGTTATTCTGGTCATACAATACTGAGATGAAACCGGACACGCCATAGCTTCTTGTTCAGAGCATGATTCGCCTGAACAAGTCGCACATGAAAAAGCTGAAATTAAAGTTAAATAAACAATGATGCATGCAGGTATCAAAACGGGAAAATACGAAGTACGGTACAACATGCGGAATAATCGGTGTATATAGGAAATAGTGGTGATACCATATACAATCTGGATAGGCGAAGTATCCCACTCATTATCACGTTTAGTTTGCTATCATAGTTGATCTGAATACACATTTATTGGTTTTGTAGTATTATTAAAAACACTATAAATTTGACTTACGTTCTTGTGTTGTTATGGCCTGAGTTGTAGATGGTCGAACCGTTGAACTAATCGGTTGAGCGGTTGAGGTAGTTGGTTGCATCGTTGATGTCGTTGGTTGCATCGTTGATGTCGTTGGTTGCATCGTTGATGTCGTTGGTTGCATCTTTGATGTCGTTGGTTGAGCCGTGGAAGAAGTTGGTTGAGCCGAAGAGGTAGATGAAGTCGCGGATACGGTAGACGGTTGTTCTGTTGAGGTAGTAGGAGGCTGTCGTGTAGTGGATGGCGAGGAAGTTACAGGTAAAATTGTAGTGTTCACAGACTTGTTGGGTATAACAACTGAAGCATTTTTCTCGTTTGTATCGATAGAAATAAAAGTTCCGGTACCTAAGGATAACATGAACATATTTATCTTATATATTAGGGATAGAAAGAAGTTAGTTAAAAGATTTTTCGCGGCGCACCGCTCGACACAAGCTTAATGTCTAATTCTGTGCTTCACGACTTAATTTTAAAGTCTTAAAGAAAAAACCCATAAATAAGAAGATAAATTACACTTTGCTACAATTTAAAACTATGCATTCAAGGCTTCCTCCTCTAGCGATTTCTTAAGGATGGACGAACTGACAGAGATGACTACATAATAATAAAAATATACATACTGTTTGCTGTAGATGAGATGTATTCGTGCCATTGTGCATGTTTCTTCTGATCAACTAACCCGAGTACTTCCGCTAGTTTATGGTATGGGCAGGTGGCTCCACCTCCGCCTAAACCTATATTGACGTTGATGGAGATGCTAATAGGTGGGATGACAACATTGTTACAACATCCACAGCTGGTGCATCCGCATGAGCCTCCACAACCAGGCTTATCGGGTTTATCTGGTTTGTCGGGTTTATCTGGTTTATCCGGTTTATCTGGTTTGTCGGGTTTATCTGGCTTGTCGGGTTTATCTGGTTTGTCAGGTTTGTCGGGCTTATCCGGTTTATCTGGTTTGTCGGGTTTATCTGGCTTTTCGGGCTTATCCGGTTTGTCGGGTTTATCCGGTTTTTCAGGCTTCTCACAACTTGGTTTTCCACATCCAGGCTTATCAGGCTTTCCGGGTTTATCTGGTTTTCCAGGTTTGTCAGGCTTTCCACAGCTAGGTTTTCCACACCCAGGCTTATCCGGTTTACCCTGATTGCAAGGCTTCCAGGGTTTATGATTTCCATCACAGCCCGGTTTGCATGGCTTTCCATGTTCTTTGGATTTGCTATCCTTTTCTTTGGATTTGCTATCCTTTTCTTTAGATTTGCTACCGTTTTCTTTAGAATGACTTCCTTTTTCTTTGGATTTGCTATCTTTTTCTTTAGAATGACTTCCCTTTTCTTTGGATTTGCTATCCTTTTCTTTAGATTTGCTATCCTTTTCTTTAGATTTGCTATCCTTTTCTTTAGATTTGCTATCCTTTTCTTTAGAATGACTTCCCTTTTCTTTTGATTTGCTATCTTTTTCTTTGGATTTGCTATCTTTTTCTTTAGAATGACTTCCCTTTTCTTTGGATTTGCTATCTTTTTCTTTGGATTTGCTATCTTTCTCTTTTGAATGGCTACAGTTTTCTTTAGACTTGCTATCCTTGTCTTTAGATTTGCTTCCCTTTTCCTTGGACTTGGATTTGCCTCCCTTGTTAAAGAAGACTTCAGTAGTTTCTCTGGATTCCGTTGGACTAGTAGTTGGGGCATCTGTTTTGGGCGCGGGGGTAGTTTCCATTGTGGTCGGAGCAGCGGTAGTTGGAACTGGAGTTGTTTTCCTTTTTAGTGGTAAAGAGGTTGTATCCCTTGTTGTTGGTAGAGAGGTTGTTTCCTTAGTTGTTGGTAGAGAGGTTGTCTCTCTTGTTGTTGGTGAAGGGGTTGTCTCCCTTTTTGGTACAGAGGTTGTTTTCCTTGTGGTTGGCTCAGGAGAAGGCTTTGGTGTAATCCTTTCCCGTACAGTCGTTGATGGAGTTGGTCTAGCGGTTGTTGGTCGCCTTTCGTGAGTACCTGGCTTTTTTCTTCCTCCAGAATTTGGCTTCTCGTGAGTTGCAGGTCCCTTATGACCTTTTGATCCTGTTTTTTCTCTCGAGGGACCTTTGTGGGCTTTTGAACCTGGTTTGTGTCCTCCAGAATTTGGCTTCTCATGAGTTGCAGGTCCTTTATGGGCTTTTGATCCTGCTTTCTCACCTGACGGACCTTTGTGGGCTTGTGGACCTTTATTTTCTCTAGAATGATGTGGAGGTGGAGGATCAAAGTGTTCTTGAGGGACTTCTGAAATGCAAAATTAAATTGTTTTTTAAAAGAAAACAATTAAAAGCCTTGGCGTTCCACAGCTCCTATCCTAAACATTTTCAATTCTTATCCCCCCCCCCCCCACCAACATTCCCCAGGATCTGAATATCAATAATAAAAGGATTGCCTACCGTCCATTACAATAGTGTCCATGTTACACAAATCTTTTTCACAGCAATACGAACATTGGTCCCCTTCTAGAAAATACCCGCTGTTACATCTCTCAGTATTGTTACTAGACCATCCCTCACAGATCTGAAATACATCAAATAAGTAAGAAACGACTTCAATAATCACATTACACAGCTCATTTGACGATATTATATCCTCAAAGATATGTCTAATAACCGATCCTGCGCCAAATCTTTCGGCATTGATCTATTCCTGATTTTCCATACCAATTTACGTCTGGATCGACCGGAACAATAAGGAAAGTTGACTCATTTTAAGTACCCAGACTTTTTCATTCGTCGATCGACCGAGACTAAATAAGAATTGATCATCGACTGACATGACGGCCGTGACTTTCGTCGGTACTTGTTATTGAATCTGAGACCAAACGGTTGTTCAGTCTGTATATCGATGTAGATAATTGACAAAAATGAATATTAATTAGTTTTAATTCTATTACAACTGTACATCTATTAAGAAGATAGACACACGAGGGGTCGTTTGGAAAATATCTCCGAATCTTCGTATTATAACTTACAAGCTTTTTTGTAAAGAAGAAATTTCATAAAATCTATTATAATTCTTTAATATTTTTAAAGAAAAAAAATAAGAATATCATACCGATTTGTCTACGCATCCCAGAGCATGGTGTAATTCACCATCACCTTTTAACACTGACGAAAAACAAACCTACAACAAAAAAAAAACGTTGCCAGAAATAAAAATCAGTAAAGATTAACATAAAACATGGTTGTTTCGTTTTTAAATGACAATGTAAAGTGTTAAACGAAACCTAAGAGCTGTATTAATTAATGATAATACCAATTGCTAAGACGTCGTATATACAGTTAATATCAGACTTATTTAATAGATAATGCAGCCAATATATCATATTTTGTAAATACTATGCGATGTTTACAATATAACCGTAAAGTAGTATAACACATAAACTGATGATGACCATGTAAAATGTAGAAACACATAATTAACCAAACCATGTTCCTAAAACAACGTTTGGACACATACATAAAATGTATATATTCAAACGTTTTTAGGAACATGTAACCATAAATACTAACTAATGATTATGATGTAGTATAACATATAGTATCATGAGGTATTGAATATATTTTTTATATACTGATGAAAACATGTATCAACTATTGACACACCTCCGATCTGGAACAAGTTACTTCTTCAAACAAACAGTCCTCGACATCTTCTGGGTTGTCACATTGGTAACATTTTAAATATGGTGAACCAGATGGGGCAGCTATCACCAGACCTGTAACATAACCCAAAGGTCAATGATTACATAATATTTTAATATATATAATAATAATAATAAACTGTTTTACATAGGTCAGAATTTGGTCTACAGGAACTCCTTTCTAGCATCCAGTCCGAACAAAAAAAACAAATTATATACATAGGGATTTTAATATTTTCGCACCAGACGAGGACGTCTGTGGCTCAATACATTCCGTTCATGGAAGTCTGGATATTAAGCAGCCGAAATCCCATCCGTATAGGACGTCCGAGGAATTGGTAGTACTAAATATCAAACATTATTAGCCTACCTGTAAGACAGAATAGAACTGTCAGATAGACGTGAGGTGATCTCAACATATCGGTAGTAGTGGTGGTCCTACCCTATCTACTACACTGTCTGACTGACTCTAACTAATACTTACTTTTACCCCTACTAATTATCGCTGGTCAAACATCCTTTAGATTAACCTTCAATTTTCAAAGGTAAGCTCTGTAGACTATTTCTTATTAGCTAACCAAGATTTCATGTGTTTGAGGCTGTCGGATGATTGTCCGAACAAATAAAGCCTGGGCCGCTTTAACTTTCACTTTTTCTTTTCTTGATTTTGTTATAGAAGGATATGGGCTTTACATCAAGCTGTGGTAATGAACCAATGAAATGAAGTGGATTTACTTTTCTAATGAGGACAGTTAACCTTAGGAAGATGATAATGCCATACAGTATGAAATGGGGGAAATTATTGTCAAGAAAGATACTAGAGTCTCACGAAATACCAATCACAAAAGAAAAAGAAAGAAGAAATAACTATATTTTATTAGTATAACAATTTTGGTTCGTAGTTAAGGATCCTTTATACCATCTGGGCCTTGACCAAACCCCTTGGCATTGATCTTCCGTATGCCATTTACAGCTGAATCTACTGGTTACTACGTAACCATGCCAATAAGGTCATGTAACGAATCAACCGTCTACCCGACTGTGCAATAGAACCCCACAGAGAATTTACACCGAAATATTTTATATTCACAAATTTTGAAACTGATCAGATCAGACTTTTTTTGTAATCACGAAACAAGCATGTTTTTCTGAAGGTCCCTTAGTGTTCAATACAAAAGGGCGTATCTATACATATTGGTAGAAAGGGTAGGCGTATCTGTAAACATCAGGTAATCTATATTAAAGAATAGATACGTTGTTAGGTTGATTTTTAACCTTGTGATTGATAGAGACAGATCAAGGCTGATCTTCACTTCCCTTGCTGCCTTTTTTTCTATTCAGAATCCTACGGAAGGGAATAGCTGACATAATTAGATTGCATCTAATTATGGCAGCTATTTCCTTCCATAGAATCCTTTTACATATAGATGTTCATTCACAAGAGACAAATTCTAAAGGGCTAAATTCATTGATTCCCAAAAAATTGCTTTAAATAGAAAATGGTTCATGGTAAATCATTTCAAAATCTATATCAATGTATAACGTGACATCCATTAAAATATAATCAATAATTTTTTTTTTTTTTTTTAAATTTACATTCATTTTATTTCAGCTGATGAAGACACGTGTAAATTGTGTTGGTACGTTATGTACGTGGTTATTAAAACGGTGAGTTATGCCATAATATTGTCTTTGTGCTTCTTGTAATATTTAAATTTATTGTAAAAATAAGTTTTGGCCCTATATGTTCTGCTAGTTAAGTGAAAGAATACATACAGTATACAGTGTGGGTAAATTAGACATGGTAGCTGCATAAGACTAATTGTCGGGGGATCTTAAACTTACACAATCTGCAAAATATACACTTGCATGTAGAAATCAACCCACGCATGTGCATACAGATTGTTGACATATTGTTTCTAGTCATTATGCTAACCACTTGAGTCTGTCACCCAATAATTTACCTCGACGCCCAGACTTTTCTTTGATTGTAGAATAAAGGAGGTAATAATTACCCCAGAGAGAAAGTCGGTTACGCCATCCAAACATTCCTCTATCACGGGGACAAATACTGAACTGGTTTGTGTTTTGATTATGATTGATTAATATATAATGTACCCCTTGATCTCTATGGGAGCTTACCTATATATTTTTAGTTTAAAGCCTATATTTATTGACTCGTGGAAAAACTGATATCAAGGGGATTCGAACCCACGACACCTTATATCATTATAAATGCCAATCTACCTTTGATTCTTATCATGAGAGTAGAAATTTCAGTAAATTAATTTAATGCCTGTTTATGGAGGATTAAAAATTATATTTGTGGTTAATGCTATAAAATTCATTATATACATTGTCAAGTCTGCATCAACGCAATGGTGGACACACACGATAGTAAGTTTGTGAACCTTTGACACCACATCTCTTCGAGGACGTACCATAATGCCTAGTGTCAAATCATGTTTCGAGATTAAACAGAATACGAAATATCATGTTCTTATCTCAATTCATTAGAACATGGCATAACTGCAGATGATGTACAGTTACTTTAGAACACACTCAGGGAAAATATTTTGACATAACACTGTCAACACATTTCTCAATAACATTCATAACGACACCCGTAAATTGTGTTAAAACGTTATGTACCTTGTTATAAAAAAAGAGAAGTCATTTATACCATAATTTATTCCCTTGTGTTATTTCACATAGCTTAGATGTAATTTGCAATATATCGGCGTCATTCATCATAGGAACGTATGATATTTGTAGACTAAAGCCAGAAAATAGTATCTAGGTCTGTAAGAAATTAACTTTTACTAAGGTGCGTGAGAAAACGTGTCGAACAGATTAAAAATTCATATTACTGTTTGAATCAATTTCATAACTACCACCCTTTCATTGAAAACACAATTGTAATAGTTGTCTCAAATATTTCTACGCAAAACAGGACAGATATAATGACCTTGTGTGTCATCTGAATGTCCCTTTGCTGTGATCTATAAGATGTAATTCTCAACGGTTGAGAATTATTGTTGTGCGATAGTTGGTAAAGGGAAATAACCCTTCTTGGTTTAACCAGTTTGAGTCCAACAATTATATGAAATGAAATAAAGGGAGTTTTACTCATGCCGAAGCAGTGTGCAATCAGGAAAGTTTGCAAGGATCGGGGGATAAGCCTTCGCCATTTCGATTGTTGTCCAATAGACTATACAACTTGTATTTCAGGGCGATAACAAAGTCAAATATTTCTTTCAATCTTCAATATAATATTTGTGTTTTGTTCTTAATGGACACGGCGACAGCATTTTCAGTGATATCCTCTTTGGTTATTGGTTGGCATTTACTCCCTCATATTTGGCTTAATTAATGTGCCTCAATATACTAGGTTTCCCCTTGTCAGTGATGCAGGTCAGAGGGGCTGTCATAATAAAAACACATCCGTATCCACTAGCCTAATATGAGGTGCAGAAATTTATAGGACGTAAATCTCTATTTTCAGTTCAGTTCAATATTAGTACAATAGCAAAATCTCTTTCTGCCCAAGACTATGTTTAGTACGATGTATTTTCCTTTCTTTTTTATCGTCAACATAAATCTACAATTTTGTAAAAGGTGTCATTATTTTGTACGCAGCATCAAATTTCTTTATAAAAATGTCAAAATAGATTTATATTGTAATACAATAGCCCAGTCATCTTATAGTCTAATTTATGTCGTGTATTTTAACATCTATTAAAGTTTACAATTCACACTGGCTGGCAGCATAGTGGGGGTAGTGAGTTTGAATAGTGGGGGTAGGGAGATTGATTAGTGGGGATAGGGAGATTGATGTGTGTGGGGGAAGGGGATTGATTGATTGGTTCAAACAAGTCAGCTAAGGGGTGTCACAATTTTCCTGTATAAAAACACCCGGTTATATCTCACTGCCATGTCATTCGATCCAAACAAATCTAAAAAATATCAACTACAGACCCAAAATACAGAATCATCCAAATTAAAAGAATCCATTCACCACGAACTATAACTACCAATACCTGCCTAGTTTACTGATATCGGCATCTGCTTGGTTCGAACGTTTACATCTCATCTACCAATAACTTCCTTGTCTGTAATATCAGTATCTACCAACTAACCGAAAAGTTGGTTAGTTAGCAATCTCATTTTGTTTAAATAAAATGATAGTGTTGGGTTCTAATCTCGATCGGCATATGTAAGTCCATTGCCCTTAAATAGGCAAATTTTTTATGGTCAACCCTACTTTTATCGTACGGATAATCCGAGAAACATGAATGTCAAAAGGTTTGGCCGAGGATTAGGAGGTAGAGAGAATCCATGTGAATCCAAGTTACTAGTTCTACCTGGGAAACAATGGTTGTATGTTACTTTGGTTTTCGCATCCAGACTGATGTTCCAGCTGTCATATGATCCTGGTTTTTTCAACACGATACCAGTGATTATAGTGACTGTGGAAAGACCGCAGACCAATTTGTTACTTCAATCGCCGGGTATAAGCTTTGGTCTGGGTGGGGTCTAGTTTCACCTACCTTGTATTATTATCTGGTACGGGTCTAGTTACCTGTGTCCTATATTTCTTTTATTCTAAGGTGGAGTCTGGTTACCTAGGTCTATCATTAGCCCTTGTCTAGGGTCGAATTGGGTTATACTTATACGAATAATATATAGCTTAAATATAGGATATATGATAACACAGTTCAGAAGTTAGGTTCTAGTAAATTGGCGAAGTTTCACATGTATATATTTTAAACATTTCAGGGAATAACCCACGTCGAGCAAACTGACGAAATGGTACTAAAAGACGTTATGAATGTCCCTGATTAACATACACAGACTAGAAGATAAGAATGATGTACATGTAAATAGAAATTATGCCCACGATAGTCAAGGGCCAGACAACGTCTTGTTCTCAAAAAAACAAATAAAACAGATATATTTCAGAAATCTTAAAATTGAACTAACAGAAGAAATGGAAAATAACAACTTTTGGTCATGGAGATTGCCCTGTTGAAGTCATTTTTTATTTAAAGATTCCAATTTTTTATTCGTTTTATTCTATAATTAAAAAATATCAGCTGCCAGAAAAAAATAGAGGAAGTCTGGGATCCCTGATATTTTTTCCTGATGATTAACGTCTAAAATAACTGGATTCTTTTTTTCTTCTTTCATTTTCAGCCAATTATTAAGATTTAGATTATAAATGAAACATGTATAATAGTTGAATATAACTATTTTATTATATCAATGTTTATATCTTCTAGTGATTACACTCTGATTGTATCTTGAATATAGATTTAATATTACTTTCACATTAATTTCATAACTTTATCAATAATTCTGAAGATTTTGTTTTATCTTATTTCTTAAATCTCAAATCGTTTAAACGTTCTTAATTTTCATACATTTTTACAAAAAGAACGCCTTTGTAATGCGTTCTTCGATTGATTCCCTTACACTCCCACCACCACCACGCCCACCTTATGGCAAATAGAAATGGGGTGCCTTGCTGAAGTATACCAAATTGCGCACCCCACAGTTTCCCTCTCTTCTTTAAATTAGCATGCTGCAGTGGAGTAGACCATTTATTTTAAGACGTGAAAGGAAAACGCTTTTTAGTGAGGGTAACGGTGGAGCTGGGCGGAGGGTCGTCCAGTTATATACCTATACTAAACTTGTAGTTACCAATGAATTGAAAGTTATTTATCGTGATTTAATATCCATTTGTAGACAAATTACATGAACAAATTGTGTTTGGCGTGTTTGACATTGTGCATTAATTAGACATATTAGGGACTCGAAATCCATCCTCATCTTAATTCAACCTTGTAATAAACGTTCTCGATACACTTCAAAATAATACCGGTATTCAGTTACAAATCAAAACATTAATTGAGCTGAGACGATTTGAATGGAGAATATTTTCTAAAAAAAATATACCTTAATATCGGCTTACTTAATCTGTTGATATTGAATAGTACATAATCACTGGACTGGAAAATATAGGGTTCAGATTACCGCCATACAGGTTCTAGTCTAGTAGTCCAGGCACCCTGGGTCCAAACAAGGAAAGGGACCTGGGGTGTGGGTTGTATGAATGAACACTTCAATTTTAAGTTAATCTGGAAGGATAATTTACATTGGTTTTTAATCTGAAGATTGTAAGTACAAGAATATCTACTACAGATTGGGTTGAATAGAATAGAATATTCTTATACAATAAAAGAAGGTTGAATAATAGTGTTAGCATCTTACTGTATTAGTTACGCTTCTGCATTAAAGTTGTGAAAATATTGGGTAAAAAAAATATAATAAAGGCCAATGTTAACGCTTTTAGTCAGAAATTAGAATTAGTTTCAGCTGGACTTTCAATCCAGAACGTCTTAGTGATATACCAAGGCCAAGTAAAAAGGAAATTAATATCTAGATGTTGAATAAAAAATCAAGTAGCCGTTTAGTCAGAGAAATATATAATCTAAGTTTCGAGTGCTAAATCTGGTAGGACAATCTCTTAGTGTGTTACTACAGAGGTCAAGTTACAAAGTGAAATTAATATTTCTGGGTTAAATATTATCTAAACAAATGAAATGGAGTTTAATCAGATGCATTCATATAGAAATAGTAAGATTTCGTTGTCTGTAGACATGATTAATCAGAAGTACAAGTAATATATCTAGAGGGACAAGTAATAGATCTAGGAGAAGTAATATATCTAGAGTGACAAGTAATATATCTAGAGGGACAAGTAATAAATATCTAGAGTGACAAGTAATATATCTAGGGGAGTTATAGGTAATATATCTAGAGGAAAGTAATATATCTAGAGTGACAAGTAATAGATCTAGGAGGAGAAGTTATATATCTAGAGTGACAAGTAATATATCTAGAGGGACAAGTAATATATCTAGAGGGACGAGTCATAAATCTAGAGGGACAAGTAATGAATCTAGGAGGAGAAGTAATATATCTAGAGGGACAAGTAATATATCTAGAGGGACAAGTAATATATCTAGGGGGGGAAGTAATATATCTAGAGGGACAGATAAATATATAGAGGGACAAGTCATATACCCAGTGGGGCAAGTATTATATCTAGAGGGGCAAGTGATATATCTAGAGCCACGGTTCTCAAATGGGGGTGAATTCACCCCATAGAGGGGAATGGCCCGGGTCAAGGAGGGAAATGGACACGCTCGAGTTAAAGTTTCTCAAGTAAACTCACTGTGCAGAGTGCAGAATTCCAGCATTTGCATTTCCAGAATTGTGGTTTTGTTGAGAATTTATTATGTGTAAAGATAAATGGTCTCTTCTCACATAATATTAGATTACGTCACGTATAATATATTATATACTCAAGTCTCTAGGGGTGAATGGTTCGATTGGAAATTCGCTGAGTGGTGATTGGCAAAACAAAATTGAGAGCCTGGGATCTAGAGGGACAAGTAATATATCCAGAGGGACAAGTAATATATCCAGAGGGACAAGTAATATATCTAGAGGGCCAAGCAATACATCGAAATGGACAAGTAATATATCTAGAGGGACAAGTAATATATCTAGAGGGACAAATACATATTTAGAGAGACAAGATATATGTCTAGGGGGACAAGTAATATATCTAGAGGGACAAGTAATACATCTAGAGGGACAAGTAATATATCTAGGGGGACAAGTAATATATCTAAAGGAGCAGCGGGGTATGGCTTTTGTTGGGGTTGGGAAAGGGGGACCAATATTTCGATGACATAGCATACCGTCCACCTTTTGCCATCTGTGACTACGGTCCTGAGATCATATGAAATCAAAGTTTCTTCGTTAGGCTGTGCCCCCTTAGTCAGTCAAAATGTCACATGATTGAGTAACCTATTACTTGATGTCATCCAAAAGAGTGGGAAGGATATTATATATTGTTATAGAGCTAATGAAGAGTACTTCGATTGATATTTAACAGATGTACAGCCTACTTCTTTTTATCGTAAATAATAGAAACTATAATGGAAAGCTTTAGAGACAAAATCTTCTTGTGTTTTTTTTTAATTTATAATTTAAATAAACCAGAATATGCATGAGTGTCTTCTCTAGGTGTTTATTTGTACGTTATTAGTTCATACAGGAATATAAAACATTTACAATGAAACCAGTTTATATACAAATTACAAACTACCATATTACATGTATTTACAATCACAAAACACTAAAGGACAGATGGATTACTACAATTTAGAGAAATCCTCCATAGTAACATCAATATCCGGTTCCGGTTTTAATTCTTCTCGAATTGGTTTTACCTGAAACAAAGAAAATACATACATGATTGTGTTTGTATTCATTAAAAATAAATTTTTTTACGAACAATTTCAATTAAAACAACTTTCTTACATCCATGTTCTTTTGGACGACGTCGATGATACTCTTCTTTCGTGAAGATCAAATCACCTGAGCATACGAAATATATGGTCACCTTTAACGTGGTGGCCAGAATCAGAACTTCCAAAATATGTGCTTAATTGTAAATATGTGCCTAATTGTAAATATGTGCCTAATGTAAATATGTGCCTAACTGTAAATATGTGCCTAATTGAAATATGTTCCTAACTGTAAATATGTTCCTAATTGTAAATATGTGCCTAATAATAATACGCCTAAATCACTGCTCTTTAATGACATTGTACCGAATATAAGTGTTGTTAGAAAGTGTGTGACTTAATGAATATGTGCATATCTAGATGTGTGCCCAAATAAACGAGTTCCAAGATGCGTGCCTAAAGTACCGCGTCTATATGACATATGCTTAACATATGGAAGTATGTGCTCAGAATGTATAACAGTGGTCATAATTCAACGCAAAATCAATCTAATATTGTATTTTCAAGTCGAAAACTGATTTTCTTCAACATAAAAGAAATTATCTTCTACTTGTATGGCCTATAAGTCCCATCAAATATTTAACGATAAAATACTGCAAAGAATTAATCAGATTTCCTGGCTTGTGACAAATACAATATATATTAAACAAAACCGGAAGAACAACTAGAAAAACTTTTAATCAATTTTACATGTTCAGCTAGAAATTAAATTTGTTCCGTTTTACATGGAAATAAAATGAAAACAAATAAAATTGAGATAAATTCTATAAAAATTGATAAAAAATAGTTTGTCTTTTATCTACGGAAGCGTATTAGGGCCATTCAATTTTTTTTTTTTAATTTTCAAGTTATTAACTTGAATTTTCAAGTTAGTATCTTGAATGTTCAAGTAAGTATCTTGAATTTTCAAGTTAGTATCTTGAATTTTCAAGTTAGTAACTTGAATTTTCAAGTAAGTATCTTGAATTTTCAAGTTAGTATCTTGAATTTTTAAGTTAGTATCATACTATACCCACCGATTCCAACTAGCACACCTACCATACGCACCAATTCCAACTGGCCTATCATACAATCTACCAATTCCACTAAGCATACCTCCCATCATACCATACCCACCCATTCCTACTAGCATACCTCCCATCATACCATACCCACCCATTCCAACTAGCATACCTCGCATCATACCATACCCAGCCATTACAACTGGCAAATCATACAATCTACCAATTCCACTAAGCATATCTCCCATCATACCATACCCACCCATTCCAATTAGCATACCTCACATCTTACCATGCCCACCCATTCCAAGTAACATACCTCCCATCATACTATACCCACTCATTACAACTAGCATACCTCTGGGTATGCTAGTTGGAATGGGTGGGTATAGTATGATGGGAGATATGGTTAGTGGCATTGATAGATTGTGTGATAGGAGGTATGCTAGATGGAATGGGTGGGTATGGTATGATGGGAGGTATGCTAGTTGAAATGGGTGGGTATGGTATGATGGGAGGTATGCTAGTTGAAATGGGTGGGTATGGTGTAATGGGAGGTATGCATGGTGGAATTGGTAAATTGTATGCTAGGCCTGTTGTAATGGGTGGGTATGGTATGATATGAGGTATGCTAGTTGGAATAGGTGGGTATGGTATGATGGGTGGTATGCTAGTTGGAATGGATGGGTATAGTATGATTGGAGATATGGTTAGTGTGGGTATTGTGTGATGGGAGGTATGCATGTTGGAATTGGTAGATTGTATGCAAGGCCTTTTGTAATGGGTGCGTATGGTATGATATGAAGTGTGCTAGTTGTAATTAGTGGGTATGGTATGATGGGAGGTATGCTAGTTGGAATGGATGGGTATGGTATGATGGGAGGTATGCTAGTTGGAATGGGTGGGTATGGTATGATGGGAGGTATGCTAGTAGGAATAGGTGGGTATGGTATGATGGGTGGTATGGTTAGTGTAACTGGTAGATTGTATGATAGGCCAGTTGTAATGGGTGGGTATGGTGTCATGGGAGGTATGCTAGTTGTAGTGGGTAAATATGGTATGTTGTAATGGGTGCGTATGGTATGATGGGAGGTATGTTAGTTGGAATGGGTGGGTATAGTATGATACTTACTTGAAAATTCAAGTTACTAAGTTGAAAATTCAAGTTACTAACTTGAAAATTCAAGATACTAACTTGAAAATTCAAGATACTAACTTGAACATTCAAGATACTAACTAACTAAATTTAAAAAAAAAATTGAATGGCCCTAATACGCTTCCGTATTTATCTGTGTTTTATTGTCTTTCACAATAATGCCACGTTTTTTTAAGATTTATCTCTTAGAAACAGCAATCATTTATGATAGAATTAAAAACAAAATCATTAAGAATCTCTTTGAAGGAATAACACACGGTTCCTGGCAATTGGTGAAATTTAGATGCAGACAGAAGACGTTATTTCTTTAACATTTTAAAAAACATTACCAGATACTAAAGAAAATAAATCTCTCTCTTGTAAAGAGGGAATGTTTGATGGAAGAAAGCATTATTTTGATTGGTAGGATATGATATGACCCAGACCAGAAGATGCGTGATGATTTGGTCAGATCATGAAGGACGGGCGAAAGAAACCACGAAACGAAGCAATCCTCCAGATCTGTATTCTAATGACCCTTTGTCAGCTGGTAAAACAGATTTCGAGCAATTCAATCGTATTGTTCTAGTCCCATTTTACCAATAGAGATTTTCATACGATTGGAGGGGGCAGTCCAATTAAAAATTAGACCAAACTTTCGTTCCGTTTTTTATTAGCTTTTGATTTTTACCTTTTCACTTTATTTGGCTATAATAGTAAAAGAATTCTAAAAAACAACAAATACAAAACGAAAGTTGAACCTGTCAAATAGACGCTTCAATTCAACCTACCTTCTGTTTGACTGGTTTCTGTTGTGATTTCTGACCATCTTTAGCTGATTTTATAACTTTCTGTCTGAAACTATCATAACCTTTATCTAAATCTTCAGTTTGAGCTTTATTGATCTGGTTTAGCTGAAATATAAAGAGTTGTAGTATAAGGGTATCATTGATGTTTTGAAGCTTTTATTTAACAATTATTATGATTAAACGAAAACACTATTATAGATATATTATAATAGATACAGGAATCTTTATCAAGCACAATAAATTATATTGATAGTAAAAAATCAACAATAGCAAACCACATAAGAAGTCTTTATGGATTACAACTATTGTTTATTAATACTGCTACGTTTCGATCTGCTTGATAATGATAAGAGTATACTTACTGAAACGTAGCAGTATTAATAAACAATATTTGTAATCAATAAAGACTTGTTCTGTGTTATATGTATCAACTATTAAATGCCATTCGAGGATCATGGTATATATATAGTAAATAGCAGAGTTAAACTATAACTCCCTGAGATTAGTGAAATAAACAACAATAACACTATTTATGATGATTTGGAGAATTACTGATGAACACTGTGGTATATATCCGCAGATTAAATTTACTCTTCAAAAACACCTAATATCCAGTCATTTACTTAGTCTGTCAGCATTGATTCCTTTCCCGAGTATCACGATAGGTGGCAATGTTAATGCTGAATTTTATTATCGCTAAAAGTGCTTTGATATCTTTGTTACGAGATAATAGATCGTGTACATGTATTCTCTAGCCAATCTGGAAACAATGTTAGAAATAAAGACAATAGGATTTTATAGATAAGGAACAGTTTTTTTTTATTAAGACTATATGACATCCTAGAAATATAATGTTAAAAGTTAAAACCCGATGATATCCTATAAACAGTGTTTAAAAACCCTAAGATATCTTAGAAACAGTGTTAAAGGTTTAAACCCTGTGATAAACTAGAAATCGTGTCAGAACTTAGCAGCCTAAAGTGGAAAGATTGTTTCAAGAATACGTGGCCTAGTACACATTAAAAAGAAGTGTGCCCTATGTTTGCTTCATCCCATTCACACTTCGACTGACTAATGTTAGTAATCAAAATGTAAAAAAGAATAAATGCCAAAGCCAACTGTAGAACTTGACAAGATAAAAGGCCTGTTGTGAAATTACAGACTGACAGAATATCAATATTACCATCAAACAGTAGACGGATATCATTTATTAAACATGGAATACTTTAGACAGGTTCAATCTGGGTTAGAATATTACTATTTCACAGATGAAGTCATCTAAATATTCAGATCAATTTAACAGAATCTCTTTCATCTAAAACGCCCTGCAATATTGTAGGATATCTGCGATCTACAAACAACGAGCCATGAAACATAGGGATCAACCAACCAAACGATAAACTAACCAACCAACTAACCGAACAACCAAACAACCGACCAACCAGCCAACTGAACAACCAACCAACCAACTGAACAACCATCCAACCGACCAACCAACCAAACAACCGACCAAACAACCGACCAACCAACCAACCGACCAACCGACTGACCAGCCGACCAGCCAACTGATCGACTAGCCAACTAATCGACTAACCAACCGGCCCATCGACCAACAAACCGATCGACTAACCAATCAAGCAACCGACCAACCAACCAACCAGGTACGATCGCCAGCGCGGAATGGTAGGTACAAAAGCGTTAAAAGAAGCTAATTGTCGTGTGGAATAATCAATAATGAAATGAAATAAGCATCAAACCCAACATTTTTTTTACAAAATCATTTATCAATATATCAATATTGTACAGTTGTCAGTTGCAATAATTAAACCATTGACGTGAAATGAATTATTTACACTTAAAATAGATGAGATTATTCCAGCGCATTTCCTCCATCCTTAACTTAATTGATTGCAATTACTGTAACGGAACGAAACTTTGTTTACGTTTATCTTACAACTACGGATTACTTTACCTTCCGTCAATAAACAGAAAGATCGTATTACTACACCAACAATTAGAGCTAAACCCTAAATAATAAAATATCGTTCACTTTTTCTAGTAGGTTGCATTTTTATATATAAATTACAATTATATTTTTTATTTTATTTATCGGATTATATAAGGATTTTGTTACGTTATTTATGGCAGAAGGTATATCTTCTGATGAATATATGTTCTTATATATATATATGCCAAAAGTTCAAAATTTTAAATTTGATATTCATCCTGAGACGCAGTATTCCTTTAAAGTTTGATTCACTATTGATTCATAAGCATCCAGCAACTTTCAAATTACAGAGATCGACATGTTGTCATTATTGAATTTAAGAAAGTGTTCTTGAAGCTCATGAAACAGTAAATCTGATAATTGTGTTTGTCTCAGTTATTCTCCCCCATTAGCCACTCTTAAAATATATCGTTTAATATGGTCTATTTTTACTCTCTTAATCGGTTTACTGCCCACAATCTTTTAACAGATAATCTGATTGAACAAGGTGCTACATCTCTTTTATAAAACGATTTCGTGCTAAATTACAGGCGCTTTGATACGACGGTGATGATTGTTATATAACCAAAAGCCCAAAATTAACAACAGCACAAACCCAATTAGTGACACTCGAAATTTTGACGGCCCGGGGCCCTTCGCGCTATCCCTTTCACACTACATGATGTTTACCGTCTTCAATGGTCTAAGATGCAGAAAAGTAGAACGTAAAACTTCATTTATTTCATTTCCATGTTCGAATAACCGTTGTCACCTGACCAAGTCTGATCCTGATTCATTCCTTACTCCACCTACATGCTTCGTACCATCCTGTATATTCAGTCACTACAGCTTGCTTTCTGTTCCCACGATCTATCCCTCCCTCCCCCATGATGTCTCATTCCATCCCGATGTTTGGTACCATAATGGATGAAACTTGACTTCCATTTCCACGCCCTATGTATTGCTATAATTGCTGAGACTTAACTTCTATTGTCCCCGGCCTATCGTATTCCGCCCAACCCTACCCTTCCACGTGTCTGATTCCATTCCTATGTTTGATACCGTAATGGCTGAAACTACACTTGCCTTCTATTTCCACCCCCTATTTTATTCCGTCCCACCTTCCCCCGTGTCTCATTCCATCCCCATGTTTGGTACCATAATTTAGACTTGCCTTCTATTCCCACGACCTATCTTATCCCCCCCACCCTTCCACGTGTCTCATAACCCTTCCTGTGTTTGATACCCGTTTAATTTTTTTTGATTTTCCATTTCCCTTAGTCTCAAACTTCTTTGCTTTTCCTAATTTTCCCAAAAGACCCTATTCACCTTTAATTCAATAAAATGAAATATGCTTCATGTTTTATGCAAGAGATGAGGTAATAATAAAAATAGTAGAGAATGAAATCTCGAGAGAGGAATCAGACCACTACTTGTTTCTATTCAATCTCTTGATTTATTACCATCATGATTCCAAATATTCTTTCAGCGTATTAAAGGACGGACTGAGAATTAATTGAATGATAGAAGATTAAGGAAAGATTGGCGCCTTGTAGTGGGTAATGAATCAGTGTTGAGGGGCCGATTTGAGGCCACGTAATTGCCATGAGGAGGGGGTGCAAGAAAAGGGTGGAGGGGGCAACGACTTTTAGGGAAGGGGAACTGCTCCCTGGATCCATAGAAAAGTCACTGTATCTCATCTATATGGGGTCCTGACTTAAAGCGTTGGCTTCAAATCCACACCCCTGGCAATTTCTCCTTTAGCATATGCTCTCCTACAATCCTCTGTAAATTTAATGCATTATTTGAATGTATTTATGTTTGCATAGTTCCAATTATGATTGTGGCCTGTAAGAGAAAGAATTCAATAATAATCGATACAATGGATGGCTGGGATTTTCTAGAAAGATTCTAGGGCCAATTTTAGGACAGTATGAATACGCATGTTTCCGAACTTGTCTAACCACGGCCCCGAGAAAGTATGACGAGTAGGGGAGTGGTTTTGACGCGATGACACACGGTATACATGCATATTCGGCTTATTCCTGATCTTAAGACAAGGAAGAATTGAATTTTAACTTTCATTTATCTTTATTGTACCCATAGCCATAGACGATTACTAGAACGTGCTCCTTTATCATCTGTTGGGAAGTGATTAGAATTTCAGGGCTATTCGCACGTCTTACCGTGTTAACAGGAGATATTTGCTCTGATTCAGTACACCAGGGTTAACAAAATATTCCCTGCTATTTTATGATCTAATAAAGGAATAAACAGAGAAGATCCGATATGAGCTGTACTCCCGGTCCCTGGCCAATATCAATATTAATATTCTGTTACAACACATGACTACAGCTCTATAAAATACATAAACCGAGTGGGGGATTAATGATAGTGGAGGTTTGGGTGTCATGTTTATGACCAATTGAGAATATTGGTAGTAGAAGATTAGAAATGTAATGAAATGAATTTGAGGTTGCGTAAGAACTATTCTGTATATCTAGAATGCAATGTATCAGTGCCCATAACATAGCGATTACCAGTTGCGTTTATTTTCAAGCGACTGAGTTCTGAGTTGCCTTTGGTACTCAAGACCACTTTTATTATTTGCAACCAGAAACATCTGCTGATTGCAATGGTAGGTCGGTTGGTTGGTAGATGTTTATGTTCGCTTCAAGTGGATGCACACTTTCGCACAAAAAGCACTTATTGGTAAATGACAAGTTAACGTGTATTTTCAGCTAAAAGATATCACAAACTAGGTAGATGTTGATAACTGACAAGTTAACGTTCACTTCCAGAAGATGCTGATATCACAGACTAGGTAGTCACTGGTAGATGACAAGTTAACGTTCACTTCCAGTAAACTGATATCACAGGCTAGGTTGTTGTTGGTAGATGACAAGTTAACTTTCGTTCCCAGCAGATACTAATATCACACTCTAGGTATCTGAATCGGCTGTGAGGAAACAGAGCGCATTAATTGATTTCATTTACCAACTGATCCATTCTCAAACACGAAATATACCTTTATGTTTTACACATCTCTTTCTTGCATTTAATAGAGTTTTACACTCCTGCTATTCTTTCCTTTAGGACATGACAACAGCCAGGATCAAATAATGCCCTGGTTTTATAATACATATATAACATTTCATTAAGATTTATAGTTGTTCAATCATACCAATAATTACAGAAAGGTTTGATATCGACATGATGGAGCCTTCGTTCTGATTATATAGTGTGTAGTATTGGGGTTTAGATAACAGTGCACAAGACAGTAGAAACAATATCTTTATACTAGTAGCTGGTGTAGAGAAACTGATTGAAATATATCTCTTATGAAAGATACTGGTATTTGTTTCTGATCCCTTCAAAATTATCACATAGTTTGGGTTGAGGTAAATATAATTTATGGATTTATTGGTAGTAACAGTTGACCTCAAAATCCAGTGCTGGTATTGTTGTTAAGATGAACAGTGACTTCTGGAGATCAAAGATTGAGCGTCTCAAACATTAAAAAAAAAAAGATCGAGGGAAGAAGAACATGCCCCTCATCACTTAAGGGTTGGGATTCTCAAATGAAATGAATAGACTAATGAAGACGGGCAACGCCAAGCGACGTGCAATAAGGGAAATTTTGACAGGACGGTGACAATAGCCTTCTCTTTCCAACTATCGAGGGATTTTGAACGTGCACTTCCTGTAGCGGGGATTATTGTCCCATCTGATTACGTATCTATTTGTAGGCTGGTTGAGTTGTAGGCACCCTATTGAATTCGTAGAGGTGGTATGCTTTTATACTTACCCTTTTTAAATTTTTAGCCACTGGTTTAGCCTTCAGTTTCTTGATACCAGTAACTTTAGTTTTATCTCCAGTATTATTGGTGCTCTTCTTTCCTTTCTTGTTCTTCCCCATGTCTGAAAATATACAATTCCATACATCTATTACAGCAACAAGGTACTTTGGTCTCAGAAATTGGAAATCATTAGCTAATCAGTAATAGTGTTCACAGCTCACTGTCAGAATTTGAGCCTTAAAATACATGTGTGTCAAGAATTTTCAGCGTTTGAATGTTAAATTTCTTTAATCTGTGCGACATATAGAAAAGACATACATAAAAATAGAAAGTAAAAGTCATATTGTGGGGTATTTTTGAACGAATTATGCGATTTTCGTGCATTTTTAGTATTTCTGATGACTATTTATATATTCAAAGCAAATTGACTTCCGAACCCTGTCATTGAAAGGTGAAAAGAAAACAGAGCAATGAAGCAAGGACAGTCATCTTAATTTATAGTTTTAAAATATCTAAATAATGACCATTCAGCATATCATATTCTTTACATTGAAAATAAACACTATATAGTGTGACGATAATCACTATACAGATTTCAGCTAAACAAATTATAAAGCTATTAATTCAGCCTAGTGGTTACTGTGCTAATCTGGATCATGTACGCATGGCTGAGATAGAATATATATGGATGAATGTTGAGTATTTCCTATATAGGTAAGTATAATACAAGAGGGGTCACAATCAGATAAAAGTTTAAACTGGATTGCTTCTTGGGTTGATTAAGGGATAAAATACGCACGGTTGGGAATTGCCAAGATATAAAACAGCCTTATTCAATTATTAGATGTCCTCTAATATATCAGGTGAATCTACAATTTATAACAAATTGGCCAAAGGCAGCGATAAGAGTTCAATCAATTCAGCTTTATCACTAGTTGGGAAATTCTGGTCGTATACAGTTCTTAAAACGTAATTAACAGATGTAGTTTAGTTAAACAATGGTCATACAACATAGATATTATACTACGTTTAATGGAACTTGCAGGATCAAAGATTCCCGAAGACGATCCCAGATGCAAATATTAATGTTCATTATCGATGCCGAACTACATATTAAGTTTCATTCAGGAAAAATGATCAAATAAATTTATATCGTATGTTGATCTCTGGCAGTTGTTAAGCAATATTAAGGCGATTTGCCTTTCCATTTCTTACGAAAATATTATGAAGTGATTGGATTGGTAACACATTCGGGTATTCACCGGTGAAAGAACTGCCGATACAGTAGTTGCAACTGAGCATCATTTGTTGATAAAATAAATATTTCAAAACCATTATATCTTTTCCAGTTTTCAGTGAAGTGTCTGGAGTGTTAAACTAGATTACCAATGGTTGAATAGTTTATCTAAACATCTAAATTATTCTTGTATTCATTTTCCAACAAGGTAAAGTAATTTGTTTATAAACCGTAGTATTGTTACAGTCAAGTGGTCAAGGTGTTAAACCGAGATTTATCATGGTTGAATTAGGATTTGAATAATAAACTTTGACCTTTTATCTACGAGTTTCCTTGTATTAAATTTGGGCTTTCTACAGTCACCTGATTGGTCAATTACAAATTTAGTTTTGTAATCCAATCACATTACTGTAATTTTTAAAATCTGGGTTTTATTTAAGTTTTGGAGAATAAAGCACAAGTTGAAATGGGTAGAATTGAATATAATTACATCATTTGAATTTCCATTCTGACGTCTGTGATTCCTGTAATTTCTTCAAAAAATAAAATATTGCAATTTATCTCGGTATTTACCGCACTCATAGTCATAGTCCTAGTTTGGTCAGGGTTTTCTGGAATTCTGAAGAAACCACAAACGTCAGACAGGATATTGTATTTGTAACTCTAGAATGGAATGGTTAAATTTTTTCTGGAAATAAACAGAACGGGGTAAGGGGAATTGAAATGATATAAATCATATTTTTTACCGTTAACTTGCCAATCCTTTCAATACGCTAGTTCAGCTAATCAAATGGTTGAAAAAATCCCATTATACCTACTTTAACAAAGTTTGTCATATTTTGACAAATTATATTTTAACCATTGAGGCCTTTATAATTCACACAATATCAAATAATAACCTTTCATTACACTCTACAATATACTAGTCTACTTGACCAACTGACCATGGCCAGATGACCATCCTACTTCTACAGGGTTTAATATACGCCCAATTGACCAAGAGACTATAGCGAGATGACCATCCTTATGTAACAGTCTTGGGATTTCAGGCAGGGTAACATACGTCTAGATTACCATGGTGAGATTGATAGTCCTCTTATCAATAGAAATAATAATAGCTTGACAGGTAAGGTATACATACGCCTAACTCCCTCCTGGGTTTTATTGAACATAACGTTTCAACAATTTATATGTCATCATCAGTTTATATAATATACTACCCCCGAGGCTTACGGAACACAATGTTTCTACAATTTACATTGTCATAATCAGTTTATATAGTATACCATTCCTGGGTTTTACTGTGTACAAAATTTCAACAATTTACATTTCCGTAATCAGTTTATATAGTATACCATTCCTGGGTTTTATTGTGTACAACATTTCTACAATTTAAATTGTCATCATCAGTTTATATGGTATACCATTCCTGGGTTTTACTGTGTAAAACATTTCAACAATTTACATTGTCATCATCAGTTTATATAGTATACTACTCGATGGTTTTATTGTACACAACGTTTCAACAATTTACATTGTCATCGTCAGTTTATATTTTATACAACTCGATTGTGTTATTGTACACAACATTAAACAATTTACATTGTCACCATAAGTTGATAAGGTGTATTTAAGTTATATAGAACATACAACGTTTCGAAACACAAACAGTTAATACAGGTAACGTTATCAAATAAAATGATTATCTTCCAGTCATTTTAACTGTATAAATTTAGAAACGTAGAATATAATAAACTAAGAAGTAGTACATCCATATATATTAGTGTTTAAAATCATTTGCTAAGATATATACAACTCCTGGAATTTTACTGTATACACCATACAATGCCTTATTCTTCAGCCCTCATCATTTAAATATACAAATAATATTGAATCTTTCAATAAAGGCTGCGAGTGATAACAATATTATTTACAAATGTCAAGTCTGGTGTCAGCTGTAACCAAATAGATGAAGCAAACCACTCGACTAATCTCTTTCATTATCACGATATTTAACACCCACTTGTTAACCTTTCAATATACTTTATGATTTAATTGACATTTAGCGCTGGGATTAGGGTTAACATTTACCAGTTACATATTTAGCAAAGAACAATTCATACAGTGCAACCTGTGTTTAAAGAAGTTGGTTTTTATCCAGTGCCTGTAAAAATGAACCAGAAAACTGAATGAGTGAGATAGCACAGTCTAATTAAAATAAAGATCTAACTTTCGTTCGTATTTTATTAGTTTCGTTTCTATTAGCTATTGGCTTTGTACGTAACAAATCGTCAATTACAGGATCTCTGTGAATTTCCTGTGATTCGCCACAAACTAACTTTTTTGAAAACACGTGTTTTGATTTCAATCATATTTTTCTGAATTTATAAACCTATTTTCTATATATCACATGTTTCGTTTGAACTGAATCTATATTCAGTTAACAGCCTCTTGTAGTTTCTACTGGATGCATTAAGTGCTTTATTAATTAATGAAATCTGACAGCTGTCGATGTGTGACGCGGATGTGACAAAATGAATGCGGCCGTCACGTACATCACACCAGGCCATTGGAGAGTGAATATACTCGAGAGGTTACGACCCCTCCAATATCAATAACTTACCCGAGAGGGAGGGCTGTAGTCTAATGAATAATAACTAACCACATTCTATTTATTTACCTTTATAAATTCGTCTATTAACAATCAAAACACACAGAACTATTTAATATATTAGAGCAGTATTTGAGTCGGACGATTCTCTTAGAGTTAAAGTGGCTCTTTACAAACCTTCCTATAATTCATGTATCCTAAAGAAATACCATCTCTTAGAATGGGCATACAATTTACAGTCACTAACTTTGACAATAAGAGTATATATTCATCAGTTGCCATGACAAAAGGAAAGCATCTGTCTCTTAAACTAAGTAATTATTAAGAAATTCTCTTTATTTGTTTAAAGGATTATTACATTATATTTATCGATTTATTGTATTATAAAGGGAGTAACGCTTAAATACACGTTATGTAATCTCAGCTGTAGACACATTGCTAAAGATTGCTTTTCTGTTCGCTCAGCAAGAAATTAGTAGGTCCTATTTGTAGTAAGAATAACCTACAGAGAACACGAGGATTAAAAGTCCAGACATCATCTGAAACTTAAAACAAGCTTGAATGTCAATAGAATAACAGAACCATCGTAATGAGTATTATTAATATGTCTGAGGCCATCATTATCCTCGTCATTATGTCAATGTTTACCTTTTTATCTTTTTGATAAAAAAAAAAACAGAAATACAGAGTGTCGCTGGCACACAATTATTTTGCAATATCAGCAAAAAAAAAATATAAAATAAAATTTTGGCTGACAATCACAAAAAAATTGTGTATTATAAATTCAACTCAAAACGTGATTATCACTAGTCTATTCCGCACCACATCAGAGATGGAATGAAATGATTGGAGTTTTACGACTATTGCCAGGATTGAACCCTGGACCTTCAAAGTTAGTGAGCAAGCGTCTAACACACTGGGCCACTACGGCTCCCCGCAACACATCAGAAAACATCCACAATAAAGATATCAAGAGGATTCCGGTAGCTCTAAAGGAGGTTTTGAATTTGAGGACACATGTTAGAAAAATATGTATATTAACTAGTACAAAATACAAATTGTGTATAATTTATATATTATTTATCTGCATGGATTTTCTTATAAAATATTTTTACATCGTTTGACCAATCTTCTCTCAACGAGCTGTTTTACTTGATTTTTGTAATCAAATATTTCGCTCTCCGACTTCTTTTGATTTACCTCAATCCATTTTCATTAAAATAAATGTCTAACACAACGAATTATCTTTAATTCGACACATGTATATGTTGGATCACAAAACGTACATTGTATCGACATATTTTAAATACTTCGGGAATAAAACCGTTATAGCGTAGCATATGGTTTTGATAAAAACAAAATCCCTTATAAATATGTCATTTTATTAAAAAAAAACTGACAGACTTCTATCATAAAATATCTTTTATAATAGTATACTAGTAATAGATAGTAAACAAAACGATACAAAAACCTTAAGACATGCATGTGGAGAAACATAAAACAAGACAGTGGATTTAAATTCTGGTGAAATTCTTAACCTCTGACCCCAAGTCAACCTGTATTTTAATTTGACAGTCGGTGAATAAACCTAACACGCCGTGCACAGGGTTAAAGAGAGCTACATACTTATATTCTTTACATTCTTTGTTTCTATAAAATGAAAATATATCCAGAAATAGATAATCATTTTCAACTTAACTCGTTAGATTTTTGAACCAAAAGTTCTATACTATAACGGAGAGTTTCGGGTATGAACAAAAATAACAGGGTATGGGTTAAAGAGGACATATAAAGGATGTAACGATTTGGGTGCTATTTAAACTCTTAACTTCTGTATTTCTATGCAGAAATTTATAACTGTGAAGGGGAAAGGGATAGTGACATTTAATTTATATCACCGTACCTTTAAGTCGGAAATACAAAGATACACTAATATAACAGGTAATATCGCAATGTGTAGATATAATTCCATGTCTACACTGACCGAGAGAACAACCCCTAACCACCATATTTTTGCTTAAGACGTAATTTGGATAAGCATATAATGTGATGCAATGATTGCAACGCTCTGAACCGACTGTACTGCAACCCGTCCTCAAATAAAACAACACATCACGTCCACTAATGAGTTCAACACTGCAAAGACGAACTTACTTTTGGAATATGTTTCTTAGGTGGGAGGTAAAGGTTTTTGTCTTTGCAGGCACCATACGCCTGTTGTCCTATCCAACCAATAAGCCACGTCAAAAATGTATCCTTCGCCACTTTATAAAATTCCAGCCCCTTTTTTCGATGAAATATTGTCGTAAATGTTTAATTTTAAGCCATAAACAACACAATTATGACAAAATTTGAGAGCAAGATTTTTAGATAAACAAGACCTACAGTTATTTCATGTTAATATTATGTTACTATTGAAATCTTGTATTAATTAGCCTCGTGTATAAATACAATTATAAACCCGACACGTTAAACCTTTATAATCCTTACCAGTTATACATAGTTTTTATTGTGCAGTCGCTTAAATACCCTCATTAGAAAAGATTACCATCTCGGGTATCGGGTAAATAAGATTGCATGATAAAATGCACAAAAAGATATTTGAATGATGATTTTGTAAAGAAATGGGATCTCTAAAATGATTCACAAAAAGGCGATTTTCTCATCTTCTCATACATGTATTCGTTTCAGGTTTATAATACTGACTTCTAACATATTTTCGATTATTCGTTTCAGGTTTTTAAAACTGACTTCTAACATATTTTCGAATGTTCCAAAAGAAGCTTTTAAGCCTTATCAAAAAGGCTATATTTTCTCCAATTCTGTCAATTCACTTTATAGCGTTCACTTTCAATAACGTTTCATTATGTATTTATACAGGATAGTAGTCTAAATGGACCTAATTATTTTACTAGCTAATGTACCTAGTCATTGTATCCATCTGTATAGTCGTTTGAATAATTGTTTTACCAGCTGATAAATATCGAGTCTGTATAGCTGTCTGCATAGACGTCTAAATAATTGTCTAACCAGCTGTTGTATATGTATTTCGAGTCTGTATAGCTGTCTCATAGGCGTCTAAATAACTGTTTTACCAGTTGATGTATATGTATTTCGAGTCAGTATACCTATCTGTATAGTTCTTTTAATATTTTTTACCAGCTGATGAAGTTCAGCTTTCTGTATCACTGTTTCAAAAATAAAACCAGACATTCTTTTTGAATTCTAATTCAAATATTGATAGTTCAAATCGAGCTCCATCGGGGTGTTAAGCAAATATTTATACGACTGTACGAAACTGACAGAAAGAAGCCATGATTTCGGAAAATTCCAGTACAGAATCAAAATGGATGTTCGTATGAGGACTGAGGGTGAAGTTAAAAAATGCAGATAGTCCATTCGAAATAACTAGCCATAAATTTAAGTGAACATTTCCTAAAAAACATTCAGAGAATTCCAATTAATGATGGTTTTAGTTCACCGATTATAGAAATATAAATCTCTAGAATAACAAACAGAAACAAGTATAGGTTTGATCGAGATAAAGTCCAACAGGTGGTGGAGACGGCATGTATTTTTATGTAGGCATAGAAATCACATACATTAACGGAACACAATCCTATGGTATACACTCATGTTTTTTTTAGGGAAATGTGTTGTATTAATCTATAATCTTGTACATCCAGTTCTAAGCAGGTTCTGATAAAAAATATAAAACTTTAACGCCAGAAACTGTCTACTGATGCCAAACACAAGTAATTATTGAATGTAATTAGCAAATATCTAATTAAAAATCCAGCTAAATATTTAAAAGAAAATTGTAGGTATAAGCAGATTCCAAACAAAAAGTAAATATTTTACTAAAATGTAAACAAATCAAACACAGCAACTGTGATTACCACTGCCAAGGCACTGTTTGATAATTCATTAACAATATGGAAAACAAGTTAAGGATCGTACTGCAGACCTACTGACTGACTGGTTGGGAAATTTAATATAAATTTGATGAGGTGTAATGAGAAACACAATATAATGAAGGAATCAGGTATTTTCTTGAAGTAGTTGCCTGAAACTTGCTCTCAATGTGATCTTTGTTGAGTAGGACGTAAAACTCCATTCATTTCATTTCATTTTGGTCTTGTTTGATACTATTCCTGTTTTTTTTTTATTACAATGGGCATATTGAAAAAATCTCTCAACATGATATAAAGATGTTCTAAACTTGTAAATTTGATCTGTGAAATCCTTAAGTTCCGCTCATATGTTCCCGTTCCAAAAATTGTATTAAAACCAAACATTTCCATTTTACCATGGTCACTGATGAGGATTGAATATCTGAAACATGTCATTAGCTATTGTCATTGAGAACGTTCGACTAGATGTAAACAGTCCGTGCTTCATAATATCTGCAAGATAGAGAAACATTTGCAGACAAACATAGCCCAATGGCTTGCTTTAAAACTAAAGCTAAGTTAGTACGGGTTACTGATATTGGATCAAAGATAATAACGAGGATCTCCCACGATGATAAACGGTTTACCATATTGTTGTAAATGGTATTACAGAAACTACAGGTTTGTAAAGTGAGTTCTGAACAGACCACCTTTAACTTCTTCCTAATGAAAACTCGGAAAACGGACCTTAATTAAGAATGTTATAATTAACCACGGTAGCTTACTCCAATGTTTGTAATCAGTGTCCTCATTGCAACAAATAAGAGATAGTCAAGAATTAATCTTGATATCTGAACCTTAAGTACTCCGACATCTATAATCTGACACATTAAACAGTCCAAATTTACAATATACTACTATACTACAAATATGATAGATAGGAAAAAAAAACGAACTGAGATAAATAAATCTCAATCATTTATAAAAAAAAAACACAAAAAAAAACCAACAAAAAAAACAATCTATTTATTGTATATATGTAATGTGACAATGTACAAGAATATGACAAATTAGGAATATAAAATATAAATAAGAAATAAATCGATGAGATTTGTTTTCAAAATAGATTCATCGTCGACCAGTTAAAGTTTCAGTACTATCATAAAAAAATAGCATGAGATTATACTTGTCCTTGGCCAAAACTCCCACTTCTTCTGGATTGTTCAAACTTATTTACAGATAGGTATACGATACCCAATAAAGTCAAACAGGGGATTGTTTTGAGGAACATGTCCCTGATGTTTAGCTAATAAAATAGTTTTCTCTCAAAATCTTCAGCAGGGATTGATTAATTTACACAAAAAATGAAAGATGAACACTTCGATTTGGATTTTGGACCTCAGAATCGTCAGCAACTTCTTTTTTTCTAAATTTCTTTGGGGAGGAGAGGGGGGGGAGGGATGCCAATTCAATCCTGGCGACTGGAACTGGAAAATAGTCGTAATACGAAAGAAATACAGAACAAACAAACCTTATTTCCAATAGGAAACCGTGGGAAGAATTCCATGCGCAAACCTTGATATATTCATGCATTGAATCCCAACACATTCTTACAGGTTAGCGAATAGAATTATCTTAACCTTTGGTCTCACAGTTAAATATATTTTGAGCTATTTCGTACTCATCACTCCAGCCGTCCAACTGAAGCCCAGATACATCAAGCTAGTGACTAGATCTACAATAGACTCTCTTAATCGTTTATTTTAAATTTTTAAAAACGATTTCTTCCTATTGTAACAAGGTTGCAGATCTCCGAACAATTGCATTATTTATCTTATGCCTTAAAACTTGAACCCCGTGTAAGCAAACCCGCCAATTTCATAAACCTTATCTTAAATGCATACAAATTACAAGTAGATAATGAACAGAATAGTTTCTATCATCTTAATGTTTGTATACAATAGAAGAGACCAGTGCTAGAGGCTTGGTTTAACACTGTCAATATTATTATAAGATCTATTATAAATATTAGCAACCACTAGAATAGCTGGCTGAGTTCTCAAGTTGTTTCCAATATATTATTTTAATGATTTCAATACTTCACTCAATAACAATAGCCTTAGTGAAGATAAATTGAAACGATGGCAATAGTGAGGAGTACTTGGTCTACTTCGGTGCAGATGGGTTAGAAGACGGATTAATAACTATAATATCTTCTTTATAAGACATATAGAAGCAGGAGCATAAGCATTAATCTTGGCATAAGCACATATATCTTGTGTTTTTTTAAAAACTATAATAACGTTATTAATATTAGACACCTAGTTGTACCAGACAATCCTTGGATTTTCTTTACATATAAAACAACATTAACAATATATTTACCGGTATACAAAATGAAAATAACAGAGATAATATCATTTTTTATTGTATATACACATAATAAAATTTATTAAATGAAAAAAAAGAAAGAAAACTGAAATGAATTTCATTTGAGTTTCTTTCGTGGGCAACTATACACGACATCTATTACGTCACTATCTCAAACACCAGTAAAGCCAACTTTTTTTAACTACTCGTTAACCTCCAATTCAATTCTTAATATGTACCGTATCTAAAGCAGGATAACGATTAGATATAGTCAATATATTTTAAGTATCGGTAGTAATCACCCAATGGCATTTACCTTAATGTCTTTCTAATAACCCATTTTATTGAAACCAAGATAAGGTTCTTCTGCAGGCAACCTTTACTTCTTTAGGCTCCTAACAACACATTGATGATGATCTAGGTCTGGACTATATGACATCAAATATACTTTTCACTTTTAATCAGACCTTAACTTCACATGATTTTAATGTTCCGTTCATCTGATTGGACATCACTAAAATTGGTCTTAATTTTAGGGTTTTTTTTCTTATTTCTAAAAGAATTGCCAAATTTTCATGAATAGGGAATCAGGTCTCCCTTGTTAAAGACTTCGTGGAAGAATATAATATATACCATTAGAGTCTGGTTGCCCAGTGTTAGCACTGCCGAGAAACACTAGTTATGGAAAAGAAAAGAAAAATCATTTTTGTTTACCGGTCTTCGTTTAACAATATAAAATGCAGAGTGTATTTTGTATCCATTTTCCTATTGTGAAACACGAAAATAGGACGTAAAGATCCATTCAATTAAAACTTTAATTCAAAATTTTAAAAACCATTATCGTGGTACGGTTCGACTCATTTTAAACTGAATGGTGTTGATCGTGTATAAGAGCATCAGAGTAAAGCGCTGAACTCCATTTCCTTACAAGCTTCATTTAAATAAAATTTCCTCATTGCAAACTGCATGGCATGGCCCGTATTTGGTTACTCAGGAGCAAAAAGACGTAAAACTCCCTTCATTACATGTATTGCTTCCTCTAAACCCTGCACTCTACCGCGCTATTAAAGTTCCCCTCATTGCACAATGTATAGAATTGTCCGTCTTAAGTATCAGGCACAGAAAGGTAGGACGTAAAACTCCATTTATTGCATGCAACCCCTCCTTTAAACACCACCTCCACTGTTGACTATTCAGAAGGCTTGTATTGTCATTACAAGTCACGTGATTACACTGAAACTGACTATAGTTCTGATAGACGACGGTTGATACAAATACAGCGAGAGAGAGAGGGAGAGTCGTACTTACTAGAGTTTAACAGGTGTTCAGATAGCCACGACCATGTGATTAGCTGTTAGTCTTACCTTAAACCCTTATCTTGGAGATAACCAATTACTTAACCATTTAAATCATGGCGTATAGGAATATAGCAGTGTTTATTCTATGTATAGTTACACAGTTCGTTATAGGTAAGTCTTTTTAAAGATTTTAATATGAAGAGTTTCCTTATAGAGTTTAAATATCTAACAGCTATTCTGTCATTTTGCGGTGTTATAAATGAGGAACATTTTAAGCTTCAAACTTTGATATCTACGGAATATGTTTGAGTAATAGCTTTTAATTGTAACATAACGAACACACTACACAACACTGACTTTGTAAACCAAGTTTTCCTTGTAAGATATTAAAATCTTAATACTAGATTGTCATTTTGAGGTCATGTGTTTGAGTAATATACTTTCAAATTAAAAAATATAAGTACATAATACATACACAGGTTTTTAAAACCAAAGTTTCCCTGTAAGATAGAGTTTAATCATACCTGTATAACAAAATACATATAAAATATAAATATAGGCCATGCTTGATATACCCTACATTCTCTCTCGTTTCATGAACAGTATTTGAGTGGCATTTTAAAAAGTCGAGAGAAAGAACAAAAAGCTTGTCACCAATTCATAATGCACCGCAAAACTAATTGGTACCATATCTGAAAGTTGAGTTTATTTCAGTATAAAACGTTAGTTGGGATAGAATAAACGGGCACCTGCTTCAATAGTATATGACATGTACTTTCCATTATTTTGTACGACATATTAAAGATATTGACGTGAAAAGTCAACTCGTTAAAATATTGCATATACTTGTACCTAATAATATTCTGCGATTGTAACTTTCAAGTACTAGAAAATCAAATGCGATATAAAAGGGTTAAAAAATACTATGATCAGAACAAGAACAGTACTTCTTTCACTGATATATAATATATATCACAAACTATATTTTAAGGGGTTTAAATATGTCGTTTGCTCGCTATATAACACAGTGATAAATAATAAATAAGAAAAATGAATAGCAACTATCAAGATCGTATATAGGTAAAGAATAAAGACCTATTGTTCTGCTAGGTCTGGTGTAGTGTATGAAAGAAAGGTACGGCTAATCTATATATGTCAAACAGGATAGAATCCATTTATTTCACTAGTCTCGACTTCACACCGTTAACACGTGTTACTGCAGTGTCTTTAATTTAGAGGCGAATCCATAACATATATATAAGTAGGATGAAAACCTTCATTTAATCTTGTAAGTGCTTCATGGTAAATCATGCAAACATATTTACACTTACTACAGTGTCTGTAACTTACTGGCAAATCCATAACATACATAAAGGTAGAAAGAAATGAAATGAATATACTGAGTTTTACGTCCTACACTTCTGCACTACATGGACTAAATAGGTAGGAAAAGACCTCGATTTAATGTATGTGCGTCATGGTAAACTATGCAAATATATTTACACTTACTGCAGTGTTTGTTTAAATGGTAACCAGCAAATTTACGTATATTTCGATTGGAAGTGCCAACCTATGTTCCTAATGACAAACCAGGCAACTGTGATTAGGCCACTTTCTTTATAAGGTATTCAAAATGCACGAATTTATCTACGTAAGTTTATTTTCTTCTGCCATATAAATCACTAGCTTCAATAGGTATTTATCTTTCAAAGAAGGAAATCTCAGTTTCGTGACGTTTAGAATGAACACATTAGGATGTTAAACAGACATTCAGCAGCAGAATATGTTACCTAATTACCTAACATGCATTATCTGTATATCGAGGTCTAATTCCATTTAATCCTGTATTTACCTAATGACAAACACAGCCAAAATAATATATCTTCAACAACACACACAACCTTTTCACCTTCAAGAGCAGGCCAATTTAAAATATGTGGTTAATTCAACAAGTTTGCGTAATTCTTCATTTTTCCTGTATTTACCTGACCACTGCAGCCAAAATAACTGAACAGTTCAGCAAGATAAACAACGTTTTTGTCTTCAAGATATGTTGTAAAGTTAACAAGCTGGTGTGATAAGAACCAAGTCGCATAAAAGCGCTAGCCTAGTGTTATTCATCTTTTTAAACTTATTTACACAATGACAAACCAGCCAAACTATGCACAAGTTACATCATTGACATATGGCAGTGAAGTCATTGAGTCTTGTATTTACCTTGTGACAAACGAACCAGCCAAATTACACAAAGTGTTTTCTGTATTTATCTAAACGGGAAAATTAACAACGGTGTGAAATTAGAACCAACCGATATGTATTTATTCCCATGAAACTTTTATTTCAGTTCTGACAAAGCGATCATTTTCCGCCAAAACTGACTGCACATAAAGACCTCAATCTTTGGTATAGAAGTCTTATTTGTGTATATTATTGAAACGAAGTCAAAATATTTACCGGAAGCCAAATAGACGATTATCATTACTAACGATTTTATTAGTACGATGCATGTTCTTTATGGATCCTAGCTTCTTAATACGATCCTTGCTTCTAAATATGAAACTGGCTTAAGAACACCATCCTAGCTTTAGAACAGGTCCTAGCTTCAGAATGAGTGTCATCTGCGGCTTGTATCTAACATCCATTAGCAAAGTAGATAGGAAGAAATAAATCAATTTAATAGGACTGAAAAGTTTCGCAAATTCTAGTTGCTACATGTTCAGTAAAGCAACGTTTGGATATATACATGAACCGTTGCTTTAGGGACATGGGTTTGCCACGGCGGCTCTTTAAAGCATTTAAGCATTTTTCAATAAATATACTCGAAGTTGTACATCATGTAATCTCAATTAAACCAAGGTGCATATTTCATTCAAAAGTATTCAAGTATATCACTATAGAAATAGTGATAGTTAAGAATTTAACTTAAAGAAATGGCTACGATTTACACAATAAGACTGAATTTTACTCGAGTTAAGATCTATTTCGTGTGATATTTAATAGATTGACTGCTCTTAACACCGTTTTCTAGTATAAGTTGAAGTAGTCGTATGGGTGTTGAAGGTATATTTTGTTAATTACATAAGTCGTGATGAAAAGGTGAAATAAAGCTAACGATGAAGTAAATTAAAGAATAGAAAACGTCAAGTACACAATGAAATCTATAAAACTATAATTATTACTACTGAGGTTAAGGAACTTACAAAAACAAGTTGTTGAACGTCGAGAGTTGGTACTTTAGTCACAAACATTCCCCTCAACCCTCCTTTAAAAGATATAACGCAATTAAATTTATTAGTGTGTTGTTCTGTCATACTTCATTTTAGCCACAAATTCCGTCTTACACTAAGTTGAAACATCGATCCCACCCTACCCCACTCATTTTTCTACCCTTCGTCTACACTGAACAATTGATTAAACCACACGATGAAAATTACTCATGCATGGTATAATATGAGAAATTGAGGATAGTTAGTAAATAAACGTCTTAATTTTGAGCTCAAACTGTATTTTTTAGAGTAAACGCTTAAACAATTGATAGATGTTGATTTAACTGAAAACTGCAAATCGCGATATGAAATGACTGGAGGATATCAAAGGAAAAATAAAGAGCTATTAAAATGATAAATATCAAATTTAAACCAAATTAACCCCGTATTCCCCGAGTTTAATATCAATCACTCGTCGTTTTACATATTTGACAGTAAATATACCTTACATTGAGCGACCTTTACCTGTTAAACTTTTAAACGAAATGATAATGAAATCGCGTTTTGAAGGAGAATGTGTTTAAATTATCTTTTTTTTTTTAAATATCAAAATTGTGTTTGTTTGAAGATCTGATTCGAAGACTTAAAACCACTAAAACGATAACGTGCTACTGTCATATATTGTTAAGAAATACAAATTCTTTCCAATTAAAACAAAATGCTCGTATTTCCAGAATAAAAGTTAAATATAAGAATGCAGGGTTCAATTTATCACATCACAGTTTGCGGATCGAACAAAACCAGTAAACCCTTTTGCGATCCAATTTTTCCTATGATTGGCCAAAAGTAAACTTGATCACGACGATCTACGAATCAAATCAAAATGTAATGTTTCATAAAAATCTTATAGGAATTCTATAGAAGATACAAGGTCGAGATGAACTTTCAGATTTTTGAACCCAGTTTCCCCTTGTCGGTGAAGGTCGGAGGGGCTGACATGGAAAAATCGTTCGGATGGGACAATAAACCGAGGCCCTGTGTGCTACAGGCCGTAAGCGTCCAAGATTCGTCGAAAGATGGAAATCGCAAAAAGGATAGGCTAATGTCGATGTCCTGGCAAAATTTCTCTCACCGCATTCTGCTTGACGTTGCCCATCTTCATTGGCCCATTAGGCGCAAAATAGAAAGATGTAAAACTCCTTTCATTTATTTTTTCTATCGAAGATATGGCAACTCCTCGACATTCTCAAGAGCCTGAAGGAACATTTTAAATTGCTACCGAGTTTTTTTAAATGCGAATCAAATTTTAACTTGATTAGACAAAACTAACGTTTGGTGTGATTGATTGCTTTATCAAATTCTTCAATCTCAAATCAACCCTAGTGAATATCAATAAGCATTATCTAAAGATAGTAAGATAGCTTGCTAGGCAAGATAATATATGCCCACTGGCAGCATTGAATTTGAATAATAAATTTGTGGAATTACTCAAAAAACATTCATTGAATCTTTTTTCAATGCCATTGCTCAAACCAAGTTTCATCAAAATCCTTTGAAACCGCCATTCCTATGCACCCACAATGCCTTTTTGAGGGGAATAACTCAAAAACTGATCATGGAAAATCGTCAAAATTGAACTTGACCGCCGTCTTATCAATACCAATGCTCCTACCAAGTTTCAATCAAATCCTTTGAAAAATGTAGCTTCTATTGCATCAACAATAAAATGTTGATGAGATTTTACTAAGTCAAGGGCAATAACTCATAAAACGTTCATAGAAAAATCGTCAAAATTGAAATTGACCGCCGATCTGATAACATGCTCATAACAAGTTTCATTAAAAATCCATAGAAAAATGTTGTTCTATAGTGTCTACAACAAATGTTGACGGAGAGACAGACCGACGTACAGGGGCGACGACAATATACGTCCACATATTCACGTGGGCGTGGAGTGATGCCAGGTGTTTCAGGAGAAGAGATTTTCCTACGCCCTGCCTCATTATGATTTGAGTTTAGTCGAAGCTAATTCAGATTTAAGCGAAACCATTAGGTTTTTCTTATTGTTTCATGCTAGATGATAAAAAAGGCTAAATGCCTGGAGCTATATGGGGTTCAAAAAAAAAAATAATGGACGATTGTTTTCACCTGTGAATATCTCAAACGTTTCAATAAAAAGGCCAATATCTGAAAATGACAATATTTTGAGAAATGGCCAATGTCACTCATTTTATAAATTCTATTTATTTATCAGAATCTTAAAATTTGTTAAAAAATCGAATACTGCGTCCCGTTTGTGAATAAGAAATACACGGAGTTATCTTTTCTTGTGGTTGTTCATTTTACTTCAGAAAAACGAAAGATAATGATATTTAGAAAATGTCACGTGGTCTAATTTGATTTAAATAATATTAGAAAGACTCGATCCGATTACGATTCAGTTAACACGATCCAGTGGAGAAGATCAAAAGATTACGATCCGACTGATGCGATCCAGTGATGAAGTTCCAAAGGTTGCAATGCGCGTTCTGGGTTCTACACAGTCTATAGTCTACATTACGTTCCAGAAAGGCTAAAATTGCAAAAAGCAAATAAGATAGGAGATATTACACGTAAAAAACTTCAATTTTATAGGTTTTGTCACTTCTACCTTAGAAATGACGACGTGCTTTTAAGAATTTATACAATCTTATTTGGATCGTATTTTGAACCACATACAGCGCCATAAATGTCAATATGGAACACAGCTAGTTTTAAATCAACCGATTTTAAAAGAAATCTTTCATAAAAAACATAACTTCCTATAAATTACCTTCATTGTTATGGATTTTTATATTTTATAGAAAATACCATATACCACTTCGTAGCTATACATCAACTATATTTAAATCTATGATTTATATTTTAGCTTAGCCATAATAAGACACATTCACTATGCCTGTGTCATTTTGTAAACAATTTAAGTGCAGTATAGTTTTATCATTACGTAGCAATATAACGGGTATATTTAAAATAGTTTCTACCATTCTTGAAAAACAGGCTTTTAAACACAATGAGTGCAAAATAATCCTTAATGTCAGTACGTTGAAATATATAAGATATATTAAAGCTATTTTCTAGTTGTGCCATACTATAACAGTGGGCTTTTAAACTCATTTATCTCCATAATGGAATAATATTCATTCAAAATCTCATTAAATTTTGCTTTTTCAAACATTTTTATTCGTACCATACGGAACGTGTTCTATAGTTTCAGGCTGAGTCTTATAAGGCTTCAAATTGTTTTCAAATTGTGATTTATAAAGTAAAATTTGATTCAATTAAAGATATACTCGATTTATAGTTTCAGTGAAAGAGTTGAAGTTATTAGGATTCACAAACTGTTACGTTATAATAATGATATTATGGTAATAGTTTTCAGTTATCTCATAGTCTTAACCTTAGTGAACACGGCCTTAAGCCTGTGCCAGAGGCTTCTGTTAAATAGTAACTTGTTTTTAACCTATGTATCTAAGAGCTGATATTCTTACAAATATACAAAGTCTTTTTTGTAATTTCGTATCTTACGTAAGTTTGCAGGAAATTGAAGATATATATAACAGATCCATCACGAACATTCTGTTTTAACTTTAATTATTTTGTTTATCACGACTCAGTTCTAGCATGACACGATATTTTCTAATTCATTAAATATGCAAAAGAGTAATATATTTGTTACCCAGGTTATCAGATAGTGTGACATTCAAGAGACATCTTGGTAGGAAACTGGAAAGGAGAAGGTTAATATCGGAATTTCTCATTCTATGAAAAAGGCATTCTCCATTCTCCAGTAGTATATACCGTTCAACAAAAGTGGGTGTTTTTGAAAGAAATTGGTCCCTGTGAGGTATAAAGGAAGCTGGTCGCTTATCAGTTGTTTATTCTGTTGAAAACTTGTAGAGGAGGGGTGGACTTTATTGTGGTCCCTTATTGAATGGCTCTTAATAAAGGTGGTCGTGTGAGCAGGATAAATATACTGTACCACAATACAGAACGTACCGTTTCAACTGAGCTGTTTTAGGTATTCGTTCTTTAGATAAGCTATAAAAACGTAATTTTATTAAGTCCAATAATGTGAAGAAAGAATTCTATGTGTAAATTGTGTGTTTATAAACCAATCAATTGATTTACCCTATCGATCTATTTATTTTGTAATCTGTTCTATAAAAACTGGTTTCCTCCAACTCGAATTGTTCAGCTTTTATTAGCCATCAACAATCGTTTATCATCCACACAATGTTTTAGAAAGACCATATTTTATCAATAATCTAAACAAGTTAACCTAACTAACACTGTCAATTGAAGTAGCGAGTTGAACAATACAACATAGAGCCAATTGATAATCGTTAGAGACAATGGCAGTTAAAGGATAAAGATCGAGAATATAACCCAGAGTTAGGTGATGCCTGGTGTTTCTATAAACAGATAATAGTACAACAATGGACCACTCTCTAAAATATAACCCAGAGTTAGGTGATGCCTGGTGTTTCTATAAACAGATAATAGTATACCCACCAACTATAATATAATCCAGAGTTAGGTGATGCCTGGTGTTTCTATAAACAGATAATAGTATACCCACCAACTATAATATAACTCAGAGTTAGGTGATGCCTGGTGTTTCTATAAACAGATAATAGTATACCCACCAACTATAATATAATCCAGAGTTAGGTGATGCCTGGTGTTTCTATAAACAGATAATAGTATACCCACCAACTATAATATAACCCAGAGTTAAGTGATGCCTGGTGTTTCTATAAACAGATAATAGTATACCCACCAACTATAATATAATCCAGAGTTAAGGGGATGCCTGGTGTTTCTATAAACAGATAATAGTATACCCACCAACTATAATATAACCCAGAGTTAGGTGATGCCTGGTGTTTCTATAAACAGATAATAGTATACCCACCAACTATAATATAAACCGATAGTTAAGTGATGCCTGGTGTTTCTATAAACAGATAATAGTATACCCACCAACTATAATATAACCCAGAGTTAAGTGATGCCTGGTGTTTCTATAAACAGATAATAGTATACCCACCAACTATAGTTAAGTGATGCCTGGTGTTCGTATAAACCAACAATTGTAGACCATCCTCTAGAAAATAACCTAGAGTTAGGTGATATCTGGTGTTTCTATAAACAGGCAAAAGTACAACAGTGGACCACCCATTAGAATATAATTCAGAGTTAGGTGATGTCTGGTGTTTCTTTAAACAGATAATAGTATACCCACCAACTATAATATAACCCAGAGTTAAGTGATGCCTGGTGTTCGTATAAACCAACAATTGTGGACCATCCTCTAGAAAATAACCTAGAGTTACTTGATATCTGGTGTTTCTATAAACAGGCAAAAGTACAACAGTGGACCACCCATTAGAATATAATTAAGAGTTAGGTGATGTCTGGTGTTTCTATAATCAGATAATAGTACATTACCAACTATAATATAATCCAGACTTAGTATAGGTCAAACCTGGTGTTCGTATAAACCAACAATTGTAGACCACCCACTAGAATAAAACCCAGAGTTAAGTGATGCCTGGTATGTCTATAAACGGACAAATGTACAATAGTGAACCACTCTCTAGAATATAACCCAGAGTTAGGTGATGCCTGGTGTTTCTATAAACCGACAATATTGTGGACCATCCTCCAGAAAATAACCCAGTGTTAGATGATGTCTGGTATTTCTATAAACCGACAATTGTGGACCATGGCTAGAAAAAAAATTTTTTTAAACCAAATGTCTGGCGTTTCTATTAACAGGCAATAGTATACCCACTGGAGCATAGCAAAAAGTTGATTTTTAAACAAATACAAATACGTGTTCATGAATTAGAAATCAGGGCAATCTTGAAATCAATCGTGATGAATTCTAATGAAGAATGACTAGTATTACAGAGAGTGCCAGTAGTTCCTGACAATGGATCATTATAACGCTATGATTTCTGTGTTCGTACCTGTTCTAATTACTGATATTGTCATTCTATGTAACTCTAGTCTTGTTACTAGGCAACATATTTTAATGATAATGATAATATTCAGCTAGAACTCAGGTATTCTTAATTTTAACTTCAGACAAATATCGTGACCCTGTCGATAGTAATTATAGACTCGCAGACAAATAAATTTCTTTGGAAATTTAATCAATTTGACAAAATCAATATTTGATCCTCTAGCAACAAAAAAAAGCAAAAAGAAACCTAGGTCACAATAAAATAGGCAATTTCTGGTGTTTCCATTAACTTACAATAAAACAATAACGTATCACTCTGTAAAATATAATCCAGAGTTATGTGATATCTGGTGTTTCTAGGCAATAGTACAACAGATATTAGCAGATTTCAACACCTAAGATAAGCGATAGGTTCTATTTTATGCAACTGCATGGTTCAGTCGATTAAATCATTAATTGATCAGATTTTTAAGAAGTTGTCAGTATCTAGAAGGCGTTTAATCTTCACATTTTGGCAGTCATCAGTTCGAAGTTAGCCTTCTTTACACAGGAAGGAAATCCATATTCTACCGTTCTTCATCTAAGGCCGGCTTAATGAAACGACTCTTCATGTCTAATGGTTATTCTTATGATGAGGCTATTCATCTAGCTACTTCAATCAACAACCCATCGCATACTGCTGGCATGTTTCAGATACACAATCGTTATCAGGACAGCAGCTTAAAATAGCACTTAAACAGTAAGCTATGTGTTCTTATCAATTCTAATATTGTGTATAATCTAATATATTATCAAGGATGTGTTTGTTGATACAAACCAAAGTTTATTTTTTATTGACCACCATTCATTGATTATAGCTCAAGTCGAGAGTTGAGCGGGGATTAAAAACAAATAATGAGTGAATACTGAGTGAATACGGGGTGGTATTCAGGTTTATGCTAAGATCGGAGTGTATGTAAATAACTTCTAACGCTTAGTACAGTTACATCATTACAATTTTAAATCTTACACCTCAACTTTATTCTCTACTTTATACTTATACAGGCCGGTTGCTACCGGGAGACAATGCCCCTCCGATTAAATGGATTGCGCCTCCTCCCCTCCTGAAAAACATATGGACAACAGATAAACTCGATTACTGCAAATAATCATACTCTATTGCCACTTTCCCTTCAAGACATACTAGACAATCAACAGATTGGCTATATAAAATTAGACCAATTAACAGAAGGTTCGAATGTATTTTTTTCCGTTTGTTAGTTTCCTAGGCTGTCTGTCCGTAACAGCGAACTGTTTCAAAAAATATTAACAAAGATCAATCACGATTTTAAGAAATACAGAAACCTGAGTTTTTCATAAAAACTCAATATTAGTGATTGGCCAATCTGACCATTGAAACACTAAAATCATCTTAAGTTAGGTTTTCGTGAAACAGGCTCCTGACTTGTAACTTGAAATATAATTGTTTTCAAATTTAAAGATTAGTTTTACACGTTTCGTTCTGTTAATTTTCAATGAGCAATCATATACAAAGAACGTTAACAGCATATCAAAACACGATTTAACAAACCTTTTTCAAATGATATACATGTATCCTGTAGAATCGGATATTGCTTACTAATCCTACAGTATCACACTTACGAAGGCTTGGTAACTGCTTACAAAAGGAATAAACTTTGAGTTATGCTCTTACATGGTAGATTAGATTCCTCTTCTTTACAAGGAAATTGTAGTTGCTATTTGCAACTTTTGATCATTAGTTTATCTTGTAAATCCCCCAAGAAGTATCTACGTGTGACCTAGGTCAGTGCTTCTGTAGGGGAGTTTCTCTTAGACAACATGAATCGACGTTTTTTATGGTTTTTCTGAAAAGTGATTTTAACTTTTTATTTATTAGGTAAACAAATCTAACGGAGTTTTATTTCCAACCCAAAATAGACGGTGAAAACAATAACTACGATAAGAAAGAATAAGACGAAAAAAATAATAAAAACAATTAGTAATAGAGTCAATATTGTCTATCTGTATTGTACCACGACAGCACGTTGATAAAATACATGTATATTTGAATTATTAATGCCTGTATGATGTAAAGATGACATGCAATTCCCGTAACACCAAACCTGTTCAATACATTATTAACCTTTTCTCTGTTCTTTCACAGATCATTAATTTCCTACTCTCAATCGTAATCATCTGGTAGGGAATGGAGTTTTAAGCCCTGTTTTGTATAAAGGCAAGATACTCCAGTACCCATGGTGCAGTTTCACAAAAAAAAATTGTTGCTATGAAGAGCATTATTCCAATGTAAAAGCCCCCCATTTCGTCTTAGAATAAACATAAAATTTAAGTTTTCAAGAATAGTCAATATGAGTTTATATATTCATCAATGAATCTCATAAAGTAGCAGAATTTCCTGTAAAATCTGCAAAACTAGAAAAAACTTGATCAATGCATTAATCGTTTTTCAATAATCAAATTCATTTATATGGATAAGAACTAAGTCTTTCCAATTTATCTGATTATATAAAAGAATTCTGTTATGTAATTTATGACAGCATATATATCGACTGATGAATATATACTCTTATTGACCAAGTTTTAGATTTTAAAATTTTTCCGGAATTCTGTTACTTTATGACGCCAAGTAAGTACACGGATGAATATATACTCTAATGACCATTCTGGAGAACTAAAATTTTATGTCCATTCTAAGATGCAATATCACTGTAAGTGGGGATGTAGGTAATGGGACTATACCTTTATCATGGTAACAAAACATCTAAGTCAGTGCTTCTAAGATATTGATATTGATGAAAGGTATATGCTGGTGACTTGTAGCACCATGTGTTACTAGCTGGGCTGCACATTGATCAATAATTGTTGACATATAAACCAACTCCTTCTACTCAATATGGTAACATAATATAATAAGATTTTTACCAAACAATTGATTTTTCACATCGAAAATTATTGTAGACCATATTCAGCTTAAATGAATGCAATCGTTTCGCAGCAAGAAAGAAATTCAAAATGACAGATTATAGGCAAAACTGATCCAACAATTATATTGCGGAACTAAAAATCCGGAGTTCAATATAATGATCATCTGAAACATGAAACATGTCTTTCAGCTATCTGTAACATATCAACACGTTCAGTAATTTCATCTAATAATCATAGTCCAAGTCGCTACAAAAGTTAAATACGTGGGTAATCAACCACGTTCTGAACAAAGAAAACCGGAAACTTTTCCAGGCAATTTAATAGAAACTGGCTTGATTTTTCTACTTGAATGTTGAAAGCTAAAATTAAAAATACCACGTTTTAACAATGGATTGAGAGTGTCTTGTTCAGATTGAAACATAAATGGTCAGCAATCAACTATAAAAAAACAAACGACTCTAATAAGACTATTACCAGAGAATATTAAGCAAGGATTTTCTGCCCATCTCTAATGTGAATATTGATTAATTACTAGGCAAGGAAGGAAATGCAGTGTAAAACTCTGAGGAAATCAAATTATTGCTGAAACTAAACTACTGTGCGATTCTGAAATGTTATTTAAAGTGTGATTGTGTATGCTTCATAACGATTACTTTACCAAAGAAATGATCATACAACTAATGGACGAAATAATTAATTACTACGACTCAATTAGTCAGATCACTTTAACGTCTTCTACACAAACTGGGCCATAGACTGGTGATATAACATTTATAAATCCAATGGGATTCGAATCAAAGGCGCCCGATTCTGCAAGGGACACAATCCTAGCTACCCACTGCATGAGGTATAATCATTTGTAGATTGGGATTCGAACCCATGCCACTGCTAGCTACTAACTGGGCAATATTAGAATCTTTATAGATTAAGTAGTATTATTATGCTAGACTGTTGAATATTATGAATACTAATTGTTGATTAATTACAATATATTTACATATTGTTGGCATTACCACAAAATTATGTACTAAATGGACTTTTACGTCTATCATTTGGGATAACATGAAGTTCCTAGATTGACAGTGGATTGTTTTTTTTTACAATAATTGGAGATAGATGACATGATGATATTTGCATATCGTCAGACCTGTGATACTACATAAAATTCTTATATTTTCCAGTGTGAATAGCATGGGTTGTTCTCCTTTAATTACTGGGCTACTGAAGAACTGTTGAACTGGAATATCGAAAGTCGACGAACCTCTCTCCTTCCCACACCCTTGCATTATCTCTATCATATAAAAGCCCCTAGGACACAGCACTTGATTTTCAAAATGTCTGGAATTTTGTTTGTGTTAAACCTTTAATCAAAGACATTAACAAAGCTAGGTAGCCCTTATCCTTATTCGAGTCTTTCAAACACGAGGGTTGTTTTCTAAATGAGTATAAAATACAATAAGGTAATTGTATAAGTTAATATTCTACCCACGACTCTATCGATACACTCGATGATAAATATAAATATAAACATGCTCCAGTAGCACTACAGCCAGATACAACATATCTTACTCCACGCACCTGTTATCACTCTGTGTCGAGAATACCATTTACCATCTATCACTTATTCTATTGTCGGCCATATATATACATTCCTAAAATTATTTTAATAAATCTACTCAGGTGCATTATTCATGTTCCCATTTAAAGGGACATTTGTGTCGACCAATTCCACCTATGTTTAATAACGTCAATCCTCAAAATAGAAACTAGAAGTTAAGATTCAATCTTTCTTGGAATCGTCAAATTCCAGTCGATATTTTTTAATCTTTTGCTTGAAGTGCAGCATTGCAATTTCTGCGTAGCAACTACTTTCCAATAGCTCAATGGATTCATGGTCTTTGCCAATAAACAAGAAAACTGTCAATGGTTCATTGTAAGAATAGCGTTTGCCCCTTGTCGTCAACTCTGCCAAAAACAACATTGAATAGCGAGATAAAAACTGGAATTCATTTCAATTGTGTTGGCAAACCTCGTCTTAGAAAATAAACACTTTTATCAGATATATACAGGTAAATAACTCGTCAACAAATTAGAATACTCTAGAGTAATTATATACATTGCAGAAATTACAGGAATAATTTAGGAATTTTACACATTTATGTAGAAATAGCAATAAAAAGACAATGACTATATTTTCTCGTTCGTTTTATTCAGATTGGTAAAATGCAAAATGAATATTGGCACAATATCACCAACAGTAAACGAAATGAAACTATCGCAGATATTCATGTCAGTCTACAACACAAATATAAACCCACAATCAAACAACATGCATGTTACATAAATAAAAGACAAAATTTCTAATGTATGTGAAAGCACCAAACCGTTTATATTACAGCAATCAAGAAAACATAGAATCCAAACATCCATTGCAAACATCAAAAAATACATATATTCTTTCTTTATGCTCAAGTTGATTTTAAATTCAAATTGGTTGAAGGCTATCAATTTGTACCTTACACTGTGAATATTGTGTTTGGGGTCTGAGAACACTTTTTACAGTGTATATTCTTCATTTCCAACCTGATTTGGATTATATACGAAAATAAAACATTAGCTCATTGCAATAACAGGTTTTGATTTACTATTGATCGATATACTGATCGTTTATAATTTCTGCTTTGTGTATTGTTTCCGTTTCACGTAATTCAGATTAAACGGGATTGTTGAACTGTCGATTATATTGCATTCGGTAATTATATTCAATTATAATAAATAGGATTTCACCAGTAATTGTTTTTAAAGTTGTTCTACTTCAGTAATAATATCATGATCTATAGGATATTGATTGTGTTGAAGTTGGTAATGATCTGTCATTGATTTGGAAAAATCATCAACTTATTAGCAACTTAATCTTAAAGTGTAAGAAGGTTTAAATTAACTACATTATTTCTTTTAGTAAGTTTTGTAGCACTGGTCGGTTAGAGCGTTGGTTCTTTATACACGACATCATTGGCTAAGTTACGCAGAAACAATGGCAGATGCGTATTCTAATCTCTGTTGGCATGTGGAAGTCTGATGGCCTTGAATAAGACATCTTCGCTCAATATTCCAGTCAACCCAGTTGTATATGGGTACAAATAATCCGGGAAATATGACTAGCAAGAGGTTTGGCTAGCTGGTAGTCAAATATAGATTTTTCTTTCTATCTTTAAGACTTTCTATTGAGTTTGACAGCTTAATCATGAATACGAATGCCGTTAAGTTAGTCACTAGTCTCAAAAGGTACAAGAAATTAAAACGTCAATTGAAACGTGTTTCCTCTTCTCTTTTCAGTCTAATTCTGATCTTTAACTAGAATTCAGGGTGATTCTTTATTCTTGTTTGTCAGGCTAGTGGCCCAGAAACGATTCTTTCTTTAGTCGAGTTCGTCAGGTTATCGTTCTCAAGTTGCCTTTCTACAGACAAATCGGAAGTCTGAAAACTGTAACGCTATTTATTACCACTATTGTCTTCTGACGGGAATTCCAGGAACCTGGTCGATCAGTAGAATTATACAGACAGTCTAAGATCGCAAATTAACCATTCCCAGTATCTTATCGTATTTCCGTTTCACAGTTATTCATATTGGTACACTTAGTACTTAAATACCGTCAGTTCGAATCGTCCTCAATTTTAAACAGGTTCTTATGCTAGGACCAATGGTCTCGAGGGTCGATGTCGGTTTTCAAAATGTATCAGTTAATAGTATTCAAACCCTGTTTTAAACATTTAATGAAAATTTTCACACTTTTCCGTGATCTTTCACGAACTATTCGTACTCAATCAAAGATGATTTAAACCTAGTCAGCAGATTTTACCAAGATGACCCATTATTTAACAGCGTCTTAGCCAACAATTCATCTTAGATAGATCCTTGGGATTATCACCAACTTATCAATAACTCTCTCTATCCCATTTTAATCTATCATAATAATCGAACAGTATATCTGTTTCCATGTTAATTCAACCTTCGATAACTTTTTCCAGAAATCTCGTTGAAAACATTCCAATATGCTACATGAAAGCTGGGCAATACTAAGTTTCTGTACAAAAAAAAAATTGTCCTGAAGGTCCCGGTTCAATCCCGGGTCGAGATTAACCTTCAGATTTTTCAGCCCAGTTTCCCCTTTTCAGTGATGCAGTTCGATGGATCTGACATGGAAAAAGCGTCTAGTCGTTCGGATGGGACAATAAACCGAGGCCTCGTGTGCTACAGGCTGTGCACGTTAAAGATCCCTCGACAGTTAGAAATCGAAAAAGAGCAGGCTAATGTCGCTGTCCTGGCAAAATCTTCCTCATAGCACATAGCATGGCGTTGCCAGTCTTCATTAGCCCATAAGGTGCAGAAAAAGAGGACGTAAAACTACATTCATTTCATTTCATTTGCAAAGAAGACGAATTGAAATACAGACTGATGAAAAGAACCCAGACTGCTTTTGAAAACAAAAATTAAGAACCACCACAAATTTAACAAAACATACATTGAGAAAGGATATAAACACAATCCCTGTCTAATAAAGGTTGTATACTCTCCCGCTTGAACCATGGGAAATGAAATGAAATGAATGGAGTATTACGTCCTTCTTATCTGCACCTTATGGGCTAATGAAGACAGATTTTAACCATTGGAGACCGTCTTTGGAATCTATAGAACCATATTATGTCAAAGGTTAATCACCATTCGTTAATGAACATGGCCATTTGGGATGAAAGATAGCTAAGTAATATATAAATATAATGGAAACAGGGGAAGATAAGAAGTCGCATCAGCCAGAGAAATCCCACGAGCCGAAGTTCTCAGCACGAATTCTTGACAAATGACAGATTACGACTTTCCTGGAATTTTAATGTCTTGATCTACGGTTACTCTGGTAACATACAAGGCCTGTGTTTCGCATGAAACGATTTGGATTCGGCAACTCTAAGTAATTCTGTATAGCAGGATAGAACTGTAAGGATGGACGGTTTGATACGATTTCCTGTTTTCATTTCAAGGTAGTTTATCCAATTTAACAAGCACGATTGTAAAATTATCAAATTATGTCATCTTTACGCCCTACTCTTCTGCACCTTATGACTAACGAGGACTGGCAACGCCATGCAGTGTGCAATGAGGGAAATTTTGCTAAGGACAGCTGCATTAGTCTACTCTTTTTGCGAATTCCAGATATCTTAAACTTGCACAACAAGCCCTGACAAGGGGAAATCGGACTGAATTCGAAAGTTCATCTCGACCCTGAACTCTCAGGCTTGCGAACAATCGTCTAAACTCATTGAGCCACCGCGGTTCCCTCTTATAGATTAAGAACACACTATGCATCACATTTGTTTTGGTCTTCAATGTTTCTATAAGTAACAACAAGAACTGCTTTGATATCTTAAGTAATCAAGAGAACGTATGTATTGGTATTACTCTCAAATCTTGTACTAATTCAAACTAAGCTGAACACTGGTACATTAATAAATTACGTGGTAAATACTGGTTGTGAAAGGAGATATAATGTTTGACGGATGATTGACAGATTGAACTGATTGACTGTATTCTACCTGTTAATTATTATATTATATTACTCTACCTGTATTCTACCTGTATTTACATATTATTATATTACTCTACCTGTACTCTAACTACGGAGTCAACACTGTCCCTTTGGCAAAGTAACCTGTTATTTTAAAACACCCAACCTACCAGGCGGGCTATAAGCTATTATCACTACACATATCACTAACACGCTCGTATTAACTTCCTCCTCTTATTGATAGGTATAAATAAATATCATCAAACAACACTGTTTAAAAGATAGAATGGTAATTTGTACTCCACCACACCACGCTACGACCATTTGAGATCTTAAGGGGACTTACGACAAACGTAAGGAAAGCTACAAAACATTCGGCTTGTAGGTATAAGTCGTACTAATGTCTGGACTTAAACTGTAAAATTCCATAGGCAACATCTCCCTTCTTTCATTGACTGAGCTTAGTTTTCCCAAGCACTTTAAGTCAAAGCTGACGATCATTGGAAACACAAGCTGTTATAAGAATCAAACAAAATACACATGTGTCAGTAGCGTTAGGTGATCTCAATTCAATTAAGTTAAAACAAAACAGGTGCGAAAAAGCGAAACATTCAAATCAAAGACAAGCTTGTACATACAAATATCATCACAAAAATACCAAACAGATATCCGACATCTGACAAACATTGCAATCGCATGTAGAAACATATTACTTGGTCTACTAAAACCGGGAAGACTTTATCTTTTTCATGACATGATTCAATAAATATACTCTTCTCTATTTCAGGTGAATCAAAGGTCAAGGATGAATTCGGAAAGAGATTTGAAGAATTTATTGATAAACATGGATATGAAGGAGGTTCTGTGGCCGCCATGAAAAATGGAGAGTTAGTGTATGCGGGAGGATTTGGGACGGATCGCTTCGATAACAAACTCTCGGCCAGTTCTCTTTTCCCGGTTTCCAGTGTATCCAAGTCTTTCACGGCCATCGCCATCATGCAGCTCGTTCAGAAGGGATTGCTCGGTCTGGACGAAAAGGTCTTCGGCAAAGACGGTGTCTTACACATGATCCGACCCTTTCAGAACCTCAAGGATCCTCGAATCCATGACATTACAGTGGATCATTTATTACACCACACTGCTGGTTGGGATCTGTCTAAAGGTCCAATATACGATCCTGTTATGAACGAAGTTTACCTCCAAAGAGGTCACAGAGTGCCAGACATTCTGAAGACGATGGGACATTCGGGACCATTGACTCCTTCTGAAATGATGCAATACATGATATCCCAAAAGTTGGAATTTACTCCTGGTACCAAAATGGTCTATTCTAATTTTGGGTACATTATTTTAGGACGAATTATCGAAGAAGTTGTCGAGACTGGCTATGAGGATTATATAAAAACGAACATTCTAGTGCCTTGTGGAATGTGGCATACTCGAATAGGTGGCTATGCTGATAATGGCGAGGTTGTGAATCTGGGAACGAGCATGACGGATCCAGACAAACCAGCTGACGGTCTTGAGGATCGTGATGTTTCGCTATACGACATCTTGGATCCTCAAGATATTGATTCCGCATTAGGTTGGCAATCTAATGTTTACGACCTGATGCGTTTTATGCGATGCTTGGATACGAATCATCACGGAAAACTGCTTGAAGATGAATTCTTCCAAAAACTGCTACTCCGACCCGTAGCGGCGCCGATACAACACAGTGATACATGGTACGGGGCCGGGTTTAAAATTAATTCCCACAGTGCTATTTGGACTTTAGCAGACCCACATACGGATGACCTCATTCTCTATCACAAAACCAAAGATGAATCCACGGCAAAGGAATCGCATGATGTCGACTCATTCGTGTTTCTGATGAACGGAAAAGGCCTACAACATCTTAAACACAAATCGCACGAATTGGTCTCATCTTTAAAAGTTGAGCCTGAATTTAATCTTTTCTATGCTGACCTCTCAGACTTGTGTAACTCGACAGGCTACAGGGAGATGGTGGTCAAATACAAGCTTAATGAACATCACCTTAATGCTTACATCAATGCCTTAAAACTGGAAAACCTCGACTTGCAGTGGATCAGTGCTTCTAATACAAACCAAGATACACATTTCACCGTCATTTCGAAACCATTCGAACTTCCGCCGAAATATTCTATGGACAAACATGACTACATTGTTCAACACGGGCTAATGGGAGATAAATTATTGAGACAAAAAATCATACTGGAAGGTCGGGGCTACAATATGACATTCCTTCAGAACTATAAGAGTATTTCACATGACTCGCGACATGCGTTTCTTGCCATTTTTAGAAAAGGTGCTTACGATAAAAACACTCAAATGAAGTTTGGTATTCACCATTTTCCCAGACCCTATATGAAATTAATCGAGCTGTACATGGAGAAGGGTTACCATCCTTTAGTTCAAAGCTACATCTTACACGAAGACGAACAGAAAATCTCCTTTATACTGCTAAAACAGAGCGACACACCAAAAGTTAATTTTAAAATGTATTACGGGTTGACCACTCCTAAACTACAAAGAACGGTGAAAATAAACGCGAAGGCCGGACGTAAACTGTCGTATTTAGACATCTCTAATCATTACGGTAAACCGAAATTTTCGGCTGTTTTCACGAGGGAGGAGGCAACGAAATGGCTGTTCCAATTAGGCCTTACAAAAGATAAATTAGAAACTTTAATTGTTCAGAAAGCTGACACTAATTATCATCCCAAATTAATCATATCGTACCATGATAAAGACAAGAAAGATAAATTCGCCGTTTATTTGGAAAAATCAACAAATTTGTAATCTGTTACATTGTATAATTGGTGCGTTTTGGGATCATGGACACTCGTCATTGACTTAAATAAGGATAATTTTACATAGCGGTAAACCAGAAATGAAATCAGAAAGGACAAAACCTTGAAGAGGTTACATAATGTGTAATGAAATTATAGATTAGAAATTTAGTGAGATGAAGGGATGCTGAATTATTATCGTAGTGCTAAATACAAATATCGTCTATAAAATTGTATATTTCTTGTATTATATAACAGATGTTTTTTTTAAATTTATAAAAACTTGCAAAAATATAAATTTTAAACCGATAAATGAGGATTTTAATTAATAAGTGATACATTCATCTGAATATTTGATTAACCAATGGAAATGTGTTTTTATTGAATTGTGTTAGAACTGGACGGGGGATTCTAATTCTAAAAAGAAATACTCATAGATAGAAAAGATTTTCCATTATATTTTGACTAGCATATCCATTGCATTTTAAAGAGAAAATAATAAATTTGAATCAGAGACAAATGGATTTATAATAGAATAGAATAGTATATTTTATCAAGCGAAAAGTTGATATTTCGGGATCGTGATATTGGGACCAAACGTTGTATTGTATTATATAGTGTTCATGTTTCATATTGCTGATATTTTGTGTATGGATGTATATTATTTTATATTGTTTAAGTGCCTCATATACTTATACAGAATATCGCTGTTGTTATTGCTACAAGTATTACTGCTGTACAGACCAGGCGGTGTGAAAGTTATAAAAATTCTATTTAAATGGTCCCTTACATACTTAATCACTTCAGTAATAACATTTTTATCACATTGTGTTAACTGCTACACATAAAGTTTAATTTTTCTACAGCCAAAAACTATGATGACTTTTCTGAGTGTACGAATCCCTATATTTAATAATAGGTTGGTGGTAATATACCGATATCCTATTGTAGGGACCGAGCCACATTTCGTCGGGGTAGTTCAGAACTTTTGACCTGCCTTTGGATTCTAACTAAAGATACTCAAAATTCAACAAATGCTTCTTGAACCATTTACCATTGGCAGTGATCGTTAGAACTCAAGAAACTGTCCTCCACTTCATGCTAGCACCTTGGAACAGATCAAACAACAGGGATAAGGCAAGGTAATTGTCCCCTTTGTGCCAGACCCATGAATAACATCTTCCAAGAAAGCTTAGACAAAGTGCGAATGACAGTGTGAGATGAATCCTTGTCTAAGACGGACATAGAGTGAAAGTAAACTAATCGGATTATTGTGTATTAATAAGACCAATATTAATAGCTAGGTAAACCCATGACAGAAGGCGATTATAACTTCAAACAATCGCCTATTGATTTCGTCTCGTACTCTGTGTACAATCAAATTAATGTCTTTTATCTTTTCCTGAGGTTTAGAGATAGGTCAGTCTGATAGACGAATTGTCTTTTAGCCGGACCGGTTCTATTAGCTAAATATTGAATCAACTGCCCTAGTTGGTGAAAATAGTATAAGCTAATGTTGCTGTCTTGAGGATATCCTTCAGTGCACAGCGTTGTGTCTCCTCTGGATCTATTGTATCTTTTTATAATGTTAAGAAGTTGGGGAAAAGTAGGACGTAAAACTCCATTCATTTCATTTCATTTTTAGGAAGTTGGAATAAGATTAATGATGCTGTATTGAACAATGCTGCTAATTGCACAATGTCTGACATTGACCGCTCTATTCATTTCAAACTAACAAGTCAATTCCCATGCCCGCGAAAACTTGGACTCATTGACCTCTTTTCATAATTTTGTAAAAAAAAATTTTCCCACTTCCCATGGCCATAAAAACTTGCAATGATTGCATACTACATGGTATGGTGAAATATTAACTATTTTTCATAATTTTATAAAAAAAAAATATTAGCTAAAATTTCATCGGAAATGTTTTTCATTAAATGAACGTAAAACACTATCAATTGTGCCATTATACTGCTCTGTATTGTTTTATTGTATAACGTATTTAACTTGTAGTACTAACTTAATATAGAAATGTATTGTATGAGTTTGATTATATATTATTCTAATAAAATTATTTTTGTTGAAATCTTTCCATTTTTATATGTTTTGTGGACAACCAACCGAAGCTATGATATCTTTACCAGTCCACGAAACTTCCGTACTCAAAACGAGCATATTGTCATGATGAAACACATTGTGTAGAATATATATTTCCAGACCAATGTTTCAAAAGCAGAATGATAGGCCTTTGGGGCGCACGTTATAAGACATCTCTCCCAATTCCATTCATTGGAAATATTATCATCGACATATCGTCTTTTCTACATGTAAACGATTCAGGGGAGATAGCTACAAAGCAGTCTACCTAGTCCACAAATAATTCATGAAGGCGTCCGAACCGTTTCGATTTACATGAATAGTTCCCAGACCACTAATCTATTTTAATGATTTATAGCCCATATTAAAAGGAATATGTTTTATAAGACAAAATGACCTTTTTAGTTTTAAAAACATTTGGACTTGGTTATGTTTTTGTGCTTCGATGAGGCTATTGCATTGGTTTGTCAAAAGGGTAAAACGAAAAACAAAACGTGATTGTGAAAATCGTTTGTTTAAAACCAGAACTAGCGGCGACAGAATGTTCATTCAATCTTTGAACTCTTCAAAAATAATTATTAATATAGAGTCACTTACCTGTTCGGTTTTCACCTTGATTTTAGTCCTCAATATTGATGTAAACAAACCCACGTGTGATAGGAATACCGGAAGTTGATAATCAAGGGGACTAATTTTAGTCAGTTTATATTTTTTGAAGCTGTTTTCTCAAATTTAGGCATTTTTATGTCAAGAAAGCCAAATAGTATCAATACATTTAACGAACTATTTAATAAAGTTAGATTTAAGATTAATCAATAAGAATAAAGCTTAAATTTCACGAAATGGACCGAAAAATAATTCTTGACAATAACCGGTCCATAATCGTCCTTGACCTCAGATGAAAACAACTTGGCGGCTTTTATCGCTTGAATATCACAATCGTGCAGTATTAAATGGCGAAATTAAGCGATAACTATTTTAGTATTGATGGTATTTTGAGTACACAAGAGAGAATACCATGTAAAGTTGAAATGCCGATCTACAGATTAGGTGAGGATTGTATTTGACTGTGTTTTATACTATTTTTTACCGAACTTCAAAACTTCAATAAGAAAACTATTAAAGAAGTGGGCGTGGTCTTCAAACAGTATCAACCCTTGTAAATGTAATATCACCATACCTTTTCAAGTTATGTGTTCATATGTTCCTTGCTCTGTTTATAAGCCTACTTTTAAGTTTTTGACCACCATGTTGTGGGTAAATGTAGACTTGAACTTTATTTTGTGTTCTTGATTGGCTGAGCTGTGCTTCTTTGTTTTTAAAATTAAATTAATGAGTCATGTCATGTTCTTCAAGTATTGTCCGAAAAACACGTATCATGACCTGTCGAATATAACACCATGCATTATTCACCTAGCTATATATTATGCCAGCTGGACTTTCACTGTTTTTTGGTGTTTTTGAGTGTTTTTGACAATTCTATTTTATTATTCTTTTATGATCACTGATGGTTCTATTCTAAAGTTCTATATAATATTGTTTTATTCCAGGTTACCTTGATAGCAGCAGTGACAGTGACGACCTGGTCGCAGGAACGAAGTTAGAAATTCCCTACTGGATGGCGCGGGGGTTGTGTAGTCGACGGAGACAGATAGTCAGTATTGAGATGCCCCGACAATATCGTGAAGGGTATCGGGAAATCCTGACAGCTGATGCTTCAGTAGTGGATCTCCATCAATTAGGACCATATTTCTATAACTTTGGATCTGAATTGTTAAATTTTGATCACCCTGAAGTCAGTGACATTGCTAAATCACTCCTAAAGGTGAGTTGAAATCTATTTCATTTATTTCAAGTCAAAGTATAGAAAATTTAAATCTCATTACCAAACAACTGTAAATTACCTTTTAATTTCAGCTTGCTATGAATTTTACTCCTAATTTTCAGCTAATAATATGTCTTGAATAGAAAATCTTTAGTAGAAAACAGGGTATTTAGAACTTTCATTTGTTATTATGTTTTGGATTTGCCTCCCTTTAATTATTCAATGACATAAAGAAATACTCATTTGCTTGGGACAATGAAGGATTGAAGATCATTGACCTATTGAATGTGAATTATAGATAATTTTACCTCATTGTACACAACATGGCCTTGTTTGTTCATAGCCAAACCATAGAAGAAAAATATGATCTCTAACTCTGTTTATTTCAGACTTTACAGGCCAGGATCCGACTTATCATGGATTCTTCACAGAATTCTTTAAACGAAGACATATCTAGACTCACCCAGAAGCTTGATGAAACAGAGAGACATTTATTTCTAGCTGGACAGAAAGGTTTAATAGACTTTCAGAGATGGGAAACTCGTGAAACAGAAAAACTTGTTACCTCCGAAATGGTGAAAAAACATCGGAAGAGAAAGAGAGCTATAATGGAAGCCACATAGTATTTGTTTTTGTTTAAAATATTTTCATGTTTGTTATTATTTGTAAAATAAATATACTAATTTAATTTTTAATAGATTAGTACAATGGTTTCTTACCATTTTCAATTAGCAACCCAATTCCTGATAACATCATCAGATCCTGTCACCCTCAAAATAAAAAAACTGCCCCACTCAATTTCAAGTCTATTCCCAAAAAGAAAAGCATTCTTGTAAATTACACCAAAAATAATGAATAACATTTTTGAGTCAGTCTGATCTGTCAAGTGGTCAGAAAATGAAATGAAAGGAGTTTTACGTTCAACACTTCTGCCATCAAGTAGTCAGAAAAAATAGGCATGCCCTGAACACCTGCTCAGTTTGAAAAAAGCTTTGAGATCGATATGCAATGATTGGAGTTTTGCGTCTTACTTATCACATCTTTTGGGCTTAAAAAGGTGGGTAAATCCACGTAGCGTATAACGAGTGAACTAATGCAAGGCAAATTGCATAAGCCTTCTTGATTTCAACCTTCGAGATGTATTGAACGTGCACAGCACACCTGGCCTTGTCCCATCTCAACTACTACACGCCTTTTCCATGTCAGTCCTTCTGAACTGCATCACGTATTATCTCGACATTTGCTAGTATTTAACCTGGACCTTCCCGTTAGCCAGCCACCGAAGATCCCTATTACCTTATGGAGCCACCGCAGATTCCTAACAGTACCTTAGCGAGCCACTGTGGATCTCTATCAGTGCCTTAGCGAGCCACCGCAGATTCCTATCAGTACCTTAGCGAGCCACCGTGGATCCCTATCAGTGTCTTAGCGAGCCACCGTGGATCCCTATCAGTACCTTAGCGAGCCACCGTGGATCCCTATCAGTACCTTAGCGAGCCACCGTGGATCCTTATCAATACCTTAGCGAGCCACCGTGGATCCTTATCAATACCTTAGCGAGCCACCGTGGATCCTATCAGTAAACCAGAGATTGATAGAAGCTGTAGGATTCGATTCCACGAAGAGAACAGTATAGATAAGATATTTATTGATAAACAATATTATAATATTATATAGACTATAATAATACCGTATTCATTACCTTTGGAAGTGGAATTAGTATTTACCTATTAGGTTATTGATGTGGAAAAATTAGTATTCATTGCAAGCAGGTCAACTAACTGGCATTTTGTCAGTCAAAATATTTAGTGATTAAGAGATCATTCACAACCAAACGAGCAAATTTAGTCTTTAAAGACATTTAGTCACTGCAGATTGGAATGAAGTGATTGGTGAGGTTCTAATATAAGTTTGGGTTATAACGTGTTCATCAAAAGATTGGATTCTAAATTGATACTTCAAAACTCATTAACATTGCTTTGAGCCTAGCAACTTGACTTTAAATACTATTTCCTCCCTGAAAAACTGCCCAGTTCCAATTTGTCTAAGAGATAATGAATACAGCATTCGTTCAATGACTGCAATAAAAAAAAATAATAATAACTGTTTGCTAACATCACATTTGAGTATTATTACATCTATAAATGATTAGAAATATCATAACAGAACCTGAAACATGCTGTAACATAGGAGAATGATGATAGATACTCATATACAAATCGTCATGCTGATAAAAAATTTAAGCAAATTTTGAGAAAAATGAAAAAAATATTCACCATATCACAGAGGTCTGATTTATTTCTAAATTTCAACTCATGAGCAGTTGTTATGAGTGCAATCACCATTCAATTATGGAGATTATATAATAACATTACATAACCCCTCCACACGACTTAGGCAATTTGCTTTTGACTTAGGCAATTTTACAGTCTGAGATAGGTAAAAAGATTAGCAGCATGGCGAAAAAATATGAGCATTATTGATATCCTTCCTTGGGGCTTGTACAATAAATATTATCATACAATCACAAACTTCCTGTGCCTAAGGTTAGGATGAAACCAAAAATCTATTATAGTGATAACCAGAAGGCAGATAGTTATACTTTTATAGAGTTTCAGTAATATGTTCTTTTGAAACGTACTTGTCGAGCTATGTGCCCTTAACCTTACTAAATATACATAACCATTAACCTCACCTACTAGTCGTTTCGCTACGGGATATTGGTGACAAATCCCAAATTTGTTTATCTCATGACAATGATCCAATAAAAATCATTTAAAGTTAAAGACAATCAAAACCTAATCCATAAAAATGTTATGTCAAGAGGCATATGGTTGTCTGGAAGCGTAAGTGCGCGATGTTCGGGTTCAAACAGTTCAATAGAGTCCATAGTCAAAGTTCATTGCCCGGTGATCGTGGTTATACCGTCGACTATGTTCACTGTTTACGATGTAGAGAACTGCATAAGTTATACACATACAAAGTTATGAAAATATAGTTATAAGTATTGAAGGAAGACATCTTTTCCAAGTTATACACGTTGGATTCCAAAGCACCATATTTATTAAGTGATACAGTCGTCAAAATATTTATTTAATCAGATGATAGAGCTCAACTCAGTCTGTTTAATAATTAAAATGAAATGTAATGAATAGAGTTTTACGTCCTACTCCTGTACCCCATGGGTTAATAATCAAAAGTATATCGGGACACTGGAGGTATTGATCTGCACCATTCCAATTTCAAAACAGCCATAAAAAAGCACAAGAGAGTTTACCCTTTTAGTATAGAATTTCAGAGATCACGGACGTACAGTGTGATTACAACTACATTGTAACTGATACCTTCGTTATTCCACAGGTACATTTGTATTTAGAACTTAAAGGCGAATTTGCCCTCTGAACTAGGCACAGCTTGCGGAGATTGAGGTCTATCAGCTACGAAATATATATATTTAGACGACTGTATTCGTAGTACACTTTCAGATTGAGCAGAGTTATTGCACCTTTTGTTTTTTACAGTTTTAGACAAGAGTTAACACAATGGCTTCATAGACATCATATTTTCAGCAAAGGTCAAAGGTAGCTGCACGATTTTTAAAATAGCATCGCATACCCCTTTCAGTGGGTCTATGCAGGCCGAGAAGGGAACGAGGAAGACGTATAACCAAGCTATAAAGAAAGCAACCGGCCAACCAATGAACCAGAGTAGAACAAACCAACAAAACGCCCAGATTAAACCAGGACAAAGACCAGCTTTACCAGAACCGCTCCCCTCTCCCATTGTAACTTCTTATTCTGGAAATATAAAACACATGTGGAAATCAACTCCTATACTAGTGTTCTTTACTATATCACTTTTTATCTTGTAAATTTCTCCAGAAGTAGATAATTTCTTATCAAATTGATGTATACTGAAATTTGTAGCATAGTCTCTACTTGTGACCTAGGCCAGGGCTTTTATAGGAAAGCATCTCTTAACACCCTTAACCGGAAATGCTGGAAAATAAATATTACAAAGGCCGTCTTTGTTCTACCTTATTGGCTTAATAATAAATTGTCTGCGGTATTTCTTTTGTTTGGCTGTTGGTTGAAATGATGGTGAGTTTTACGTCCTACTGTTCTGTACCTTGTTCGAATAATGAAATGATGGTTTATGTACTACTGTTCTATGTCTTCAGGGAAGTAGCGTTGGGCAGGGGGGAGGCGTGTGCAGGTTTCCCACTTTTGATGACATTGTCTGAATGCGGCTGGTGAAAGGCAATGCTGTTGAGTTATCTCTAATATGGATTTTTTCTCTATGAAGCATAGTCGTTGGTAAGACTTTAACGTTACTTACGCCCCACCCCACCTCTAAAACACGACTTGTCCCAACCTTGACAAAATTGTCACACTTCTCCTCTGCTGAAAAAGTTGAAGACCATGTGTTCGTCGGTAAAACATACTTTACACCTCCAGTACGTTACCCTTACATGTCGCTTAACATCCTGATCAACAGAGAAATTCTACCTATCTGATCTGCGAGTATACGGAGCTAGGCAAGATACGAAGTTTTAGATTATAAAAATTATCTTCATGTACATATATTGGCTATCTACTTGTAAGGGGGTAAATCTGTTTTTAAATCAGATAAAGAAAAGAAAGAATTACTGTTTTAAGTTCTTTATATCAAATGAAAAATAACATTGTAACATTTTCTAATACTAATAATTATAAATAGCATAATATAAATATATATTATATAAACATCACTAGGCCCAGCTCTCCAAATTCATTACGTTACGTTCAAGAGTGTATTACAACCTTGGACTAAGACCAAATCTATCTCTGGAAATAATACTATAATCCAAGGTTAAGAACAAGAAGCTTAAATATTAGATATTTAATCTATTAAAACTCCTTGGTTTAGAACAATTTGTAACTGGATTGTAGGGTTAATGCTTTATGCTTTCCCTTTGAGTTAATTATTTGGAATATATAACGCAATCCACAAAATTACATAACCCGAAAGTTTGTAATAGGTATCGCTGCTGATTCCCCTATAAAGTGACGAACCAACAGAGTAATCCAGCTAGGCCTGGTGATATCTTTGATAAACATTTTCACTGACCCCAAAATGAACACAGAGTCACCAAACCGTTTCTATATAGAGCTAGGCCTGGTAATGACCTTCATGTACCTAATTTAATATATAAATTAATAATGGACATATACAAGAGATATTTATTTTGATCATCAGGGTATAGAGTTGTATATTTTATATTGAGATTTTAAACTTAAATATGTATTGTTTTGGCAAGGGTTTCTCGAAACAAAGAGGCCGAGATTCATTTGTAAAATTTGATCAATTGTTCGTTCAGTGTATAAAGAAGCCTGACTTGCTGCGGATTTCCATCAAACGCTGCCTTTATTTAATCACAGTTATATCAAAGTTATTTGACTTAGCAGCAGTGACGTGAAGAAAACTGGCGATAAGCTAAGTTCTATTTCTGAATAAGGCACTAACACGGTCGATAAACCTGATTATAATAATTCAAGGTTCCATAACTCTTGGATGACGGTCGATAACTCTTGGTATTATAGAATCAATGTACGCTAATCTTGGTCACCACTCACAAACTTCTTGTGTTTTGAAACTCAATGGTCTATAACTCTTCTGATTATTATTGATGAAGGTACGTAACTCTATACTAGCGACAGCTAGAGGTAGACAACTCTTATTCATGTAGATAAATCATCCAGTATCAATGGAGTGCAGAAAGCAGCATATCGCTAATTATATTGAAACTAATAATGCTTAGTTAATCAAGTCTATATGTTTGAAGTCTCGTATTTACAGGTCTCTTAAAGCAAATCTATCAACATAGTGGTTTCATTGCGATCATATTCTCAGCACAAGTTAAAGGTAACTGTACTAGTTTTAAAATTGCATCACAGACTCCCTTTAATGGTTCGATACAGGCCGAGAAGGGGATGAGGAACACGTATAACCAGGCGATGAAGAAAGCAACCGGCCAGCCGATAAACCATAAGATTAAAAACCATAAGATTCCCCACAGAATTCCTGGACATAGACCTCCTTTCCCTGCTCCGCCTCCGTCTCCCATTTTAGTTTATCTGAAATTAGAAAAAAAAAATAAAAATTTAAATGCAAGAATGATTTGATAACATATAAAGACTATTCATCTCTCTCTTACTCTCATTCTCTTTTTAACCTCAAGTTCGATATAATTGAAAGCAGATTATAATTTTGTTCTTTTAATATAGAAAATTGAGGGATAGCAAAACCCAAAGTAAAGCAATATGAAACCCATGTAGTGTGATCTGCTTGATTACGATAAGAGGATACTGATTGAAACGTAGCAGTATTATAAACAATAGTTGTAACCCATAAAGTCTTCTTCCGAGTAATATGACACCCTGTTTGGGTTCTGCCATATTTCGCCAGTGTTATTATTTTGGAACAGACTCTACACATTACTCTTTGATTGGTTGAAAATGTCATTAGAATGAAACTGCAGTAGAAAAGTTGTTAGATTACTTAAATGGAGACGAAAATTTTAAGACAAAAATAAAGAAATAAGATTAAATTAAACTATACGATTTGTTAACTCTTGGCTTGGAGATAAACAGATTCACTCTATAATAGATTGTAAAAATGTCATATATTTGTTTTCAAAAACAGGGATCGTTTACAATTCAACAAACAATATCAGAACGAGGAAAGATTGTACAATCCCTATTGTAAAAACTGAGGAAAAACATAAATTATGTGTTCGAACGTGAGGCATTCAACTATATCATGCCAGGACTTGTCTTAAACACAAAGTTATCAGAAAGGCGTCACTGGTTTCTAAATAGTGTTATTGTCTCTTACAAAGCTTCTGATAGTCGTGAACAATGTACAGTTATTCTATTCTATAACTATGTCAAATCTGTCAACAACTGTCCAGTACACGAATAAACGTAGTGTTGTTGTTAAGGATATTGAATCAGTTCATTTCACTTTTTGGTTGTTAATACTATATATTAGATTTCAACATAACACCGACAATACCTGTCAATAACGTACTGTCTAGATCTATTCAGTTGCAGTACGATTGTTTCTAACAATAGGGTGTTAATGCGAGGTCAAGTCCTCGTATTTCGAATAGCCTACATGGTTTTAACATGGTCTGATTAATCCGTATTAAACTAACCCCCACCTATACTTCGTTTTGTAGGCGTGGAATAAACACAAAGCATCTATAACGAGTGATTTCATTTGATTGCTTGAAATTTTCCAGGAAGATTCTAGGGCCAATGATTTGACAATATCTAACTATGAATATGACAATTCCCCTAAGAAAGTGGTTTGGACGCCATGCTCTTAAGTTATAAGGTCAAACAGATATAATCTTAGCCATGATCTAAATGGCAAATCAAATCAGGTGAGGTAAAGTGTGGATATTAAGCAGTATGTTGTAAGGTGCAGCAAACGAAACAGTAAACAGACTAGCCGATTGTGTTCTCTTTGCACCCGGACCTCAAGTATGACACCTATCGACACAACAAACAAAATACATAAAATTATAAAAACACAGTTGAATTCAAAATCATAAATTTTCCCAAGGAAAATAATTGGTAGTAAGCTATGAATGAAGATCAACAACAATCTGTTTATTCTATTAGATCAATATCAGGTTTAATCTCCGGGGAAATATCAACTATAACGTCCTTATCGACATATAATAACATTGTAAAATAAACCAGTTCTAGCCAATTAGATTGTTTTCAAATAAATTTTTTTCATCATATTAACGAAATCGGGATTTACAAAAGGACAGCATAGTTTCAGAAACAAGCAATAGCTGATTTAAATCTGAGCCACTAAGATTGGTACAAGATCAACGAAATTTGCTGTTGTTTGATGTGAACTTGATTTAGTTGTCCTGATAACGATAATATAGTAGACCTTAGACCTATCTGAAACTGACTTCTGAAATTCTTCGTTCATCAACAAATGAACTCAAAAATAATCTACCTACAAACCTTAATTAGACCAAATATATCGGTTCATATCATATATTATATTTATGCCTCGTTGACAAAATAAAATAACGGAAACTGATAAAATATTGTCCATAATAAGCCAATTAAATTGGTGAAAAGAATCGAGCTGCTGCTAAGAAAATTATTTAAGCTAAAGGATAGGATTTGAATGTATGACTCTATGAAGTCTACATTGATCACTTTAGTATGGTTCGACCTATCCTGTACATAGCAATCAAACAAGCCAGGTTCTAGAGAGGCGTGAAACACAAACCAAACCCTATTCCACAAAATTCATGTTTAACAATGTTTAAACTTGCATTCAACAATTTAAGATATTGTCAGTAAAACATGTATAGGAATGCGGTCGAATGACGTTCAATATATCACTATTGAAATTCGGAATGATAGAATGAAATTATTACGTATTTCGACTTTGGCGAAAACGTATTGTAATCGTTCGGATTATTTTATTTTTTTTTTTTTTTTTGTAATTCTTGGATGAGTTTGCAGACAAACTGGTAAAAGGTGCAGAAATTCTAAATCTACAGTTGATCTTAGAATGATTTCTATTATCAAATAAAACAAAACCGGAAGTTCTATCTCTGACAGGAAGTGAGAACCGGAAGTTCAGGTTTTTTTGCTTTAGCAAGTTTATTTTCAGTTCGATTTTGACCGGATTTTCAGATTTGAAAACTTCAATGTATTTGTCAACTAACAATTATAGGTTTTATGCAATTAGGTTAAATATTTTACCCACGATTTGCAATTCAATATTCAAGGGTCATCGGCAAAAATTTCAGACAGTGATTTCTCCTTTAATATAAATGGTAAAATTTTGAAACTTTACCAGTTGATAGGCGATATGTTTATAATTTTTGAAAAAATGTGAAAAAAAAAATTCCACTTCCGGTTTAGCCTCAAATGACGTAATTACGTAACTTCCGGTCTATAACTGCTAGGTGAAAAGTGAAAACTGTTTTATAAATAACTTGTCAATAGTAATTGATTTGACCTAAATAATTAGGTCAAGCTGCCATATCGGCCGCCATTTTGAATTTTCGTTACAATTCTTAAATCCGAAATTCAGACACTACTGATAGACCGATTTTGATGAAATTTAGCACATAGATACAATGGATCATTATCTACCTTTTCTTGGAGACCGATTTTCAAATTTCGTATTTTCTTTCGAATTATTTAAATTTCGATTTTTTCAAAATTAGGTCACTTTAACGGGTACGGAAGGTGTGACCCACTTAATCTATGACCTTGAAAATTAGGTCAAATAATATTCAATATATTGTCTACGAGTAGATATTTTTTAATTTGGCTTACTTAAAAAATTCATAGAGATAAGTGTACTTAAATACAGCAAAAATTGATAATTTTCATATTTTCGCCATCATTAACCGTTACGGAAGGTGTGACCTAATTATTTTATGACTTTGAAAACTAGGTCAAATGATATTCAATATATTGTCTAGATGTAGGTCATTGCAAATTTAGCCTACATAATATTTTAAGGCTCTCGAAATACGTTCATAATTGTAAGCAATTCTAGTTCTATTCGTTTATATAATAGCATGTAATTTTTCACCGTAACACCGTCATGAATATTCAACAAACAGAACCAATAGATTTCATGCTTTTTGAATAAACATAATAGTATGTATTCATTCTTAAAATTTAGTACCCAATAAATATTTATACCAATAGCTTAGAATGCAGTTTAGTTGAAAGGAAAAATTGCTTACTACGGTAACATCTTATAAGATGAAATTCATAAGTGTGTTGCATTGCGGTTTCTTAACGCCTACCGACAACTTTGATTGAAAAATGAAACAATTATAACCAAACCAAAATGGTTTATCATAATCATTAACAAGATTATCTAGTTTGATATACAAATGGGCTGAAAACAATACTATGACCAATGGACCTGGTGGTGATTCATTTTCCAGGCGTTACTTTCGCTTTATTTATTCGACATGAGCACACAGTGGGCAACCGACTGCTAATGATCTAATTGGAACTTGGTGGCGATCTGAAAGTTGAATCTGCTAACATCAAGTGGAGCATAGTTGTTAACAGTCGATTCAATGGACACTATGGGGCAAGACCCACTACTGTGAATCGTAAGACCACCCATTCGTTCACCCCTTTTTAGTTATCAAACCAAACAAATTCAAACAAATGTCGAGTAAATTTGAATAAATCAACGTTTGTATTTTAATATTCCTGTCCTAAATAATGTTTTAGTAATTCATTAACACGACAAATATTCAACTTTTTATGTTAAGTATATGCTGTTTGCTATCGCGATAAACTTTGAAGTTTTTTTTTTATGTCATGTTTATCTAAGTTATTTTGACATTTTATACCAAGTTAAATTTGAATGATTTTTCCCTTTCTGTCCCATTATATTACATTCAGGGCTGGAAATTTAAATGACTGGACTATGTCCTAGTCTTCTGCACCTTATGGGCTAATGAAGACGGGCAACGCTATGCAGTATGCAATGAGGAAAACTCTGCCAGGACAGCTTTCGTTTTTTACTACCTAATTTTCCCATGTCAGTGATGCGTCTTGTCGTTGCGATGTGACAATAAACCGAGGCTCCGTGTGCTTCAGACTGTGCACGTTAAGTTCCCTCGACAGTTGGAAATCGCAAAAAGAGTAGGCTAATACCGCTGTCCTGAGGACACAATTTCCTTCACTGCATGGCATTGCCCATCTTCATTACCCCATTAGGTGCAGAAGAGTAGGACGTAAAACTCCATTCATTTCATTACACTCAGTGATACAAGACGAATTTCTTGATGTAACTTTCCACAAATACAACACATTCTTATCGTATGAGATTATTGAAGAACGGGGCAATATGAAATCGAGTAGAGTGGAGTGGGTCAAACTAAACTAACAAAATGAGGTGCGTTAATTGGTGCAAATCATAAACTATAAACCAACAAATTTGGGACATTGACACTGTTCCCAGAAAATAGGTTAAACCCATAAAATAATAGTCATAAAACATCGTACGACATTTATCATGCATGTCTTTACAACAGTAAGAGGCGTGGTTGTTTTACTGGGTAGTTTGATACGAGTCCGAATGGTAGGGCGAGGTTATGATTTATGATGGGAATAGAAAAGGTACGATGTACGATGTCGTGTACGGTATATGGTTATCTATCAAGTGGAAAAAGCGAACATACGATAAATATATAATCCCCTTTTTTTGCCAATTTTACAAATTTTTACCTATCCTTAAAAGTTCAAATCTGGTATCTCTAGTCATATTATATTTTTAAACTATATGTACATTATCTACATCGTATCTATTCATTTATCTTTATATCAAATAATGGTCCTGTTTTTATATTTGTACGTTGCCCACAAGGAGCGTCTGTGCAAAAATAATTAAGCAATAATACAAAGTACATGTACACTTCCGGACACGAATGCGGACACATTCTCCTGTCGCGAAACCTGAAAGCATAACATGGTTATTCCGACCAATACCACTATATAACTAATAAAAAAATCAGCGAAATGGATTATCAAATACACTTATAAGATCAATATCGCTTGAATTTAGAAAATGAATAAATGTAAGCGGGTACCAGCATGTTTTAAGACCCGCAGGCCTTTTATCTATTAAAAAACAAAGTGCGTAAGTATAAAAATACGATACTTTATATTACTAGACCCATTTATTTGATTTGAAACAACATACTAAAAAATATAATACTTTGTACTTGTACAAATTATAGAAATAAATGTCTTTAATGCTTTACTATAAAATAAATCAATTGATATATTATTAATTAAGTGAACACCTGTAGTGTTTTCTACAATTCACATTTTCGCCATGTAGAAAAAAAAACATGGATGATAAATCGGCACTATTTTGACTGTATTATTCTGTTTGATTTAATTTACATTCAAGTCGCCATTTCAGATTATCCATATAGTTTTAAAGTGATCTTTTGGTCTCGCAACGTTTCAACAATTTACACTACAACTATTATCAACTAAAAACAGTCACGTTTCGACAATTTACATCAAATAAATGTGTAAAAATCGGGCTTACCGTATGAAAGGTCGTGTACGTCTTATTGTAAAAAACTTATTTGAACTTATGAAATTCACACGAAACACGAAATACTATTTACACAGTTCAAGTATATCGACATACCACAAATTCTATAGTAAAATGTATAGAAATATGATAGAGGGTAGGGTTTCTCTATGGCTAGGGTTCTATAGTGTTTTTATATCTTTGCATTGTTTGACCCGATAGTCAACAAACCTGTTTACTTGTATCAGCAATTTACTGTTTACCCCTCGAAGGTGGGAGGGGACTAATTTAGAATTTCACTTTTATTGAGGTCGGAGATTTGGATTTTTGGCCAAGGAGGGGGGAGGTTATTTGGATGGAAAAAATACTTCATTAGAAAGTATTGAAAATATATATTTCAGATGTACAGTATTAAAGCATAATCAAAATGAACACATCGATAATAATAGAGCTATGTGGACTATCTGAATAAGGTGAAAACGAATTCCAAACTTGATCAAAATACAATAAAACATGTCAATACAAAATGAATTTCACATTTTCTGCCTACAAACTCAATATTCGACACTATTTAACACAATTTCTAATACTAACTCGCTGAGCCAGCAAAATAAACCAAAAAACACGAGAATTTACACTACAAACTATACTACCTGAATCTGACCTGGTTTATAAATAGTTAAACTAAGATGTTTATCGGAAGAAACTTCAGAAACGTTTCTAACGAGATAAACAGAATGATTCAAGTAGTTAATATACAGGAAACCTTAGATCCTATATAGTTTATACAGTTAACGTGTCGTACCAATAGTATTAGATCTATACTAAGACATACATTGGAAAACCAGGTTAATAGAATAAGGAAAGAGGAAATTGATGTGCACCCATTTCAGGTCAAACCAAGAGGTCAATGTGATGAAGCGGGGACATCAATGAAATGCGTTATCTTTGATCATTCGTTACAGAATATAGTATGAATGGCCAAGAAATGGAAATGGAGTCCATAGCCTTTGATATCAGCTTTAGTTCCATTACCACCACCGAATGAGTCAAATGTCGTCGGTGAGGAGCGGCCGGAACATTACACCACATAACCTGTCATCCAAAATCCAACCTCTTTAGAAGAAAAGCCCCCAGTTTTTACACCATTATAATACAACCTGGCAGCTCAAAGATGCTTCAGCTCATGACCACATTATGTAGATAAGTCCATGCATGTCATTACAGAATAGAGAATAGAATCGACAATGGACAACAATCACAGAAGTTCCAAGTGAGAGAAAGTCGGCATTCCTCGGCAGTTTTCGTAAATCTGAATCTTTTGCAGAGCTGTAACATTAAGTAAATGTTGAGGCAGTGGAGACAAAGAGAATAATGATTGACGATTGACAACAAGACAAAGGAATAATCAATAGAGAAAATATTGAACCGCTTCATCAAATACAGAATACAGACAACGGACTAAATTTACTTTTTCATCTCTCTCTACCAATTAAGACATCATTCTTTACTGACACAATTATTACCTGGAGCGTATCGAGTAGATAAGATACAATCTTTAAACTCTTTATCTTGTCTTTTTATAAATTTAAATTGATATATTATAAAAATTAAATACAGTTATTTACATAGTTAATACCAGTGACCTTGTACACCTTTTTTTAAAAAAACTATTTCAGAAACCTTACATAGTTATGTACAAACTTTCAACTATTTTGCATTCTATATACAAACTTTCAACTATTTTGCATTCTATATACAAACTTTCAACTATTTTGTATTCTATATACAAACTTTCAACTATTTTGTATTCTATATACAAACTTTCAACTATTTTGCATTCTATATACAAACTTTCAACTATTTTGTATTCTATATACAAACTTTAACTATTTTGCATTCTATATACAAACTTTCAACTATTTTGCATTCTATATACAAACTTTCAACTATTTTGCATTCTATATACAAACTTTCAACTATTTTGTATTCTATATGCAAACTTTCAACTATTTTGCATTCTATATACAAACTTTCAACTATTTTGCATTCTATATGCAAACTTTCAACTATTTTGCATTCTATATACAAACTTTTAACTATTTTGTATTCTATATGCAAACTTTTAACTATTTTGTATTCTATATACAAACTTTCAACTATTTTGCATTCTATATGCAAACTTTCAACTATTTTGTATTCTATATACAAACTTTCAACTATTTTGCATTCTATATACAAACTTTCAACTATTTTGCATTCTATATACAAACTTTCAACTATTTTGTATTCTATATACAAACTTTCAACTATTTTGCATTCTATATGCAAACTTTCAACTATTTTGCATTCTATATACAAACTTTCAACTATTTTGTATAATATATACAAACTTTCAACTATTTTGTATTCTATATACAAACTTTCAACTATTTTGCATTCTATATGCAAACTTTTAACTATTTTGTATAGCTATGTACAAACTATATTGCATAACTTATGCAAACCCTTTCAAGGCTATGTACAACCATGAACCATTTCATATGGCTACGTTCAAAGTTTGAACTAGCGAAAATTTTGAACTATTTTGCAAGGTTTTGTACATTATTTTTAAATCATTTTGCATGAATATACTTACAGTTCGAATTATTCCTCAAACTTTCTAAATCTATTAATCAGAACTAACCATAACACAAATTTAACGGAAACTATTTTGTTTGCTTCCTTAGATTTTAAACAATTGATGCACACTCATCGGGTATAATCATAATTCACAATCACATTCACATTCATTTTCTTCCTGCGTCAAAAGACACTATAAGAATTGGAACAAGTTACTGCATCGCGATTTAGAAAAAAATACCAAATTTACCATCTTTAAGTTTATTGTTTATTACTCACTAAAAAATCTTGACTTACCTGTTCTATTCTTTCCAAATCTCTGCACCAGATTGTATTTATAGCAGTAGATAATCCTATAACAATTCTAGCCACTAAACTTTCTTCTGTCACCCTGGTAAATTCTTGTTTACTGTTTTTATTTGTGTTATCGCCATGGTCGCATGTTATACTTCGTTACAATAATTACTTTCCACAGGGACCTGGGAGAGAGCACTAGTGCTCTACGGTATCGCTGACGTTGGTTAACCAATGAGAAATGACGATTTATTGGAATAATAAAATCAATAAGGGTTAAGTCAATGAACGAATGAAGAATATATTGACTAGATAAACGCACAATGATATAATGTTACTAGGTGTATATATGATTTATCAATAGGGAGTTGATTCATCGACGTACGAGACCTTAAGGAATGTCTTGAAAAATAGCAGGGGCTGGAGAGTTTAGTTTTTTCACACTTAATAAACAGGCTGGTTAAAGTTACAGAAAATATCGGACGAAATACTGATTTCTGGATACAACGGGATGTTATGATCCGACGATGTTAGGTTATTATACCATAATGCCAGGTTTTTTATACGATGGTGTTAGGTTATTATTCGATGGTGCTAGGTTATGATAAGACAATACCAGGTTATTATATGATGGAATTACTTTATTATACAATGGTGCTAGGTTATCATACGATGGTGTTACGCTATTATACGATGGTGTTAGGTTATTATTCGATGGTGCTAGGTTATTATAAGACAATGTCATGTTTCTATATGTGGTGTTAGGTTATTATACGATGGTGCCAGGTTATTATACGATGGTGTTAGGCTACTATACGACGGTGTTAGGCTTTAATACGATCGTACGATGCCTTGGTAACATAACAGTAATCTAACATCCTACATGTATATAACCCCAACGATCCAGGCCCGCGTGAAAGACACTAGAATTAAGGTGTTAGCGAATCAGTCGACCCTTGATAAGTCAATTACGTTACGATAGGATTTATTCTCAGGTGACCGTGTTGTCTATACATTTGAGATAAAACTATTACACGGTGCATAATTTATAGCCCTTGTCTTATCAGTAGAGACAATGATAAACTTGAGATATAATACTCGTATAGATTTGTAAAACCACGCCTCTTGAGTTTTACGTCACATGGGTTGTTAGAGGTTTATGATGACAGCAAGGCCATTGTGCAATAAGGGAAATAATAAGCGATATTCTGTAGTTTCAATTGTCCAAGATATCTGTGACATCAATATAATCTATACACGGTGTGGTAGGTGTAGTATTTGTGGTATTTTGTCCACTATCTACAAGTTTGTGCTTTTACTTAATTTTAATTTGTACTATCGCTGCGACGTAGTATTAGCCAAACAAAGTTTATCTTTATGAACTGATAGAAGGCCAAATATTAACATGACCTCGTTTCACTACACCAGAGTCCATTGACTTGCAAACTTTAACTGGTTCGCGACGGACAAGTTATGGTGTATCAAGACTTTGAAGCTTAGAGTGTTATCTAGATGGGAAATAAGCATCTGAAAGTCAAGTCTAAAAACACCCCCCCCCCCCTCTCTAGCACACATTATCACAATTATTATCATTTTATGTCTGTGGCCCCTGTAAAGTAGTTTACATCTAAAGCATGGCACACCGTTTTATAAAAAGATTAGTTGCATAGTGACCTTTTGGAACTGAAACTACTAGTGTATTGACTTCCATACCAGCTGTTGATCTTAACTTAACTATATAATATAAAAATTATAACGGGACCTTCAGCTCAATTCAGTAAGGCTGTTAAACAGGTTAAAGGTTAAAGGTTAAATCATCAGTAAACCCAGATTGATTTTACTGAAAATAGGCTAAGTCGTATAAATTTAATCCGTTTAAATCAGATATCCCTTGACAGTAAGAAATATTAGGCTTATTACGCTGTCTAGGCTAAAAAAAAGTTCCCCCATAACACACTGCATGGTGTATCCTATAGACCAATCAATATTTATATCCATGCACATGTAAAAGATATAACAAGACGTTCCCATTCATCAATTATTATACATTATAGGCCCTTTTTCTTAATCAGTGGCCATTTGTAGACCGTACGGAGCTGCACGATGTCGACCATATGGTGCTGAAAAGTAGGACGTAAACGTAACCACCGCATTGTAAGCCACTCTACTTAAAAACAATACTCTCACCTTTCAGAACGCTATCCAAAAACCAAAACATACAGTACAACTCGACAATATTGACTTTTATCTCACGCAGCCACCGACAAACTACAACTTGCCAGTATTACCTGTACAACAGATGGACGTACAGCTATATTTTATAGTACATGTATATGTATAACTCCCCCAGTCACATTACTTACTAAGGCCTTCTATAATTGTTTTATCTTCCCCAGATAACCTTTATTAACGTCTATTATATTATTAACATATTTAAAGAGACATTTGACAGATTTTTGTTACAAAATGGAGAATTTAGAATACTAAAGATTGTAAAGAGATTTATTTTATGTGTATCTGGGACTGATAGCATCAATTTGCACCATTCAAATTTGCAATCGAACGTCTTGAAAGCCACTAAATTATTTCCAGTTGATCAATATGTAAGGGGGTTATAAGAGATGATCTCCTATAGAAGCACTGGTCGAGGTCACAAGTAGAGACTATGCTATGCAGATAAAAGAGAAAAGTCAAATGCTGAGATGTTTCTCTATGGACCTGCTTGCACAATCTTAGTTTTTACTCTTTTCAGACTTTTCTTGTTTCTTTCTTAATTCAGAGCGTATTTGTTCTTACTCTGATGTCGCATTCGACTTGACCTGGGTTTTGTCAGCTTATAAACAATAAACATTTAGGTTTTTTTTTTTAAAGTGGTGCAACTTTAATATAACGACATGTACATGTAGCTTGACACAAGTCAGATGCTCCCTGTCTTAAACATGTGATATGTAAAGTCAGTAAATATATGACTGAATGTAGGTCAAGAGATTGATGATTCACTAACTTGTGAGATTAAAAGAAGAATGAAAACAAACTGACGATTGGCTTTGTATCAGAAACATAGTTTAACAAAAGGAAACATTTGGAACATTTGGTTCCAAATGATTCGTAGAATTGAACGCTTCGTTAAGAGGCAACTCACTAAGTAACTAAATGGAATTCATTCGTTTTGCATGAAATGTTAAAGTGGTCTGTATCAATAAAACGAGGCGATTTATCTCCCATTTTAAAGACAATTTTCCTTCTTCCATTATTCTTATTATGTATTTAGCGAGATTATCAGAGCCACTAGATTTACTATACTAAAGCATAATCTATATTTATAGTATTGTCTTATTGCCTTAAAACCCGGCATCACAACAGTAATCAGTTGGCTCGAGTGTATGTTTCACCACAAACCATTCGGTAATCCACGGCAGTTTCCGCAAAGCTAAATTTGTCTGCAACAAATGGTATATATCGTGGTGTCGTCTTTGAGGGAATAGTTTACTTTGAATTTTGGACACGTAATGATATATTATTATATTCCCACTATAATATCAAATCAAGTTGAAAATGTCGGACGTGAGTTCTAATCTCGATCTGTGTGTGATAGCCCGATGACCTGGAATAAGTCATCTCATAATTCCAGTCCACCCAGCTGTAAATGGGTACGGATAATTCGGGAAAGATCAGTGCCAAGAGGTTTGGCCAAGGACCAGCTGGTAGAAGGATCCCTGTCACGGCGGACTTGTGAGCCTAGGTTGTTATCCCTGTAAAATAAAGTTGTTTCTTTCCTTTCTTTCTTTAAATTGCAAACGTCAAACGATAATAGCGAATCAAAAAGGCCTGAGTAATCGAAGCTGGTCGTTATACAAGAATATCGCGTAATAAGCGGATCTGTCAGTAATGCAATCTAAACTTATTAGAAGACGAGTAGGCTATCAATTAACAGTTAATTTGTCCCTTGTTTGACAATATTAGAGAACAGCATATTCCTTCATATAACACTACATTTCCAGATTATATGATTTTATATAATGTTGGAATATGAAAATAAAATTTTAACTTTAGCCTTAATATTAAATATCTCAAATCAGCCTGGACACATAAAAATCATTTCTTTTACTCTTAAGTTGTGTTTTCTGTGAAAGATATTTGATGTCAATCTATGATTGTGTTATTAAAAATGTTTTGTATATAATGTGTAGGCCTATATATTTTACTTACATCTATGTATATATCTCTATGTTGATAAAGCATTAATAAAGTTCTTATGTAAAACGAATGACAGTAATTATAGTGTTAGGTATAGCCTTGGCTCTAAACTGAATAATTATGGTTATCACCTTATCAAATTGTGTAAAAATAACGACCTAATTATTATGAATGTTAGATTTAAAATGCTGAGTTGGGAAAATTTTCTTGTAAAAACTCCAGTGTTATTGATAAAAGTATATGTTCACTTGATTTAATCGAAATTTTTGAAAAATTTGAGATTTTAGACTTTTCAAGTTTATTCTCTAATGTTCACAAACCTCTCAACCTGGAACTAAAATTTGAAAAAAAATATGAAAAAATTAAATGACTTAGTAACCAGACAATACCTTATTTCGTCCCAAATCATGGATACCCGAAAGGAAAAATGACTTTAGTTTAAATATTGACAAACATGAACTAGAATTTATAATAAGAAAACTTGAATTGGGAAAATGGTCTGACACTTAACTAAAATAAAATAGATGACATTCTTAATGATATATCTAGACCTTAATTGTCCTCTGCTATTTAAAAAGTTTAGAGTTAAATAAAGAAAAATGGGAAGTAGAGCGAAATATGATAACAAGAAACCGTGGTTTTAATAATAAAGATATTATAAATGCAAATACAAAAGACGAAAATACAGGAAAGCCAAAGGGCTGCATGCTTGAGTTAAATCTTACCATATTAAAAACTCACACTCAAATGACTCAAAGAAATATTGGATAATTGTAAATCTTACTTACCAAAGGAAAAAAAATATCCATTGCCCTTAAACATTGCACACGATTACTTTAAAAAGGATAAATAAAAACGCTGTTGACCCTGAGGATACTGATATTAACCCACACTGAAAATGAACTTTTAGACATTTATATCACAAACAGATATCCTCGATGTTAGTAACAATCTTAAATCTAATAAATCTCCGGGGGTATATATAGTTCTAAATAAATAACTTAAACCCCTGTAATGATGCCAATATATCAAAAATGTTCAATTTGGTTTTAAATTCAGGAATAATCCCAAGTACCTAGGTACACGCTCCCAATATATAAAAACAAAGGCGACCCCTTAAATGCTAAATTTTACAGACCAATCACCTTGCTCTCATGTTTAGGCAAATTTTTTTCCTCCATTTGAAATAACAGATTTTCAAAATATGCCGAGTGTATCTCTTATTAATGAAAATCAGAATAGGTTTAAGAAAGTTTTACTCGCTACTTGAAATTTGTTTAATTTTTCATTTTATGATATTTTAAAATCAAGCCATCAAAAACTATATATTCTACATTTATAGATTATAGAGAGATTTAAAAATATAAATAAGGAAGTGAAACTAAGACTAGAATTATTTTAAAAACTGATCGCTCTTCTCTACGCTGACGACAACTGCTTATGAGCTGAAAACCCAACTGATCTACAAACTCAACTTCACTCATTTTATAATTACTGTAATCAAGGGCGTATAAATGATAATATTGAAAAAAAAAAACTAAACTATTTGTGATTGGCAAATGTAGACTATTATTAAATGTAAACATCAATATGCCAACCTGGAACTGGAAATAATTAATGAATTCAATATCTCGATATAATATTTGCTTAATCCGGAAGTTGTTTTAAAGTCTGTAAAGATTTATGTAGTCGTGCAACTAGATCAATGTATACAGTACTACAAAATTGTAGATATCACGGATTCTATAGCACAGCGGTAAGAGCGTTGGTTCTATAGCACAGCGGTTAGAGGATGGTCTATAGCACAGCGGTTAGAGCGTTGGTTCTATAGCACAGCGGTAAGAGCGTTGGTTCTATAGCACAGCGGTAAGAGCTTTGGTTCTATAGCACAGCGGTTAAGGTTGGTCTATAGCACAGCGGTAAAAGCGTTGGTTCTATAGCACAGCGGTAAGAGCGTTGGTTCTATAGCACAGCGGTAAGAGCGTTGGTTCTATAGCACAGCGGTAAGAGCGTTGGTTCTATAGCACAGCGGTATGAGCGTTGGTTCTTACATCATGACGTCATTTGCTTGGATACGTTGAAAATGTCGGGCGTGGGTTCTAATCTCGATCGGTGTGTGAAAGTCTAATGACTTTGAATAAGTCATCTTCACTCATAATTCCAGTCCAACCAGCTGTAAATGGGTACGGATAATCTGGGAAAGATTAATGCCAGGAGGTTTGGCCAAGGACCAGCTGGTAGAAAGGATCCCTGTCACGGTGGACTTATGAACCTAAGTTGCTATCCTTGTAAAATATAGCTAACCTAAGCATATAGCTGTTTCTTTCGTTTTCTTTCTTTTTTTACCAATAGATTGCCAACTACAACTGCCGGATTTTTTGATACCGTTTTTAAACCCCAAATTTACTCATGTGAAGTACTTAGATAATTTAGAAATTTTAGAACACATCCATCTGAAATTCTATAAATATATATTACACGTAAAGGCATCTACATGGTTTATGGTGGCCAATATTCATTAGATATTGCAACATAAAATGTTCAACTGAAGAAAGTCAATCAATATTATTAAAAGTTTGCCGTGACAGGGATCTGGTACGCGAAATTGTATTTCTGATTTTTATTTGTTTTAATATGTGTTCTTGATATATTTATGTGATATTGAAGTAACGGTGTGCCTCGAGGTCGGATACTGCATACATTTGTTTTAAATGTATGATGTATGATTGTTTTGTGATGTAGCCTATATTGTATACATAACTACCTGTGACGCATAAATAAAAGTGCAAATGATTACCTTTTGGGATCGTTTAATCACAAACAAAGATTCTTAATTAAGTTACATTAAGTATAATTTACTACGGTACTTAATCGTTTTATCTATAATTCAATTCAAAACCAATGGCTTTATAATATTAAAAATATACATTATGAGTTCGCATTATCTTTCATTTGGACAAACTATTATTTACTAATATTCCTTGGCTTACATATAAAGTCCAACAAAAACTAACTGATAATTTCTTTCTCTCTCTCTCTCAAAAAAAACAAAATGACCTGTGCAGCTCAGAGATCAGTTTAAATCCGCTTACCGGCACCCGTGTTCATTACTAGGAAAGATGAAATTAAATGAACGCCTGTCTGTGTCTTTGGTTACTTTGGCTGGTTGTTTTAATGGTGGTTTGGTTGGTTTAAGGGTTGGTGGTTTGGTTGGTTTGAGGTTTTGTGGTTTGGTTGGTGACAAGTTTAAATCCGCTTACCGGCACCCGTGTTCACTACTGAAAGATGGAATTAAATCAACGCCTGTCTCTATCTTTGGTTACTTTGATACATGGATTATCATGACATAAGTTATAGAGTTATTTTGTATTTGAAAAAGCAGTATTAGTCATGACTGCATAATATCTATCTACTGAAATAGGCCTACGGTTGACCTATTTAGATTTAAACCTTTTCTGAAATAATACCAATATTCCTGGGGTATATATATATTATAGATCAGTTGTTTACTGGTTGTTAAACACTCATAATGATACGCCTTGTGGCACACCTCAAATTATTTTTCATTTATAACAATATAATAGATCAAATCTACTAAGTTTTAAATCGAATGCACTCTCTAAGTACTGTTTATTCGCCTGATTAGTCGATAACCCTCATAGTACACTCTCTAAGTACTGTTTATTCGCCTGAATACTTTATATACCGTTATAATACACTCTGTATATTCACAGCACAGCAAAAAAACACTACAACAATGGGGAACCAAACTCAAATTATCTGCCCCTGAAGATGGCGCCACCGACTAGGGTCCCGGAAGTCGCCATCGCTCTCACTGACAGCCATACTTCCAGTAAACGCGATCGCGAATCATGCCTAAAACTTGTTGTTCTGTTCCGTGGTGTCCGAAGAGACGGCGATTTTTGTTTCCCACTGAAAAGAACCGTCGGTAACAATGGATTGTGGCCGTAACGAGGCGGAAACTAGTGGGAAATAGCTAAATGCCGTTAATTAAGAATTACAATTTCATAAAATGAGTATTTCGGAATACAAACATTTTCGGCATGCATTTTTATCATAATTACTGTTAAACACATATAAATATTCCAGTAAATATCGACTAAAACTAAATATTAATAAACTATAAAATGAAAGTAGGATTTCGAAGATCAGGGTCAGTTTAGACCTCAAGGACGCAATGTAATGTTAATATATCATATTATCGAATTGACCGAGCCTTTTTAAAGGGGCCCAGGCTTTATTTGTTTCGGACAATCATCCGACAGCCTCAAACACATGAAATCTTTTGGTTAGCTAATCAGAAATAGTCTACAGAGCTTACCTTTGAAATGCGAGCCTTCAAATCCATGTTTATCCATAATTATCCGTGTTTGAAAAATCATAATGACTTAAGAAATTACGAACGTCCCGTCATATTGGAAAACGGTTCGTCTTGATAATCAAAGAGTTATCCTTCCCGTCGTGCAATAGCGGTCATCTATATAAACAGACTACAACGCATTTTTCAATTGTAGACTTTGTCAACAGGACACACAATTTTCAGACTGACTGGAGACCAGCCGCGTACAGCACGGAAAAAAAATGAAAAGTGAAATTTTTTGTTTGAGGCATATTTCAAGGTATTTTGCAATTTTCTCAGAGCTTGAATATTTCTGAGGACTGTTTAAATGTAAGAAAACAACCCCTAAAAATCAAGCCTGGGCCCCTTTAAATTTAGCATGCCATAATAATTTTTTTTCTCTGAATTCAATAACTCTAAGGTCCTTGTTAAGAGGCCTTGTGTATGAACATCACCAACTAGTGTTACTAGATGCCGACTCATATACTCCGACTACAAAGAAGCGAACAAGGGCAAACAATACTACATAGGCCTACTAGAATGCAAATCTTTAATGATTAACGAAAGCGGCCCATAACTTCAACAAAACCTTAATGCTCTAAATTTATCAGAAGGCTACGGGTAAGAGAACCTTGCGGACAGGCAATTTTAAGTTTATCATATAAAAAGGAGGTGTGAAAAATTAACGCAACTCTCATGAGGTTGTAAACCGTCATTACATGTTGGAAAAATGAATCTTGACTGCTAAATGAATTAAAAACTGGGTCCAGGGGTTTATGTAGAAAATGCCTGAGGAGGGAGCCCCTTGAGGTAATAATAGGTTAGTGTTTAGTGATTATATAAATATCAATGCCTGTAGGTAATAACGTTATCCATAAACTCGTTTTTTCAGGAATTTTCACAACAGAGTAAAAAAAAATAGTAAAATAATAAAACAACAGGACTATTTTGTTTCATATCATGGGCCTACGTAAACCAATGGTGGGATGTAGGGCTATTTGTATTTTGTGGAACGAAACGGAACAAACCAACCAACGGAAAGGAACGGAACAGGGTGTATTCTTGTCCCGTTCCGAAAAGTACAGACTGATATGCTCCTTATCTGGGGAACAGAACGGGAACAAGATAATCTATATCGTTAGAAGACAATATTCTGGCCGAAACGTCTGTTACAGTGTTGTTTTCTTCCAAACTAGTCGGGTTACGCAGTCGGTTGCAAATCTCGTTGGTGTGACAGCCAAAAGTGGGTCTAGGCCCTAAGAGAAAACCTTAGTCACGGCATGTTTTATACGAGTGTTTGATGTCAAGTGACAGAAAAGGGAATTTGAATTGCAGAAGTTTGTTACAAGATGAGTAGACTGGTTAAATGAAGAGTAACGGAGATAATGATCTTGTTCCGTTCCACAAAAATCAGATTAGAGTTATAAATCTGTTTTCTGTGTTCCGTTCCCTGTTGCGTTCTGCAAAATAAAAATACAGTATCGTCAAAATCCGTCAAGAAGTGCACCTTCTAGAGCAGGGGTTCCCAAACTCCAGCCTGCTGGCTAGATACGACCCGGCCCTATCGAAAAGATTCCATTCGGCCCACAGAAGTTTTGATTTCGATTTTTTCAAAGGGTTAAACATGATTTTTGGGAAACAGTGTCTAAAAAAAGGAACGGGGAAATGTAAGGCTAGGCTAGTACTCAGTGGCCTGCAACCAAAATCCTTTTTAAATCTGGCCTACACGACAAATTAATTAGGAACCCCTGTTCTAGAGTGTTAACAGACAATTGTCGGAGAATCGACGGACGGATGAACGAGCGAAGGTGACGCGAGTATATGACCAAACTTTCAAAATGCACAAATTTAGTCATTTTTCATATATTTCTATTGGAAGAGGAGAACCCTCGCAGATGTTCCATGGGAATCATATAATCTCGACCCTCGACAGTAGTTGGAAATCGCACAAAAAAAGGATTGGCTAATAATAATAGTTTCAGCGTAAAGGAGAACTGATAGAATTACCCTATGATATTTAGGCCCTTTCCATGTGGTCATTTAGGTGAAGGATAAAAAAAAACATAAACCGTTAAGAAAATGGCTGACAAATTTCACCGCTTTGTTTTTTGCTGAAGTCCTAGCGAAAAGAACACAGAATCTGCATTAATATTTTACACTTTGAATACATTTATTACATCAACACAGTAGCTTCAAACATTGAACTCATCATAAAAGTGCGTTTTTAAAAAACACGTGGTATATAAAAACGTGCCACTTATTATTACAATGAAACCTTTAGCGACCTTGCTAAAATTACCACGAGTTGCAAATAGACAGTCCCGTTGAAGATTGAAATGCATTTTCAGACTATCAGTTACATTGTGAATGTGTGTTTCATTTCAAAACAAAATCTATTATTATGCCTATAATTCAGTATATATAATAACATTAACAGGGCTCTATCCATTCTGATGAACATAATATAACTATAGTTTACTTTAAAAATTTGGATGCTAATAATGAAGCCCTGATGTTAAGAATTTTTTTCTCCAAAATTATTCTTTAGTTCTGCTTGTGTCATTTCTTTTTTTCAGGTTACTAATGTCAGTTTTGTGGGTAAAGGCCACAGTTAAAAACACAGGTTAACATATTCAGGTAAGTTAAAGTTTTTTGTATTTTTACACATTTTTTTGAAACATTGAATTTTTACAAAATAAACTTTAAAAAAAAACGACAGCAATTAAGCCTGTTGTGAAAGTCTTCGTGTGCATCCAATCTCATATTTGCTTTCAGGACGACAGTTTTTTATTGCTTTGGTGAAAACTAGCTTGTGTGTTTTTGTGAATTGAGAAATACTGCTGCTGGAAAGGAACTGCATGTAAGTTTATACTTTATTTCTACAAATCATGACCTTATGCTTATATTTTCTTTTTTCATGAATAATTCCTTTGAGACGTCAGGAAAGCCTGTATCTGTTCCATCAGTTTTCCAGTGGTCTGAAGAAACAACAAATGAAACTTGGTGTGAGTGTTCCTAATCACTCAAGGATGAACTTTAATTAAAAATCAAGAAAAATCTTTCATTTATTGATAACTCTTGTCAACCTCCCAGACAAATTGGCTGCCATAATAAATTTGGTCTTTTACGATGGCCATCACTATATTCATTTCTGCTCTGCATTCTGATTTCAGTGGAGTAAATTTGATGTCAGTATCGATATCTTTGTAAATGTCATAATTTGGAATTACCAATAAATATTTTTTCCAATACTTATGTTCAAGATTTTTATTTCTGTAAATTAATACAAGACTGAAAAAGAAAACTTATCTTTAAATTTGTAAGAATTCAACCCAAGAACTAGTAGACTAGTACTAGGTTGAAATCCAAGGAAATTTTTTACATAATTTTGGAAGGATTAAGTTTTAATTTTTTTTTAGTGAAGCGCAAAGGAAAATATTAGATTTTTAGAGTTTTTTTTTTTTGGTCCTTATACATCACATTTCCCTCTTTACCTACAAACTGTGAGTGGGATACAAATTTCAGTCTGAAATTCCCCTCTATTTCAAATTTTTATTTTATTTTTTGAAATGGCCATGGTTGGCATTTTCACAACCTACAGACAATCTAAATCTGTTTGGAGGTTTATATTTCAATGATACAAATAATATTAGAACTAGTAGGCCTACCATATAAATATATGTGTGTACTGTGTGGCCACAATGTTGTGTATTTCACATTTTGCCTATTAGTATAATCTCTATATGAAATAAAATATAAACCTCAAAATAATTTTGATAGCCTTAGGCTAGATTGACCTAAAAAGGTTTTTAAAAATGGCAACAAAAATAAAAAAAAATGTTTTGAATTATGATTCATTTTCTCTAAAAATTGGAAGGGTAATAATATTCAATATTCAATTCCAATGCCATGGGAAAATTTTAAAACTTCATATTAAACCCTAAAGTAGAAGTTAAATAAATGAAAATAAATTGCCAATCATATTTTGATTACTTGTGGCATGAGGAAAATTTAAAAATCAATACAAGCCTAGAACTGTACCAGTCGGGGAAGTAAACCGGTCAGTAACACTAGAAGATCCATAGTATTAGCCTAATTAATCATGGCTACTAATCAAAAATGGTTATCATTATAATTTGTCTTGTCTGGGCTAAAACAATGATTATCGAACATTATCATTACGATTTCAAGTATTTGTCAACTCAAATAATCAACAATTCACAAACGACAGTTGCGAGGGAAATGTGTCAAAACCCCGGCTGTCATTTAACTAGGTCTATTTTCGATTCTCAAAAACTTTCAGCGGACGTATTCTATCGACGGGCAAAACTGATTGTATCTTTCGATTAAATGTTTTTTTTCTACCAGATACCTTCCATACTTTAGAGTTTAGTTCCTTTTCAAAGTTTAGATAGGTCCCATAAACCGAAATTACGCTTACTATTTACATAGTCGGCCATGATTGCAGACAACGCTTTGGGACAGCACAGAGCGGACAGCAATAGTCGCCGCACCCCGTACATCAAGGAAAGACAACTCGCGAGTTTGGTTCCCCATTCCCGGACTGAGAACCGTTCCGAGACCACCTCTTCGAGTTTCATGCATCTTCTGTGACAGTAGGGTGGCCTGCTAAACTTTGCCAAAAGTATCAGATGCCAATGCAAAAGATTTCCCTCCTAAATACTTCGAAAAGAAATGTGAGATGATTGAAGACCCTGCTGTCATGTGATATTTCTACACTGTCTTAATCTGATACACCTCGGGAAAGTCGAATGAAAAACTAGCTTATACATCATGAACGATGTTATTCTGACCCGATAGGTGATATAGCTTTGTATAGCATCGCGTCTCTTCTTGGCAGACTACAGAAGGAATAGGCCCCACAGACTAATACAGGTTCAGTTGTTAAGAGATCTCTCCTTGTAAAACTAAGGAATTAAGTTGTTTAAAGATTTATCCTATTTGATCCTTAGAGTTATAACATGTTTTAAAAAGTTAAGTTAGATATTACCTATTAGCTATCGGTGTGAATGAGTACAAGCCGGAAACTGTCTCTTATCTGTAGATCGCGCCCATGGTCAAACCAAATACCTATATATATAATAAATCTTAGGAAGTATTGAGTGATTTGAGCCTCGTGTAAGCTGTTAGGATTTATCCATGGTGTGAACGATGAAGAATCCAAGCAACTTAATTCTCCTACTGTTGTGCAGTGGATTTGTAACTTCGGAGGCTTACTTTAGATTCTGGAACTGGTATAGTAATACAAATTTGAGGTGGCCAGTTGTTGGTAAAAATAATGATGGTGGTATTGTTTTAGATTATTTACATTTCTACAAACAACTTCGAAAGGATTGCTATTTACTTCAAAACGTGGCATGGGATAAATGTTTAGCCATGGAACCCTCGTGTTACCATTTTTTTCGCTTTGCTGATTTTTGTGCCAGAAATTATAGAAGAGATCCAAATAACAACAGTCGTGCCGTTCTCGAATTCTTCAGATTGCTATCAAGGACAAGTTGTTCTGCATTCTTCGATGTCGCTAAAGATTGCGTTGAGGGCGATTATACTGCTGAGTGCCGAGTTTTGGAAAATCTTCTCGATGCCTGCTCTATGAAGTTTCCGATGTTTACTGCTACATCCTCACCTGCAACAAGTCCTGCAACCTCACCTGCAACAAGTCCTGCAACTTCGCCTGCAACTAGTGCTGCAACCTCGCCTGCAACTAGTCCTGCAACTTCAGCTGCAACTAGTCCTGCGACCTCACCTGCAACTAGTCCAGCGACCTCACCAGCAACTAGTCCAGCGACCTCACCTGCAACTAGTCCAGCGACCTCACCTGCAACTAGTCCTGCAACCTCACCTGCAACAAGTCCTGCAACCTCACCTGCAACTAGTCCTGCGACCTCACCTGCAACTAGTCCAGCGACCTCACCTGCAACTAGTCCAGCGACCTCACCTGCAACTAGTCCGGCAACCTCACCTGCAACTAGTCCTGCAACTAGTCCTGCAACCTCACCTGCAACTAGTCCTGCGACCTCACCTGCAACATAGGTCCCCGCAACCTCGACCCCCGCAACTAGCCCTGCGACCTCACCTGCAACTAGTCCAGCGACCTCACCTGCAACTAGTCCGGCAACCTCACCTGCAACAAGTCCAGCGACCTCGCCTGCAACTAGTCCTGCAACCTCACCTGCAACAAGTCCTGCAACCTCGCCTGCAACTAGTCCTGCAACCTCACCTGCAACTAGTCCTGCGACCTCACCTGCAACTAGTCCAGCGACCTCACCTGCAACTAGTCCAGCGACCTCGCCTGCAACTAGTCCTGCAACCTCACCTGCAACAAGTCCTGCAACCTCGCCTGCAACCAGTCCTGCAACCTCACCTGCAACTAGTCCTGCCACCTCACCTGCAACTAGTCCAGCGACCTCACCTGCAACTAGTCCGGCAACCTCACCTGCAACTAGTCCTGCAACTAGTCCTGCAACCTCACCTGCAACTAGTCCTGCGACCTCACCTGCAACTAGTCCAGCGACCTCACCTGCAACTAGCCCTGCGACCTCACCTGCAACTAGTCCAGCGACCTCACCTGCAACTAGTCCGGCAACCTCACCTGCAACAAGTCCGGCAACAAGTCCTGCAACCTCACCTGCAACTAGTCCGGCAACCTCACCTGCAACTAGTCCAGCGACCTCACCTGCAACTAGTCCAGCGACCTCACCTGCAACTAGTCCAGCGACCTCACCTGCAACTAGTCCAGCGACCTCACCTGCAACTAGTCCAGCGACCTCACCTGCAACTAGTCCTGCAACCTCACCTGCAACAAGTCCTGCAACCTCGCCTGCAACTAGTCCAGCGACCTCACCTGCAACTAAGCCCGGCAACTAGTCCTGCAACCTCACCTGCAACAAGTCCTGCAACCTCGCCTGCAACTAGTCCTGCAACCTCACCTGCAACAAGCCCGGCAACAAGTCCTGCAACCTCACCTGCAACAAGTCCGGCAACCTCACCTGCAACAAGTCCTGCAACCTCACCTGCAACTAGTCCGGCAACCTCACCTGCAACTAGTCCAGCGACCTCACCTGCAACTAGTCCAGCGACCTCACCTGCAACTAGTCCAGCGACCTCACCTGCAACTAGTCCTGCCACCTCACCTGCAACTAGTCCAGCGACCTCACCTGCAACTAGTCCAGCGACCTCGCCCACAACACCAATGGAGGGAGTGTTTTATTGCGATGTAACGGGTGAAAACAGGCGTGTTCAAATGCCAGTGTCAAAATGGTGTGATGGAGTGGAGGATTGTACCCCGAATGGTGAGGACGAGATGTCACAGAATTGTGGTAAGTTTTACTGTTAACTTATATTCTTTTAAATTAAACAAATGACGACGTTCATCACCTCTCCAAACACGAACCTATTCTTTATACCATGTTTAACTGTAGCAGGCGAACCTCATGTTAGAGACTGGACTAATTAAGAGGTAATACTCGCATTAGAAACCGAAGTATTTAATATTCATAATTCATTTTACGAACTGAACAATCGAAACCTTTCTATGTAGCCGGTTTTATGTTTTATTATGTAAATATGGAACAACATGTTGTGGTTTAATTGCCCGAAATTTTTTATTGGTCTGTACAATTCCAGATAATACCAGCCGATATAATCGTTGAAATAATTCTCACATGGCAAAACTCAACTTTTAGAATCTCAATCGGATAGTTACTGTATCTGTAAAGAATATTGAAATCCACATGTAAAGTGGTTAAATATATGTTCTTGACTATTGCTCAATTAAGTCTTATTTTTGCAGATGGCTGTAACCCCGGTGAAGTCAAATGTGGAAACAGTGACACAGTTTGCCAACCATCAACAATCATCTGTAACGGAGTCTCTGATTGCCCGAATAATTTTGATGAAAATACTTCCATATGTACTCCGAACTAGATCTACGTCAGTACAGATAGGCACATAATCTCGTCGAATTCCGAATTCAATCGTGTTCCAGTTTAATTCCAGTTTTGGCATATCTGGGTTATATCAAGTCCTAGGTTTATTTGTTTTATTTTGGTAGTGGATATTCGACCGGATACGGTTGGGATGTAGAAAAAGATAATCAACCGGTTGCGATCGCTGATTGGTCGAAATATATCAGCGCCATCTGCCACAGTTATGTTGATTACTTTTACTGGACAGAGATAAAATGCCGGATCCGGCTTCGCATCACGATAGTATATTCAATCGGCAACTAAAAAGGGAACATAGGGGCGGTGTGTGCGGCATTCTCTCCTTAAAAAACTAGCAAATACGACCACTTTATCTCTGATAAATTTTATAATGATACTTTTATTTATACATTTTTGTCTGAAGGGGGATTCCTCAGACCGTTGAGGCACTTAAGGCTTGCATATTTGACACTACGATGTTTGGAATTCCAACCCCGATAGTCGCCACTGCTAATAATAAAAAAATTTAAGGACAGTACAATGTACCATCCTGCATAACAGGGTCTTTGAAGCCATAGAAGTGAGAAAGAATTAGGAGGATGCTATTTTTAGTGTGACCTCCCGACGACGTTTGACCTTCTGACATCATTAAATGACGTCGATGTTCACATCCGGCGAAATATCCTTCTTCACGTCGCACCCGGACCCGGGAGAATATCCACTGCCTTTTATTTTCGTATTATATTATCATACTTTAATCTTATTGTTATATTATTTTCGTTAATTTATAGAGAAATTACCAGCAGCCTAAAATAAAATCCTGTCTTTATTAATCCACACTGAAACGTTTACTTAGTTGAAATTTGTAGTAGTGAAACTTGTGGTGGCAGCAGCCTCCTGTAACTTGGGTAAATCTAAGGACAATCTGACTTCAAAGGCCGTCGAGATTGAAATTCAGAATGTGGCAGCTTTGTTTTTGAGACCCCTAAATACACCCGTCCCGTGCCCCTGGCGTCCCTGATGCTTCGACCAAATGGACGAAGATATTTTCGACATGTGCTGCTAGCTCTTCTGCCGAGACAGAATATATAGGGTATAGCAGGTATCAGAGTTAAAGAATCGACTTGAAATCTGAAATATTTTACACAATAAATAATTGTTGATAAAGAGCTGTATAAGCGTGTAGAACCTCGAATACTCTTGTCGACCCTGGTACACCACCAAATAACACTTTACAAACATCCGAATGGAATCAGGATAATTATATATATGGGAGCCAAGGATGGGAATAATGATGACATATCTAATGGTTAGACGGCTCCAGAGTAACTTGAATCGGAGCTGTACCAAGCACGAGGAATACAGTCACATTGTGCGAAACTCAACAAACAAAATTATGAGGTGCAAGAAACGCTTTGTACCGACACCTAATTCATGGGCCGAATAATTGCACCAATCTAGACACCCTAGTTCAGTGCCACTAAAGTTGTGCAAGGAACTTGTGACTTATATTCGACCATACGCAACCGGTAATTAAACTATATTATAACTGTTTTATTCTACAAATCTCACAATAAACCATACGCAACCAGTAATCAAACTATATTATAACTGTTTTTTTCTAACAAATCTCACAATAAACCATACGCAACCGGTATTAAACTATATTATAACTGTTTTATTCTAACAAATCTCACAATAAACCATACACAACCGGTAATTAAACTATATTATAACTGTTTTATTCTAACAAATCTCACAATTAACCATACGCAACCAGTAATTAAACTATATTATAACTGTTTTATTCTAACAAATCTCACAATAAACCATACACAACCGGTAATTAAACTATATTATAACTGTTTTATTCTAACAAATCTCACAATAAACCATACGCAACCGGTAATTAAACTATATTATAACTGTTTTATTCTAAAAAAATCTCACAATAAACCATACACAACCGGTAATTAAACTTAATTATAACTGTTTTAATCTAACAAAACTCACAATATACCATACGCAACCGGTAATTAAACTTAATTATAACTGTTTTATTCTAACAAAACTCACAATAAACCATACGCAACCGGTAATTAAACTATATTATAACTGTTTTATTCTAACAAATCTCACAATAAACCATACGCAACCGGTAATTAAACTATATTATAACTGTTTTATTCTAACAAATCTCACAATAAACCATACACAACCGGTAATTAAACTATATTATAACTGTTTTATTCTAACAAATCTCACAATAAACCATACGCAACCGGTAATTAAACTATATTATTACTGTTTTATTCTAACAAATCTCACAATAAACCATACGCAACCGGTAATAAACTATATTATAACTGTTTTATTCTAACAAATCTCACAATAAACCATACGCAACCGGTAATCAAACTATATTATTACTGTTTTATTCTAACAAATCTCACAATAAACAATTTTACAATGATTCCTTATTGCAGATCACAGTCTGGGATAAGGAAGGTTAGAAAACTAATGGAGAAGAGTTCATTGTTGGTGGGTTTAAGGTGGGTGTTGAATACCAACTGACCAACCGTCCGCTGGAAACTGACTAACACTGTAGAAGACTTGATTTGAAGAAAACCAAATTTGGAGGAATACTCAACGACAATTTTATTTACCTTGTTTCATTCGTTTTTTCCGTTCCCAGATCAGTAGAATGTGTACAAAGATTAACACAGTGCAGAGTTGTAAATGCAATAACTACATGTACTCCGGTGTTGATCAAATAAAATTGTCAATGCTTTAATTGTTTTGTAACTGGTATAATTTCGCTTCAATTGTCAAATTTATGAGTTTTACGTCTGACATTAATTTGATATAGTGAAGCAATGGTAACAGACACGGTGGAATGCTTTGAAAGGGCAGTATATGAAATAATATGAAAATCTTCAACCAAGGGAACCGACAGAATGTTTCCGACTATAGACCACAAACATATTAAGTGACTGAAATGTTCCATATTATTACCATTATTTGAATTTCTCTTGTACCTTCGCGTGATTATAATCTAATTTCACAACAGACAATAACGTCCATTATTAAAATAAACATTAAACGTGAATACACTATGTCAGTCTATTGTTCGTCAAATGATGTATTGCAGTTTATTATTTAATCTACATAAAATCACGGTCTATTATCAGGATTTATTAATCCTTGACACGGAATCAGATCAGACATTCTTGAGTTCTGTTTCTCAAACACTGGTGGAGTTAGTTTCAAACTGTCTGTCCTTTCATATGTCTCGCTCTGTGAGGGTGAATCGAAGTTAAAGGATGAAGATCTCTACTAATAATCCAAGTAAGAAATCTATTTTTAATTTTTGTTTTTCCTTTTTCCCCTTTTGAAAATATCTTGGAATTTAATCATGCCTGTGGAGTTTATTTCGTTTCGTCATTGTGTGTTATTATCGAGAACGTTTATAACTTCTTTCATTATTCTGATTTTCTAGTCTTATAGTATCAGCTATATATATATAGCTTATTTTATACTTTTTTCTATATTTATTTTTGTATGTACATCAGGGACATTTATAGCTTCTATTCGTAACATTCTGATTTTCTATTCTTTTTATGTGTATCAAAGAGACTTGTAGCTTCTATTTCACACTTTTGTGTTTTTTCTTTCCGCCATTCATTTTCCCAAAACAGGACCAAATTATTATTTTATGGCCAACTGACATTTGTCAAATTTGTATATCCGCTAGAACCACAAGCTTCGGGGGTCAATTTGATGTTTCAAGTATGCACATAAATATTTAAAAATCCCTAAAATGATATCTATTAGTCAATCGACGTTAGGTTTCGTTTTTTATTATTGTAAGTCTCCATACCTTTTAGTTCTAACTCTGAGGAACATTTACAGTGATTCATTAAAATATATCAACACACATTTTGTTCTATTGTAGGCCTCTTCACCTGGATACTCCTGATTTCATTTCCTGTACCAGTAAAAACTGAAGAGAGTTCGTGCATGTCCTGCACCAACTATTGTTCAAAGACTTCCGAATTTAACAGGACTGTATGTAGTTGTTCCTACCGCTGCCTCGCCTGGGATAATTGCTGTGCAGATTTTTTACAAGTTTGTACAAATTATACTGAAGATGATGCGAGTTATTTGGCGACGGTGGAAGCTGATGCTAATGATGCAGTAGAACTGTTGAGTCGTTACGGAGAATGTATTAGCTATAGCAATGTAGGTTACACCAAGGTTGTTGGACAATGTCTCTCGCAATATGATGATTATTTTAACAAGAACTGTAGTGAAAAGCCAAAACATTTGTTTCCAGTTCGTCACAAAAATAATCTGTTATTAAACTTTGCAAACATACACTGTGCGCTATGTCACGGCTATAACGTGACGGACGTCACACCTTGGGATTTCAACTACATCTGTCCTGCTAATAACGTCACAAATCTAGAATCCATCAAGAAGGAATGTAAAATATCTTTTTTGGAAAGAAGGCCAGAAGAGTTGATCTGCTATCCTTTCGACAAACCCTCAAATATCCCATCTGTGTTGAACGATACCGAGTTACACTTGCTCTGTCGACACACTCTGGAACCTGTTGGCTTTAAACATATCATATATAAGAATAAATACTGTGCCCAGCTAGATGGTGTAAATGAATCGTTATCATGTCTAAAGCCTGTATATAAAGTTGACACCAGACCTACGCCAACTTCGTTGACTGTGTTATTTGATATGCACAAGGGAACGGCAAATGTTGAAGATGAGACCGTCAGGCTGTGTTCAGTGAACCACATATACGACCCTTTCTTGTCAATTTGCAGGGAGTTTTTTTGTCCAACGTATCATTATCCAAAGTGGGGCAAATGTTATCCAAATGAAACCCTATTCATTGAATCGAACATCCAACCATTTCCAGACCTGAACGGAACCATCAATATCCATTTCACATATCATTTTATTGACGCCATCTTCTTGGAAGGAGTTCTCACTACGGATTATATATCCGAAACTCTTGTGTCAGAGCCCGTACTAGATCCCAATCCACTGGCAAACTGTCAGTTAGAACCGAAGTCTGACATCAAGAGGACAGAAGTCACATATGTGGTTAAAGGGGAGATCTCCACTAATGATACGAACTACTTATTACGAATGATTAGCTACAGTCCATGCGTCTCAAAAACAACCTTATCCAATATGGCGTCGGGGGAAGTGGCGTGTGTAGAAGGATATCATGTGCAGATGTATAACAATGTTCAATTGAAGATGGTGGATAATGAACTGTTTGCTATGGTGGAATTGAAAGACCAAACGTTTTTCTATCAGCTGCTCAGTATCGGGTTTCAACTTCCGATTCATGAGTACCTGACTATTGGTCGTGCTACCGAGATCCATGTTTGTAAACAAAATAGTAGTTTAACCCTGACCTGTCCTACAATAGTATTAAAATCAGACGAGTTTGAGCAGCAGAACGACACGATAGTCGTCAACAACAGAGACAAAGTCATTCCAGAAGATCAGTACAGAATTATTGATGGAGAAGCTCATGTTTGTGAATTTCTTTTGTCAATGAAGCTACAATTTTTTAAATTTGATGAATATCAGCAACTGGTGTCCATAATAGTTACCGGGATTTCGAACTTCTGTTTACTGTTTTGTTTGTTTGTTTACATCAGGTTCAAGGAGATGCAGACTCTATCTGGAAAAATGAATGCCTGTCTCTGTCTTTGGTTACTGCTGGCTCAATTGACGTTAATGATACATGGATTTGAATATCTGGTTTGTAGAGTCGTAGCAACGATATGTCACTTCCTCTGGTTAGCAGTCTTCAGTCAAATGTCCGCCATTGCTGCAACTATGGCCTTGACCTTTCACAAGATGGCCCCAGTCGTTTCAGGAGACACCGGTACTCGTTTCAAGGGTCTCACAATAGCGGCATTGATACCGCCTGTTTTAATAATAGCAGTGTGTACAGGGTTAGATGTTGGTCTGACAGACGGGGTATGGAGGATTGGATACGGAACAAGTATTTGTGCTTGGATTTCGGTTGACATGGAAACAATAGTTATATTTTTCTACACACCGGTTTGTATCAGCATGTTCATCAACTTCGTGTGTTTTGTCATTACCTTACGTGGCATTGAGAAGAGTACCAACGATTCTTTAATGGTATCTCACGACACGACTCGGTCTGAACGACGAAGATGTGTTATCTATGCCAAGTTATCGTCCATCATGGGATTTACTTGGATCACTGGTATCATAGCGGCCATCTTGGATATCCCTGCTCTATGGTACATCTTTATAATATTAAACGGACTGCAAGGATTCTTTATATTTTTGTCATTTATCTGTAACCGACGAACTGCTTCTATGCTACGCCGTGTATTCGAAGCAGATCGCAAAAAGTTGTATACATTTTCAACGAAACCGGAGTCTAACTCAGCCGCAAAATACTAGTAGTCTTATAATAGTATATCCATAAAAACTGCTAATGACCTTGTAAATTGTTGATAAGTTGTGAACAATAAAACTAAGGAGTAGTATATCATATAAACTGAGTTTTATATTACGACTACAATACTAAAACTGCACAGAAATTATCCTATTGGTATCACTTTGAACTCCCTACATAATTCGTCGTAGCTCTTAAAGTTGGGTTCTAAATGATATGCCTACGCTACAATTGGTGCGGTTGAAAACTTGTTAGAAATATGGAAATGACAAATATCAGAAAGATATCACTAATGCAGTTTAGAAGACAGTTACTATGTCGAAGGTGTAATGAAGATGCGAAGACAATTATTCTTTGTTCAATGTCGAAAGTAAAAGGACGGTGCACATATCATTTTAGGTATTGTGTCGATGGTTAAATGTAATCTAACAATTGTATTTTTGAATGGACAACATCATGACATAAGTTATGCAGGTTATTTGTATTTTAGAATTTACAAAAGCAGTATTAGACATTAGACCGACATGTTGACTCTAAATAATATTACATATTTTAGAGACAGACGACCAAGTCTGTTGAGAACACTTGAGAACTACAATTTTGCATTACATGTACTTCCTTTAGATCTTTGACAACAGTAAATTTTGTTAAGTAAAAGATAATTGTGGGATAATATGTATCTTTCATCAAAATGACATTATGTACTTGTGTGCAAATTCAAGAATTGTTCATCAGTCGGCTTATTTTACACAAAGTCGCCATCTTTATCTAATTTGCTGAGACAAGTCTTTTGATTGGCTGAAATTTTGAATGACTTAATTAAAATGGCAACAATCTTAAAAATAGCTCTACGCTTGAATATTTCAACGCAACCAAATTGGTTGCGCTATTTCACGATATTTTCATACTTTGGTCTTCTGTCTCTCTGCTAAAGGCAGTGAGAGACTAGATGATTCGGTCTAATTAGATATAATTGCATATTATCTAATTCTGAATAGGCCGAAAAATGACCTCCTTAGATTTAAACCTTTTCTGAGAAACATAATACCAATATTCCTGTGGTATATATACATGTATATATAGATTATCAGCTAATTCTCGGTTATTAAACAATGATAGGGATACGCCTTGCGGCACACCTTAAACCTTATTTATATATAACCATAATAATATAATTGATAAAATCTACTAATCTTTAGATGGTCACTCTAAGCACTATTTTATTCGCCCGATTAGCCGATATACCCTCATAGTACACTCTCTAAGTACTGTTTTATTCGCCTGACTACTTCATATACCGTTATAATACACTCTGTATATTCACAGAAAAAACACAATATACGCAACAACATTTCAGGTAGCAACTGTAAAGACAACTGAGAATCATTCAAATTGAATGTTTCAAAATAGGTTTCTAGTTCCATGTATCTTCTGTAAAAGAAAATGTAGGTTGATCTGCTTAACGTTGCCAAAATTATCAGATGCTAATGCAAAACATCTTCCTGCTATACACTCCGAAAAAAATGTGAGATGATTGAAGACCCTGCTGTCATCTGATATCTGCACGGCGTCTTAATCTGATTGACTGATAAAGATACACCTCGGGGAATGTCGAATGCAAAACTAGATACATCATGAACAATCTCATTCGGACCCAATAGGTGATAAAACTTTGTATTGCAACGCGTCTCATCTTGACTACAGTAGGAATTAAGAACTAATATAGGTTCGATTGTTAAGAGATCTTTTCTTGTGAAACTAAGGAACTAAGCTACCTCCAGAGTGATGATATGTTAAAAAAGTGAAGTTGGATGAAAAGCACTTATTAGCTATCGGTGTGAGTGTATACATGCAGGAAACTGTCGTTCATCTCTAGTTCGGACAACGTTCAACAAAATACCTGATTTGAATTTATCTTAGCATGTATTAAAAGAGTTGAGCCAGTAATCTGTCAGTATATATATACTAGGATAGAACAATGTTGAGGACGATGAAGAACCAAGGCCACGTAATTCTCCTACTGTTCTGTAATGGACTTTTAACTTCGGAAGCTCACTTCAGATTCCGGAACTTGTATAGTAATACAAATTTGAAGTGGCCAATTGTTGATGAAAATAATGATGGTGGTATTGTTTTAGATTTTTTACATTTCTACAAACAACTTCTAATGGACTGCAATTTAATTCAAAACGTGACAAGGGATAAATGTTCAGCCATGGAACCCTCGTGTTGCTCTTATTTTACCTTTGCTGATTTTTGTGCCAGTTATTGTAGAAGAGATCCAGATGACAACAGTCGTGCCGTTCTCGAATTCTTCAAATTTCTATCATTGACAAAATGTTCCGTATTCTTCGAAGCCGCTAAAGATTGTGTTGAGGGCGATTCTAGTGCTGAGTGCCAAGTTTTGAAAAATCTTCTCGATGCCTGCTCTACAAAGTTTCCGATGTTTACGTCCTCAACTGTAGGTCCACCTACAGAAGAAGTAGTAAGTGTTACAACCTCACCTGCAACTAGTCCTACAATATCACCTACAACTATTCCTATAGTCTCACCAACAACTAGTCCTACAACCTCACCTATAACCAGTCCTTTAACCTCACCAACAACAAGTTCTATAACTTCACCTACAACAAGTCCTGTAACCTCACCTACAACCAGTCCTACAATATCACCTACAACTGTTCCTATAGCCTCACCAACAACAAGTCCAACAACGTCACCTACTACAAGTCCTACAACCTCACCAACAACAAGTCCTGTAACCTCACCAACAACAAGTCCTGTAACCTCACCTACAACCAGTCCTTTAACCTCACCAACAACAAGTCCTGTAACCTCACCTACAACAAGTCCTACAATATCACCTACAACTGTTCCTATAGCCTCACCAACAACAAGTCCAACAACGTCACCTACTACAAGTCCTACAACCTCACCAACAACAAGTCCTGTAACCTCACCTACAACCAGTCCTATAACCTCACCTACAGTAAGTCCAACAACCTCAGCTACAACATCACCTGCAACCTCCCCAACAACCAGTCCTACAACCTCACCTACAACAAGTCCTATAACCTCACCTACAGTAAGTCCAACAACCCCAGCTACAACATCACCTGCAACCTCACCAACAACAAGTCCTGTAACCTCACCTACAACCAGTCCTTTAACCTCACCAACAACAAGTCCTGTAACCTCACCTACAACAAGTCCTACAATATCACCTACAACTGTTCCTATAGCCTCACCAACAACAAGTCCAACAACGTCACCTACTACAAGTCCTACAACCTCACCAACAACAAGTCCTGTAACCTCACCTACAACCAGTCCTATAACCTCACCTACAGTAAGTCCAACAACCTCAGCTACAACATCACCTGCAACCTCCCCAACAACCAGTCCTACAACCTCACCTACAACAAGTCCTATAACCTCACCTACAGTAAGTCCAACAACCCCAGCTACAACATCACCTGCAACCTCACCAACAACAAGTCCCATAACCTCACCTACAGTAAGTCCAACAACAATTCAAGTAGTAAGCCTTACAACCTCACCTACAACTAGTCCTACAACCTCACCTACAACAAGTCCTATAACCTCACCCACAACATCGCCAATGGGGGGAGTGTTTTATTGCGATGTAATGGGTGTAACAGGGCGTGTTCAAATGCCAGTGTCTAAATGGTGTGATGGAGTGGAGGATTGTACCCCGAATGGTGAGGACGAGAAGTCACAGAATTGTAGTAAGTTTTACTGTTAACTCATATTCTTTTAAGTTAAAAAGATGTGGACGTTCATTGCCTAAACCTGAACCTATTCCTTAAACCATGTTTTACTGTATCGGGTGAACCTCGTGTTAGAGCCTGGACCAATCTTTAAAAAATAGGTTTATCTCGAATTCAGTCGAATTACCGGATATGTTGATGTAATGTCACGATAACAAACCATTATCAGTTAAATCACCATGTGTATCTCGAAGTCATAATCTTACCAATAATAATGTATAATCCTTTGAATTCATTCACTCGTTACAATAAACAACACCAATTAATCATTCATTACTTCCACAGAATGAAGGGCAAAGAAAATGTCCTAATGCAAACCCGAAATATTTCACTAAATTTGGTCGCTTCAATTTTGATATCGAAAGTTGGCCTGTTGAGCAGGCAATACATAATTGTTTGTAATAATAATAATAATAATAATAATAATAATAATAATAATAATAATAATAATAATAATAATAATAATAATAATATTAATAATAATAATAATAAAAATAATAATAATAATATAGTTTATTTTGTATTTTAGGCATAAGCCCACAGTACATATACAATTTCAGTTCTAAGTCGAGTTTGAATATAATACAAATTTACAGTTTACATTATAAAACAATTATAATAAAAATATACATGTAATTAGATAATTGAAACAATAATACATCTAAACTTTTTACATACACAAGTTTATAACAAATTTAAACCAAGTTCGTTCTCTATTTTTGTTACACATAATATTAATGAATGATGTGAGTGGTGAATACGGTTTTATGAAATCATTAATGGATATCCTAAGATCGACAAAAAAATTACATTTTATTAGGAAGTGAAATTCATCGTCCCACTTGAGCACAACTGATTCTATGGGTTTTCTGTGGGTAAATCATTCCAGTGGCCTATGGTTGCGAAAAGATTGTGTTAACCACATCTAAATATTGCTAATGCCTTTCTATATTTGACTACTGTAATATTTGTAACTCCATTCTTGGGTATAACAGTCTGATATTCCCTGCTCAAATAATGCAAATATATATCAAATAATTTCTCATTATCCCCAACATTTTGAAGTATCCATGCGTAACCAAAGCCATATGAATATAATTGGTATTTAACAGATGAAACCCAATTTTTTCTCCCGCTTGAATCTTGAGCTAACAACATTAAATAAGTGTGTTTTGGTAGACGGTTATCTCCCATATTTTGGACTAGTCAATATTTAACACTTGTAACAGTGACAAATGGTAGGCAACCACAATCACCCAGCACTGCTGCGTTGATTGCATTTAATGGGACTTTGAGTATGCTCTTTAAGTATTTAATTTGAATTTTCTCTATTTCTTGAGAGTGCGAATGTCTCCAAATTTCGGCACCATATTTGAGAATAGGCATCAACATTCTATTTAGGATTAACATTGATGTGTTAAAATTTATGCCACCACATTTATTATCTATACATTTTATCAGATTTAGGACTTTCATTGATTTACAAGCTAATTCTTCTTGGCATTTCGTCCAGATTAGCTTTGGCGTAAAACCATGCCTAAATAGGAATAACGATTTACTACTTCGATTGGATTTTTGTTGTAATGCCATTTTTCATAATGTCGAAGATAACCCCCGTTTCTAAAAACCATTATTTTTGTTTTATCAATGTTGATGGACATAGAGAATTTCTTACAAATATATTTCAAGTTGGTTAATTTGATGCTGGAGATTAAAAACGTTGTCACTCACATTGCTAATATCATCTGCGAACAATAATGACATTTGGAAATGATTCAGATATAAAAACACCTTTAAAATGTGTCAATTCAGTTATTAAAATTATTTATAAAAAGCGTAAATAGCTGGGGACCCAACATACATCCCTGTCTAGTGCCAACGCTGCATTTAAAGAACTCTGTCATCCCATGTGTGGTCCGAATACACGATTGAGATTTTTGATACATTTTTCGAAGCGAGTTAATGAATTTACCATGAATGCCACATTGCAGTAAAGTTACCCACAACGGCTCAAACTGGACGGAATCAAATTCTCGGCGAAAATCAATAAAGATAGTATAAAGGCGACCCCTGGGTTTTGTTATGTATTTGCTTACAAGCCCTTGAAGGGTAAAACTGTTGTCAATTGTGGAATAGTTTTTTCGAAATCCGGCCTGATTTTCTTATTTGGACTTTAACACCATGTTGACAACCGTTTACTTAAAATTTTGGTAAAAATGTTACTCATGGTAGGCAATAAGGAAATTCCTCTATAATTTTCAGGAAGCTTTAACGAATCTCTTATGTGTTTGGACCATTCTTCAGGAAATATTCCTGAGTCGAATATTTTATTTAAAAAAAATATAGAACAGGGACTATTAGATGCTTTGATTTCTTCAGCATGTCAATTTCTATCCCACTAACGCCAGGGGCCTTACCATTTGCAATGCAGAAAAGGCTTGCTATAATTTCACTTTCTGACACTGGCTCGTTTAGGTCTAATATAAGGGGATATCATTAGTACAGTCATAACAGGAATTGTCATGACATGAAGAAAGTTTTTAATATTGGTTTGCACATCTCCTGGGGTATTATTTTCGTGATTTAATAGCCCTTGGAAATATGTAAACCACTCATCTGCACTTATATCATTGGATACAGAGTTTCGATTTGTTGGTGATTTGACTGATTTCCAAAACTTCTTTGAGTTACTCACGTTGGATTCGATTTGTGTCCGAATTGAAGATTTGTTGTCTCTTTGTTTCTTGTCACATTCATTCTTAAATTTTCTTCTGGCTTCGACATAATGCTGATTATCCACATAGGTACGAGTTAGTCTGAATTTATTTAGGGCTCGATATTTATCCCTTTTTAGCGTTTCACACTGTCTATCCCACCACACTGGCTGTTTCAATGGATGAGTCTGTTTTGGCTTCACATCACACCTCATATTTATAGCAGCAGTCTGTAGGGTAGAAGTGAAGTCAGAAACAAGTTTATCAATATCAGTTTCGTCACTATTAATCATAGTTCTAAAGTCTTCATTTGTGATTTTTGCTTCTAAATTACCAAGGAAATCATTTTTATGTTCAGGGTTCTATATCGTCTATATCGGAAGTTTCTCATTTCCAATGTCCTCGAGCGGTTTTTGATTGGTAATGTTCATTTTAAGATGGCACACAATCAGGAAATGGTCCGAAAAGTCAAATCCAAGATCTGGAAGTCTTCAATAGAGTCGAACTTGAAACAGTGATATAGTCTACAGTGCTAAAGCCGTTATTTGATACACAAGTAAAAGTCCGGTTAGGGTCTCCCTTTTTCCGACCGTTTAAAATATGAATATTGAAAGTCTTACATTAATAAAGATAGATCCAAAATTATTTACTGTTTCGTCCACATTTTTTCTTGGTCTCTTCAAGGTGTCCTGTTCATATAGTTCCTCATCTATGATGTGTTCTAGATTGTCATTTTGAACATAATCTGGTAAGTTTCCAGTTCGACAGTTAGGATCTCCAGGTATGATTACATCTGAGTGACTTTAGTTAACATTTATATCTTCTAGACATTCTAAGGTTGTAACATCTAAGTTGGAATATTATTTCAAGTTTACCGGGGAAACATATATGAAAATCAGGATAATATCTCGTTCTAGTCTAAAAAATTCTTTCTTCATTTGAATAATGATCATATCTGCTACTCTGGATTACAACTGTTCAACACCCGGCATCAATGAATCCAATATATATACAAGAAGACCACCATGTTTGCCTTTCTATCTGTATTTTGTAAGGCAAGTAAATCCTGGTAGAAAGTTCAATGCCTCCGGTACGTCTGAGTACATCCATGTAATGTTTCACTCATTCCCACTATACCATGATTTATAAGGAAATCTTTTACACTGTTATCGTTAAGTTTATTTACAAGATTTCTACAATTCCATGATAAAATAGACAACTGCACTTCTCCTTCGTTTTCTACGTTGTTAGATTTCTTTTCTCTTTGATTGTCAACAACGTAGATTTTTGATTGCTAGTTTTTTCCCACCACATTTTGTAGCGAGTTGGTTTCAGCGTCCAGAATGAAGATTTCGTTATCGATGATAAGTTTGTCATGTTAAAGAAATGCCGGTTTTCCATTTTCTTTTGCCGATATCAAGGGTGGTATTAAAAATTTGCGAGTTTTCCTGACCTCGTCTGAATTATCCTCTGAAACACTCACAGGTGATTTCTTGAGTTCTTTTCTCGCTGTTGTTAAGATTTTATCCTTCACTTTTTATTCGCCGAACACTACTAAGATTGGGCGTTTTTTTTTCTTTTTGTTTTCGACCTAACCTTAAAACTCGATTAAGTCCAATCACTGAGTCGTCTTCAGCGTCTTCTATTTTTATACTTGTTAGTAGATTTCTGATTAAAAGTTCACTTTTGTCTGGGGTTTCCATTTCAACATTGTTTTCTTCTATACCATAAAATATCAAATTATTTTGCCTTAAAAGTTTATCATGGTGAATTACTTTTAACTTCAATGCTTCATTTTCTTCTTTAAGAATGCTGATTTCGCTATTAATTTTGCCAACTTCCTCTTTAATGTTCAGATCTTTCACTTCACCTCTCAATTGAGCAATATCCTCTTTCAAAGATTTTACTAAAAGTGTCAGATCGATTTTTTGCTTGGAATTCCCTGGATCTACAACTTCCCCAGTTTTGGATAAAATGCCCTGACGTGTTTCTGGTCCTGGATTTGTTTCAACGTCATCACTTAGCAATAATATTAAATGAAATGAAATGAATGGAGTTTTACGTAGCAACAATATTAATGACGAAAAGATGATGAATGTTATTGTCATAGTACCTACTTTTAACGACGAAAGTTTAGATTTGATGGCTGCTGTTTTATGATGATAAATTCCTATCTGCAATCTCCACGTAGCTATATCCACAAACATATAACGTCCTCTGAGAATCACACTGTGTATTCACAATCCAGAAATATTACAAGGAATTGTTACTAACAATTAAGAGGTTCAAATCTTATAAAGGCCCTACTAAATGCATGCGTGAATCCCGGAGCTCGACACACACGTCCTACTACTTTGACGGTTCAATTTCAAATTGTTTGTTGGTCGCAGTGAAATTAAAAAAAACAATGTTATGAAACAAAGTTTGAGATATTAAATTCAGATTTTTAGATTTATGCATGATAATCTACCGATAATACATAACAAATTCTGAAACGTTGTCTGTTATTTATAAATCAATAGAAGTGACGATTATCATAATAGACTTCAACATTTCGTTTTTGGTAAAATGAAGTCTACTGTCTATCAAAAAAAAACGAAAGTAGAGTGTCCCGGATGTGGTTATAATTGTTGTTGTTTTATTAACGCACTAGTATTTCTACTATGGCCAACATATTGATACATAATATATACATTATATATACATCCTTATACATATAAAATAAAATCGTATATAAATTGTTATCTTACAAAGCAATAATATATTTACAAAAACATATAAGTGAAGTTATTGGAAATTATTTGTAACATATCAATGATAAAAAAAAACCCACAAAATACAAGATTACATATAATAATTTACAATAAAAGATTGACGTAATTTCCAGGCATGACACAAATAGGTGGATAAATTAATAGTTAGCTGTTTATCAGTACATTTATGTAAGTCATAAAAATTTTGCATGTTAGGAAATTGAAAATAATATTGAGGTAGATAAGTTTGTCTTGTATGGTGAAATGTAGGACATATTAATAAAAAAGGAAATTCATCTTCAACAAGGTTACTATGACATAATTTACAATATCTGAGATTGCTAGGTGTTCTGGAGTATCGACCAGTTTATAAAACATATTGTCGGGTGAAAATGGCTCAAATAATCATCTTAATTTCCTCGAGCGGTTTTTGATTGGCAATGTTCATTTTAAGATGGCACACAATCAGGAAATGGTCCGAAAAGTCAAATCCAAGATCTGGAAGTCTTCAATAGAGTCGAACTTGAAACAGTGATATAGTCTACAGTGCTAAAGCCGTTATTTGATACACAAGTAAAAGTCCAGTTAGGGTCTCCCTTTTTCCGACCGTTTAAAATATGAATATTGAAAGTCTTACATTATTAAAGATAGATCCAAAATTATTTACTGTTTCGTCCACATTTTTCTTGGTCTCTTCAAGGTGTCCTGTTCATATAGTTCCTAATCTATGATGTGTTCTAGATTGTCATTTTGAACATAATCTGGTAAGTTTCCAGTTCGACAGTTAGGATCTCCAGGTATGATTACATCTGAGTGACTTTAGTTAACATTTATATCTTCTAGACATTCTAAGGTTGTAACATCTAAGTTGGAATATTATTTCAAGTTTACCGGGGAAACATATATGAAAATCAGGATAATATCTCGTTCTAGTCTAAAAAATTCTTTCTTCATTTGAATAATGATCATATCTGCTACTCTGGATTACAACTGTTCAACACCCGGCATCAATGAATCCAATATATATATATACAAGAAGACTACCATGTTTGCCTTTCTATCTGTATTTTGTAAGGCAAGTAAATCCTGGAAGAAAGTTCAATGCCTCCGGTACGTCTGAGTACATCCATGTTTCACTCATTCCCACTATACCATAATTTATAAGGAAATTTTTTACACTGTTATCGTTAAGTTTATTTACAAGATTCCATGATAAAATAGACAACTGCACTTCTCCTTCGTTTTCTACGTTGTTAGATTTCTTTTCTGTTTGATTGTCAACAACGTAGATTTTTGATTGCTAGTTTTTTCCCACCACATTTTGTAGCGAGTTGGTTTCAGCGTCCAGAATGAAGATTTCGTTATCGATGATAAGTTTGTCATGTTAAAGAAATGCCGGTTTTCCATTTTCTTTTGTCGATATCAAGGGTGGTATTAAAAATTTGCGAGTTTTCCTGACCTCGTCTGAATTATCCTCTGAAACACTCACAGGTGATTTCTTGAGTTCTTTTCTCGCTGTTGTTAAGATTGTATCCTTCACTTTTTATTCGCCGAACACTACTAAGATTGGGCGTTTTTTTTCTTTTTGTTTTCGACCTAACCTTAAAACTCGATTAAGTCCAATCACTGAGTCGTCTTCAGTATTTTTATACTTGTTTGTAGATTTCTGATTAAAAGTTCACTTTTGACTCGGGTTTCCATTTCAACATTGTTTTCTTCTATACCATAAAATATCAAATTATTTTGCCTTAAAAGTTTATCATGGTGAATTACTTTTAACTTCAATGTTTCATTTTCTTCTTTAAGAATGCTGATTTGGCTATTAATTTTGCCAACTTCCTCTTTAATGTCTTTCACTTCACCTCTCAAATGAGCAATATCCTCTTTCAAAGATTTTACTAAAAGTGTCAGATCGATTTTTTGCTTGGAATTCCCTGGATCTACAACTTCCCCAGTTTTGGATAAAATGCCCTGACGTGTTTCTGGTCCTGGATTTGTTTCAACGTCATCACTTAGCAATAATATTAAATGAAATGAAATGAATGGAGTTTTACGTAGCAACAATATTAATGACGAAAAGATGATGAATGTTATTGTCATAGTACCTACTTTTAACGACGAAAGTTTAGATTTGATGGCTGCTGTTTTATGATGATAAATTCCTATCTGTAATCTCCACGTAGCTATATCCACAAACATATAACGTCCTCTGAGAATCACAATAGGGATTCACAATCCAGAAATATTACAAGGAATTGTTACTAACAATTAAGAGGTTCAAATCTTATAAAGGCCCTACTAAATGCATGCGTGAATCCCGGAGCTCGACACACACGTCCTACTACTTCGACGGTTCAATTTCAAATTGTTTGTGGGTCGCAGTGAAATCAAAAAAACAATGTTATGAAACAAAGTTTGAGATATTAAATTCAGATTTTTAGATTTATGCATGATAATCTACCGATAATACATAACAAATTCTGAAACGTTGTCTGTTATTTATAAATCAATAGAAGTGACGATTATCATAATAGACTTCAACATTTCGTTTTTGGTAAAATGAAGTCTACTGTCTATCAAAAAAAAGTAGAGTGTCCCGGATGTGGTTATAATTGTTGTTGTTTTATTAACGCACTAGTATTTCTACTATGGCCAACATATTGATACATAATATATACATTATATATACACCCTTATACATTTAAAATAAAATCGTATATAAATTGTTATCTTACAAAGCAATAATATATTTACAAAAACATATAAGTTAAAGGATATGTGAAAAGAAATATGAAAATCGTTGAATTTGATCAAAAGCATTTATTTTTAAAAGTAAACTAACATATCTATCAATTCCAAAAAATTTTTTTTTTTTTCAAAAAACGTTTAGAGTAGAAAAAAAGGCTTTCAAAGTAGGCTTCTTTAGCATGAGTCGAACGTTAATGAGCTAGGCGATCACGTGACCGCATGACGTCAGAGATGCCCAACTAAAATAAAAACAAATGGAGAACTAAGCCTAGCTAATATTATTATAACCTTCGGGAGTTTAGCGCTTTAATTTCTGATCATATGTGGGCAATGGAGGATTTATCAGCTGGTATAGAGTCATTAGAAATTAAGCCATATCAATTCGAACCATTAAAACGCTCCATATCTGACGAAACTGCCAAGCTTTCAGACTCCCCCCAGTCGGATTCTTCCGATCCATCAGAACTTGACACAGATACGGAAGAAGAGGATGATCCCCGTCTTGGAAATACGACATGGTAGGCAAAAACTTTTCACAAACTCTTTTAAATTGGCTCTCAACAATAAAATTGATCGGAAGAGGCCTTTGCTGATTCAAATTCGTAGTAGGCCTATAGGTTCTTTTTTTTTATCTTCATTACGACAGTTGCCGTTCAGTGCAGTGGCTAAAAACCACGTCGTGGTACCACGTCGTGGTAAATATAATTAGGCTAGGCCTTGTTGCGATTTTCATAAAATTTTGAAGTTAGAAGAGTACAGTCGGCATTTTCATGGGTTGATTTTGATCTTGAATATTTGTAAAGAGCCTTCAGAAGTACCAGAAATGTAGGCCTACGTAAATTGCATCAGGCATATTCGAAATTTCTCCTTTGGCTTTACTGCCTTTAGGATAATTTGAATAGGCCTACTAGGCTACCGTTTTCACACCTAGCTGGCACTTTTAAAATCAAATCATTGTAATATTGCAGTGGAAATCTCGACTAGGCTTATATAGCGGGATAATTGCTTTCGTTTGCAATCTGCGTGTGTGTGCTGTTGTGTGCTAATATAAAATGTTACCACGCTGTGGAAAAGAGCCACTGCCACAAATAAATGGCGTTACATAATTTGTTCTAAAATGGGGAACTCGCCACTAAAGTCTTTAAAAGATCTTATTCACATCCCACAATTTTGTTTCGGGACATGTTATACATTATTTAAAGAGGCATAAGTGAATAATTTTCTGGAGAAACTGTAATTTAGAGCCGAATTTATCATTATGGACGTAGGCCTTTTTCTCACTGATAGGCCGAGGAGGGTCTAGTGTTGCAGTGTAGTGATCAAAACGAAATTCAGAAAAATGGAAACGATGGATCGTTTAGATTAGCTTAGGCCGAATATAATTGAATTATGTTTCTTTTTTCCCCTAGGTGTTCATGTGGCATGTGGCATCGTCTGCAAAATGATCGGAACACAGCCTGGAATATTTAGTGGGGGGGAAAAAATTTTTCCGCTTCAGTTTGACAATCCAAGTTTTCACAAGATGTTCATCTTTAGGAAAGCGGAACATATGAACACCAGAGCCCTTTCCTCCGCGATTATTACAGCCATAGGCCACACACTGCGGCATAACGTCAATGTAAACAATATGGCGGGTGAATTAGATTGGGCATCTCTGACGTCATTTACAAAAGGTCACGGAAACGACCTTTCATTTTTGCATATTTCAGACCTGTGTTTTTAAAAGGATTTTTTTGCTATTTTAGAATTATTTCTAATTTTTTTTATTGGTTGCAATCGATAGATGAATGATTTTACTTTTCAAATAGGTGGTTTTGTGAGTGTATATTTGTTCCTCATAATAAATAATCCTCATGGAACAAAAATAGTTATAATAATTTATCTCAGGAACTAATATTGTATAACAATTTTTCCATAGATATAACAAATTTTCCAGGTGAGGATTGGAAATAATATTATTTGATTGTAAAGTCAGGTATAATATTATGACTGATTTATAGGCAAGGCATAATAATATGACTGATTTATAGGCAAGGCATAATATTATGACTGATTTATAGGTAATGTAGAGCCACTGTATAGGTCACATGGGTGTTATGTCTGAGTGTTTTGTTTGTATGTGACTGAGTTGTAATCATTATCAGTTTTCATGAACTTTATGGTACATGTGAATGTTTTGGTAAACTTTATAATGGATGCAGAAGAATATGATAAAATATTCTCATATTTAAATGATGGGACTTACATTGAAGGTAAATGTTTTACATTTTAGTATGTGTTTTGTATTGTTTTATATTGACTTGAAAATAGTATTAGAGTGTATTTACTTTGATATAAATATAATTTGGTGAAAGTATTATATTATACTGGAACTTTCATTATATTCTTGTAATTAAATGTTATCATAAGACCCCTCAAGGCAAGAACAATCGTGATGCCACGGCCAGTGCTTTTGGCCCGGTGTCAGCTTTCACCCTTAATAACTAATTCCTATTAGAGCCTGCAATATATTTTATGTCTTTTCTTTTATTAGCCTATGTTAATGTATGGAATGTTTTCTACTATAGGGCTTGATGAGAATGAACGAAGACGAATCAGAAAGAGGACAGATACTTTTGAAATTATTGAAGGAAAGATGTATTACTCCAAGAAAGGCATAAAGAAATTAGTAATTACAATGGACCAAAAATTATCAATTTTGAAATTATGTCATATTGATAATGGGAGTCACCTTGGAATGGAGAAAACATTTTATAAACTAAGTGAGAGGTATTATTGGAAAGGAATGTCTGCAGACATCAAATCATACATCAAAACATGTGAAAAGTGCCAAACTACTAACAAAAAGGTCAAAACCACTCCGGCAGAATTACAACCTGTAGAAGTACCAAAAAGTACATGGAAGAAAATTGCAATTGATCTGATAGGCCCATATAATGATACAGAAGGAGACCCAATTTCTCAAGCAGGATACAGATATGTGTTGACTGTGATAGATTATTTCTCCAATTATGTTGAAGCATTTCCATTAAAACGAAAAGTGGCATCAGAGGTAGCAGATAAATTGTACGAATTATTTTGTCGTCAGGGAGTCCCATTGGAATTGGTGAGCGACAATGGTGGGGAGTTTAACTCAATATTAACTGATAAATTAGAAAGTTTATATGGATACAGACACATTCTTATAACGCCATATCACCCCCAATCAAATGGAAGATCAGAGAGATTTAATCAGACTTTGAAGTCAATGCTAAACAAATCTGTAGAAGAAAATACCGCAGAATGGGAAAGATATATTCCAAAGTGCTGCTTTGCCTACAATACCTCAAGACAAGCCTCAACTAAGTACTCTCCTTTCTTTTTAATGTATTGGAGAAATCCTATTTTACCAAATGAAAACTTGCATGGAGAAACTAGCACAACATTTCAAAAGTATATAGAAATACCAGAAGCAGAAATAGAAAAAATCAGCTGCACAGATGATAGACATACAAAAAAAAAATTGCTGAAGTAGTTGGAAGTAATATGTCAATTGCCCAGAAGAAACAGAAAATACTTTTTGACAAAAGACACAATGTGCAGCAGAATGAGTTTAAAAAAGGTGAAAAAGTTTTAGTTAAGAATATGAAAAGAAAGAAAACGCTGGGCATGAATCGATGGCTAGGACCTTATTGGATAAGTGATATTCCCAAGATTGGCACAGTAGTTCTACAAGATATTAATGAAAAAATAGTAGGAAAATACAGACAACAGAATGTGAAAAAATACAACGATCTGGAATCAATTGAAGATAAAGATAATAATGATGTAGAAAACTTACTGAATGAACTTGCAGAGAACGAAAATGAAAATGAAGAGCAAAATGAAAATGAAGTGCAAAATGAAACTGAAGTGCAAAATGAAATTGAAGTGCAAAATGAAACTGAAGTGCAAATTGAAAATGAAGTGCAAAATGAAACTGAAGTGCAAAATGAAAATGAAGTGCAAAATGAAACTGAAGTGCAAAATGAAAATGAAGTGCAAAATGAAACTGAAGTGCAAAATAATTGTGATGAAAACAATAATTTTACAGAAGACAATGATAATGACATGTTCATTACGCAGTCCACATACAGAAATGATGTAGATCAGTTACTTGATTATTCTTCACCAGAAGTTGACAACAATAATTCTCGTCCAAAAAGGCAATGTACAAATAAAGACAGGCGAAACAGCATATACGAATATTTTTCTGTTTTGAAAAAAGACTAGTTGTTTAATTTGATTTGTCATATAATCTACTGTTTTCATTATTTTGTACATGTAAATAAGTTTGGTATAAATGTGTTTAATAGGTTTGAATAATATACCACTTAAAAATATTATACTGTTCAAATGTTTGCCACTGTTGTAAAGAACTTTTATTATGTAAAAATTGTTCCATTCGGAACTTTCATTATAAAATATTTTATCCATCGTCTGAAATTAGATTTACCAAGTGCATAGGAAAATATGTTATAGAATAAAACAAATTTTTTATATCATAACATTTTTTCCTGTGCTCCGGATAATCTCTTATGAAGCTGGATGAAATATTACATAGAGAAAGGTCCAAATGGAACAATTATTACATAATAAAAGTTCTTTGGAACAGTTATTATGGGGGAACTTATATTCCGTCACAGTTTCAAGCCTTTTTTGAAAATCTCTTCACATATCCTTTAAGTTATTGGAAATTATTTGTAACATATCAATGATAAAAAAACCCACATAATACAAGATTACATATAATAATTTACAATAAAAGGGATTGACGTAATTTCCAGGCATGAAACAAATAGGTGGATAAATTAATAGTTAGCTGTTTATCAGTACATTTATGTAAGTCATACAAATTTTGCATGTTAGGAAATTGAAAATAATATTGAGGTAGATAAGTTTGTCTTGTATGGTGAAATGTAGGACATACAGTGAAATCTCATTATCTCGAAATCGGTAATGTCGAAGGTCCCGATATGTCGAAGTCGGAGCTTGGTCCCTGCCATATCCTTCTTTAACTCCTTTTAAAAAAACAGTTTATCTCGAATTGCATATCTCGAATAACTCGCTTATTTCGAACAAATCTCACAGTCCCATCAAGCAATTATTAAGTAAATCGCGTTGTTAATCTCGAAGTCGTTAATCTACACGTATAATCCTTTGATATGCACTCGCTACTAATCAACATAACTGACACCAATTAACCGCAGCCATTGTTCGCGGCACTATTTATGTTTACTCAATGGTTGCGTACAAATTCACACTGCTAATAATATTCCTTTGTCTTAACGAAATCGGTGTATAACAAACTAATTTGAGAAAATAACACTAATCACTTTATCAATCACACACGTACATGTATATACGGGGGAATTTCATTTACTGGTCATGTTCATGTCTCATCATGTCGTTATTCGAGCAATCTAATGAAGGACCCGTTATTGGGGGGATAGTTGGATCGTCTGAACGGCAGAGTGGCATGAAACGTAAACTTGTTGTGCACCCGATACAGAAGAAGTACGAAGCTATTTTGGAAGTCGAAAAAGGAATCAAGTCCAAGTCACAGATCGCAAGTCAATATGATATTCCGGCAAATACTCTTTCAACTTGGTTGAAAAACGCAGATAAAATTAAAAACAGTTTCATAGCAAGTGATATAAACCCGAAACGAAAGAAAATGCGCACAGCTCATTACGAGGATATAGAAAATGCCTTATTAAAATGGTTCAAGTCTGTTCGAGATTTGATTTGAATCGAATATTGTTAATTGTTATTGGTTGTTATTTCGTGTATAAATAAAGTATATATATTTATTGTCAGTCTGGTTAATTATCATACTCAGTGAAGGGAAGTAACTCCAATTCAAAATGGCGGCCAAAATTGACGATCGTGGATCTCGAAGTACTGCTTATGTCGAAGTATTTACCTGGTCCCGCGGACTTCGAGATAACGAGATTCTACTGTAGGACATATTAATAAAAAAGGAAATTCATCTTCAACAAGGTTACTATGACATAATTTACAATATCTGAGATTGCTAGGTGTTCTGGAGTATCGACCAGTTTATAAAACATATTGTCGGGTGAAAATGGCTCAAATAATCATCTTAATTGAGGGATTAGGCAATGATAACATTATTACGGAATTAGATTAAAACGTGTGTTGTTAGCCTACCCATTTCAAAATGGCGGCTAAATCCATCGTTTGTCTCGAAGTACAGCTTATCTCGAAGTATTCACACGGTCCCGCAGACTGTATTCATGCTTCAATTTTCGAACCGATCAATCGAAACGTTACCATGCGGCTGGTTTAAATATTTCGCACATGATAAAACTAAAATTTTTAGAATATCAATCGGACAGTTACTGTATCGGTAAATAATATTGAAATCCACATGAAATGTTCTTGACCATTGCTCAATTAAGTCTTATTTTTGCAGATGGCTGTAACCCCGGTGAAGTCAAATGTAGAAACAGTGACACAGTTTGCCAACCATCAACAATCATCTGTAACGGTGTCTCTGATTGCCCAAATAATTTTGATGAAAATACTTCCATATGTACTCCGAACTCCTAGATTTATTACAAGCCAATAGTGCCATGTCTGGGTTAGGTTATATCAATTTTAAAGTTTATTATATACCAGTTTTGCCATGTCTGGGTTATATCAAGTCAAAGGTTTATTATATGCCAGTTTTGCCATGCCTGGGTTATATCAAGTCAGAGGTTTATTATATGCCAGTTTTGCCATGTCTGGGTTATATCAAGTCAGAGGTTTATTATATACCAGTTTTGCCATGTGTGGGTTATATCAATTCCTAGGTTTATTATATGCCAGTTTTGCCATGTCTGGGTTATATCAAGTCCTAGGTTTATTATATGCCAGTTTTGCCATGTGTGGGTTATATCAAGTCATAGGTTTATTTTATGCTAGTTTTGCCATGTGTGGGTTATATCAAGTCCTGGGTTTATTATATACCAGTTTAGCCATATCTGGGTTATATCAATTCCTAGGTTTATTATATGCCAGTTTTGCCATGTCAGGGTTATATCAAGTCAAAGGTTTATTTTATGCCAGTTTTGCCATGCCTGGGTTATATCAAGTCAGAGGTTTATTTTATGCCAGTTTTGCCATGTCTGGGTTATATCAAGTCCTAGGTTTACTATATGCCAGTTTTGCCATGTGTGGGTTATATCAAGTCCTAGGTTTATTATATGCCAGTTTTGCCATGTGTGGGTTATATCAAGTCCTAGGTTTTTTATATGCTAGTTTTGCCATGTGTGGGTTATATCAAGTTCTTGGTTTTTTTATGCTAGTTTTGCCATGTGTGGGTTATATCAAGTCCTAGATTTTTTTATGCCAGTTCCGAGAGTTTGTCAAAAATTTGGCATAATAAAGTAATCTAAAACATTTTATATTTGTTTTGTTAATTCGACAATGGATAAATTTATTAAGTTACCTAAAGTTCTATTTTATTTTTGCACTATATTATCATACTATTTTATTATTGTTGTAAACTATATTTTTGTTTATTTATAGACAAATAAAACACAAGTAACATATAATCAAATCATGTCTTTATTAATCCACACTGGCACGTAGACTAAAAACGCAAAACTGTGGTTCACCTTCCAGTTGATTACAATTAGTAGTAGTAAAGCTTATGGTGACAGCAGCCCCAAGTGACTCAGGTAAATCTAAGAGCATACTGACTTAATAGGTGGACAACTGTTGAGATTGAAATTCAGAAGAATGGGGCAGCTTTGTTTTTGAGCAAATGAAGAAGCACCCTGAACATACCAATCCCGCGCCACCGTCGTCCCCAGCGACCACATGTTCTAACAATTTTTTTACATGTGCTGCTTAGCTTATCTGCCGAGACAGAATATAAAGGGTATAGCAAGTATCAGAGTTAAAGCATCGACTTGAAATCTGAAATATTTTACACAATAAATAATTGTTGATAAAGAGCTGTATAAGAACCTCGGATACGGTAGGTCTAACTAAGGGTGACTCCTGTTTACATCGTGAATTAATTTCAAATAATTCTAACAAAACACTTGTCGACCTTGGTTCACCACCAAATAACACTTTATTACCTGGCAGCCAAGGATGGTAATAATGATGATATATTTAAATGGTTAGACGGCTCAAGCGTAAGGTGGATCGGAGATGCACCTAAAGCACAGTGAGTTTTAAGGCTGATGTTAAACACAAATACAAACCCTCGAATATCCCACTACACAAGTAGTTATATAGAGTATACAGATATCCGGCATCCCTCCGGATCGCTGAGACATTTCATAAAAATAAGATTAAAAAGCTGTTAAGAAATCAAAAAACATAGACTTTAACCCACAGTTTTAAAAAGAACTGAAAACTTATATAGTGGGGGAAATTGATATTTTTGATGATAAAGTTATTGAAGGGGAAACTGGAAGATAAATTTTTGAAACAGGACCATTCTTGGTCAGTTAAAGTACAGTATATGTCACATTATGGATTATCAATTTCATTAACTTGGAGTCAAAAATTTAAAAAAAACTTTGCAAAAATGTGTACTCAATATAAACAAGCGGTTGCCTAGAAAGATACGCCCACTTTAAAATATATTTTCTGTTTTAACACAGGCAGAAACTCTATATTATTTAGGTCTTATCCAAGTTCTTATCAATATAAATGTTCACACCAATTTTGATTCAAAGCAGACGAAACCTAGTCTCTATTGCATTTACTAGCTAATTTTCATGTGTTTTTACTAAGTCAAGGGGAATAACTCAAAAACAGTTTTTTCGACAAATCGTTAATTTCGAACTTGTCTGAGATCTCTTCAATATAAATGATCACAGCAAGTTTCATTCATATCCATTGAAAACTGTAGTCTCTATCGAGTTCAAAAGCCAATTTTGACGCGTTTTGGCTAAGTCAAGTGCAATAACTCAACAATCGTTCATCGAAAAAATCGCCAATTTCGAACTAGTCCGAGATCTCATCAATATAATTGATCTCAGCAAGTTTCATTCAAATCAGACAAAAACAGAAGTCTCTATGACGTTCACGGACCGACGGACGGACGGTCGGACGTACAGGGGTGACGACAATATACGATTGTAATGTGGCGTTATAAAAATCGCAAAACTTCTACCAATTTCAAATTTCTTGGAATTATACAAAAAATTCAACGAGGTTTCAAAACTAATCCAAAAGAAAGAAAATCTTAGAATGACGAAACAATTTTATTCGGTAAATTCGTTTTAATATAATTTTATTAAATAAACTAAAACAAACTTAACACTTTTGTTTACAGAAACATACATAGATTATTTCATTTTATATTTCAGGTTACGTGGCAAATATTCCACAGCTGTGGTACTGTCATGGGTATGCAGTAAGTTAAACCAATAAAGCAGAAAAATCCAAACAACGCAGACTACACTGTTCTTGTGGTAAATAGCTACAAAGAGACAGTGAATTACATAAAATACGAGTAAGAAAAATATATTGAAAAGCGGAACAATTAAAGGGAGACAAATCCTGTCAAAATCATAAACAGGAGTTATCTGTTCAAACAGAATGATTGAAAACTATGAAATTTAGAGCCAAATTAAACATGAGCCGCAAATTATCTAACTGGAATATCTTAAGACATAAAATGTATGTTACAAACATAATGACATGCTAAACTTTGCCTAATTCATGAAATAACAAAGGTTTTAACTCATGTGAATCGCACTAGACCGACATGTTGACTCTAAATAATACTACATACATATACATGTATTTTAGATCTGCTGAAGGGCAGTCAGAGACTAGATGATTCGGTTTAGAATCGCACATGCTCTTGGAAAGAATACAAATATAATGGAAATACAGTATATTTGTACAAAAAACATTACAACAAATAACTCTTACGACACACATATACAGAAAAATATTGTTCTTACATCGTGGCTTGCAAGGGGTTTGTGCCAAATCGTATTTTAACGAGGAAAGCCTCGTTCATAAAACTTCTTAATTGAGAAAGTTACCGGAAGGAGTGTTTTTAAAGGGATAATAGGCGTTAGAATACAATCGTCCTCCGGCTTCTATTTGTGTTTAATATTGACTACATGTATTAGTTAAATAAGTATGTATCCTGCACTTTATATATAAAAGCGACAATAAAAATATATACGGAATTTTAAAAAAAAACAAGTGAGCCAGCGACGATTCCATTCAGTTTGAGAATGAAAGTGTCTGGTAAATCAACGCTAAAACATCATTGTGCAATTCAACAGTAGGGGTCAAGGACGCGTGAAAACCCACATGTTAGAGTTACTTCCCTTTATATTTACACGATTTGAAAATCGCTTGATGGATGGCTCAAGCGTTTTATGATTAACTACTCTATTTTGGGGATTTATCGGATGTTAGAGGGATTTTGATGTATAGGTATGACACCAGGTAGGTCCACTGATGGGAACATACTGTTATTGTCAGAATTGGAATGAAATTAAATTTTTTATGTTCCTTCTAACGCCTATTATCCCTTTAAAGGGAAATAACTCTACAAACAATTGAAAACTTTCTAAAATGCAGGTACTACAAAAATGGAAATCATGTTACATGGCAGCTGTTACAATACATAATACAGCATAATGGCACGCGTAATTGATCGATAAATCTAGAACTGTGATACCTAACTACATAACAACAGGTGGTAACTAACGAGACGAACGAGCTGTACGCTTTTCGATCATGCGCAGTTATAAAAAGGAAATAATATAGTAACAGTTCATCAAAAGCATTAACATTTGTACTCTGTAGTATTCTCATATCAGGATTTAACCAACAACATTAATATGAGATTTATTGGGTTCATATAATGCACACCATTACATCGGTTTCGTACAACTACGAACTTAACTATTGTACACATACCAACTCTTAATATTACATATATTAATACAACATGAAACGAAACATTGTTTGTTAATTTTTCAAATTATGCTGTATGACTAGCATTACGCATTACTGTCATACATTACATACTCTCAAGTTCAAATCTTGCAATGTTTCTTTTCTCACAATTCCTGTTTCAATCTTTCCTCGTTTATACCTGGTTTAATGTTAGCTATAAGTCGTTTAGCATTTGATTTGTAATTGTATCGTCTAATTGAGTTATTAATAAATTTAAATTTATATAATTATATCGTCTACACTAACTTATTGTTGTTGATTACACGTATATGTTTTAGTTTCTTTTAGTTCATTGTTGATATTAGTTTCTGGTTTAGACATTTCTTGTATTTCTTTGCTTATACCTGGTTCTATATTAACTATTAGTTTTTTAATATACTTGTTTGTAATTCTATTATCTAATTGAGATATTAATAAATTTGAATTTTTTAACTGGGTTTTATCAACCACATTAACTAATTGTTGTTGAATGTAGGTTTTAATTTCTGTTAGTTCATTATTACCATTCAGTTTCGTTTCATCTGGTTTAATGCTACCGATCTATAAATTGTTTAATATCTGATCTTTGCTTTGTCATTTAATCGTCTAGTTGCGATATTAATAAACTTAATCTGTCCAACTGATGGTTTTCTAATTGGTTTTTAGTATCTTTATCTTATACTGAAATTTTTTATGTAAATGTTTAGTTCATTGAGTTAAGAAACCTTTCTTTATTGCATCTTTTTTCTGTTGAGGAAATCTTAAATTAGTTATTTTGAAATTATTCATATCTATATCACCTTGAAGTGTGTCTCCAGTTTGATCTACAAAATACGGTTTGAATTCATTAATAGATAATGCAGGAGCTTTATTTCCTAAACCAAATTGATTTGCCATTTTCTTCTAACAAGATTTGATATTATTTGTTCCAATGGTTCACCTAAACTCAATTGATATAAAATCCAAACAGAAAGTTTACCTGGTTTTTTAAATTGAAAAAGTAGAACATTTTATTGGATGATAATTCAAATCAATTATTTGTTTAGTCGGATCTAATCCTTATGAATCGAAAAAAAAATACACTGAATTCCTTTTGAATAAAGCAGAATGATGAACCCCTTTTTGATCTGAAGTATGGATATTAGTAAAAAAAAAGATGAGATGATGTTTCTTCGCGCATACAATAGTAAAAAGTTTTATGTTTAATTCTTCTGTCTAATTATCACCTGGGAGATGTTTCTCACCTTTAGATAGCCAATGGAAAACCGAGAAGCTTAGTTTTAGAGATTTTTGAATGTCTCATGAGGCGAAATGAGTTTAAGGACACTGAATATTTATCAAAGACATTTTTTGGTGTTGTATTTTATTTAAATGGGGGGGGGGGGTTGGGTGGTAATAGTAATAGTAATGGAGTATATAGAAATACTGTAGCTCGGAGCTAAGCGTAAGAGACATGTGACACGATTAAAGACCCTGCTATCATCTGATATCTGCACGTCGTCTTAATCTGATTGACTGATAAAGATACACCTCTGGGAATGTCGAATGCAAAACTAGCTTATAACAATGAACAATTTAATTCGTACCCGATAGGTGATACAGCTTTGCACAGCATCGCGTCTCTTCTTGACAAACTACAGAAGGAATACAGACTAATATAGGTTCAACTGTTAAGAGATCTTTTCTTGTGAAACTAAGAAATTAAGCTATCTTTGAGAGTGATTATATGTTAAAAAGTGAAGTTGGATGAAAAGCACTTATTGGCTATCAGTGTGAGTGTGTAAATGCCTGAAACTGTCGCTTATCTATAGAAAAGACACAGTTAAACCAAATACCTGATTTAAATTTATCTTAGCATATTTTAAAAGAGTTTAGCCAGTAATCTGTCAGTATATATATACTAGGATAGCTCAATGTTGGGGACGATGAAGAATCAAGGCCACGTAATTCTCCTACTGTTGTGTAGTGGACTTTTAACTTCGAAAGCTCACTTCAAATTCCGGAACCTGTATAATAATATAAATTTGAAGTGGCCAAATGTTGGTGAAAATAATGATAGTGGTATTGTTTTAGATTTTTTACATTTCTACAAACAACTTCTAAAGGACTGCAATTTAATTCAAAACTTGACAAGGGATAAATGTTCAGCTATGGAACCCTCGTGTTGCTCTTATTTTTCCTTTGTTGATTTTTGTGCCAGTTATTGTAGAAGAGATCCAGATGACAACAGTCGTGCCGTTCTCGAATTCTTCAAATTTCTATCATTGACAAAATGTTCCGCATTATTGGAAGCCGCTAAAGATTGTGTTGAGGGCGATTCTAGTGCTGAGTGCCAGGTTTTGGAAAATCTTCTCGATGCCTGCTCTACAAAGTTTCCGATGTTTACGTCCTCAACTGTAAGTCCAACTACAGAAGGAGTAGTAAGTGTTACAACCTCACCCGCGACTAGTCCTATAACCTCACCTACAACTATTCCTATTACCTCACCAGCAGCAAGTCCAACAACAATTCAAGTAGTAAGCCTTACAACCTCACCTAAAACCAGTTCTGCAACCTCATCTACAACCAGTCCTGCAACCTCACCTACACACTCACCAACAACAAGTCCCGTAACCTCACCATCAACCAGTCCTACAACATCACCAACAGCTTCATCAACAACAAGTCCTGTAACCTCACCATCAACCAGTCCTACAATATCAACAACAACTTCACCTACAACCAGTCCTGTAAGCTCAGCTACATCACCTGCAACTAGTCCTATAACCTCACCTACTGTAAGTCCAACAACTATTCAAGTAGTAAGCCTTACAACCTCACCAACAACCAGTCCTGTAACCTCATCTACAACCAGTCCTGCAACCTCACCTACAACCAGTCCTGCAATCTCACCTACAACCAGTCCTGTAACCTCACCTGCAACAAGTCCTACAACCTCACCTACGAACAGTCCTGTAACCTCACCTACAACCAGTCCTGTAACCTCACCTGCAACAAGTCCTTCAACCTCACCTACAACAAGTCCTACAACCTCACCTGCAACCTCACCTATAACAAGTCCTGTAACCTCACCTATAACAAGTCCTATAACCTCACCTATAACCAGTCCTGTAACCTCATCTGCAACAAGTCCTACAACCTCACCTACGACCAGTCCTCTAACCTCACCTACAACCTCACCTGCAACCTCACCTATAACTAGTCCTGTAACCTCACCTACAACAAGTCCTACAACCTCACCTGCAACCTCACCTATAACAAGTCCTATAACCTCACCTATAACCAGTCCTGTAACCTCACTTGCAACAAGTCCTACAACCTCACCTACGACCAGTCCTGTAACCTCACCTATAACCAGTCCTGTAACCTCACTTGCAACAAGTCCTACAACCTCACCAACGACCAGTCCTGTAACCTCACCTACAACCAGTCCTACAACCTCACCTGCAATCTCACCTATAACAAGTCCAATAACCTCACCTACAACTAGTCCTGTAACCTCACCGGCAACAAGCTCTACAACCTCACCAGCAACCAGTCCTACAACCTCACCTATAACAAGTCCTATAACCTCACCTACAACTAGTCCTGTAACCTCACCTGCAACAAGCCCTACGACCTCACCTGCAACCAGTCCTACAACCTCACCTACAACTAGTCCTATAATCTCACCTATAACCAGTCCTGTAACCTCACCTGCAACAAGTCCTACAACCTCACCTGTAACCAGTCCTGTAACCAGTCCTGTAACCTCACCTACAACCTCACCTACAACCAGTCCTGTAACCCCACCTTCAATCAGTCCTGTAACCTCACCTGTAACCAGGCCTGTTACCTCACCTACAACCAGTCCTGTAACCCCACCTTCAATCAGTCCTGTAACCTCACCTGTAACCAGGCCTGTTACCTCACCTACAACCAGTCCTGTAACCTCACCTGCAACAAGTCCTACAAACTCACCTGCAACCTCACCTATAACAAGTCCTGTAACCTCACCTACAACAAGTCCTACAACCTCACTTGCAACCTCACCTATAACAAGTCCTATAACCTCACCTAAAACCAGTCCTGTAACCTCACCTGCAACAAGTCCTTCAACCTCACCTACAACAAGTCCTACAACCTCACCTGCAACCTCACCTATAACTAGTCCTGTAACCTCACCTACAACAAGTCCTACAACCTCACCTGCAACCTCACCTATAACAAGTCCTATAACCTCACCTATAACCAGTCCTGTAACCTCACCTGCAACAAGTCCTACAACCTCACCTACGACCAGTCCTGTAACCTCACCTACAACCAGTCCTGTAACCTCACCTGCAACAAGTCCTTCAACCTCACCTACAACAAGTCCTACAACCTCACCTGCAATCTCACCTATAACAAGTCCTATAACCTCACCTACAACTAGTCCTGTAACCTCACCGGCAACAAGCTCTACAACCTCACCTGCAACCAGTCCTACAACCTCACCTATAACAAGTCCTATAACCTCACCTACAACCAGTCCTGTAACCTCACCTGCAACAAGTCCTACAACCTCACCTGCAACCTCACCTGCAACTAGTCCTGTAACCTCACCTGCAACAAGCCCTACGACCTCACCTGCAACCAGTCCTACAACATCACCTACAACCAGTCCAATAACCTCACCTACAACTAGTCCTATAACCTCACCTACAACTAGTCCTGTAACCTCACCTGCAACAAGCCCTACGACCTCACCTGCAACCAGTCCTACAACCTCACCTACAACAAGTCCTATAACCTCACCTACAACTAGTCCTGTAACCTCACCTTCAACAAGCCCTACGACCTCACCTGCAACCAGTCCTACAGCCTCACCTACGACCAGTCCTATAACCTCACCTACAACTAGTCCTGTAACCTCACCTTCAACAAGCCCTACGACCTCACCTGCAACCAGTCCTACAACCTCACCTACAACCAGTCCTATAACCTCACCTACAACCAGTCCTGTAACCTCACCTGCAACAAGTCCTACAACCTCACCTGTAACCAGTCCTGTAACCAGTCCTGTAACCTCACCTACAACCTCACCTACAACCAGTCCTGCAACCCCACCTTCATCCAGTCCTGTAACCTCACCTGTAACCAGTCCTGTAACTTCACCTACAACCAGTCCTGCAACCCCACCTTCAATCAGTCCTGTAACCTCACCTGTAACCAGTCCTGGTACCTCACCTACAACCAGTCCTACAACCTCACCTACAACCAGTCCTACAACCTCACCTACAACCAGTCCTACAACCTCACCAACAACAAGTCCTGCAACCTCACCTACGGCCAGTCCTGTAACCTCACCTGCAACAAGTCCTACAACCTCACCTACAACAAATCCTACAACCTCACCAACAGCTTCACAAACAACAAGTCCTGTAACCTCACCATCAACCAGTCCTACAACATCACCAACAACCTCATCTGCAACTAGTCCTATAACCTCACCTACAGTAAGTCCAACATCTATTCAAGTAGTAAGCCTTACAACCTCACCAATAACCAGTCCTGTAACCTCACATACAACCAGTCCTGCAAACTCACCTACAACCAGTCCTGTAACCTCACCTGTAACCAGTCCTATAACCTCACCTACAACCTCACCTTCAACCAGTCCTGTAACCTCACCAACAATCAATCCTGTAACCTCACCTGTAACTAGTCCTGTAACCTCGCCTGCAACCTCACCTATAACAAGTCCTATAACCTCCCCTTTTAAGCAACCTCACCTACAACTAGTCCTGTAACCTCACCTGCTACAAGTCCTACAACCTCACCTGCAACCAGTCCTATACCTCACCTACAACCAGTCCTATAACCTCCCCCCTTATAACCCAAAGTCCTGTAACCTCACCTTCAACAAGTCCTACAACAAGTCCTATAACCTCACCTGCAACCTCACCTATAACTAGTCCTGTAACCTCACCTACAACAAGTCCTACAACCTCACCTGCAACCTCACCTATAACAAGTCCTATAACCTCACCTATAATCAGTCCTGTAACCTCACCTGCAACAAGTCCTTCAACCTCACCTGCAACCACCAAAACAAGTCCTGTAACCTCACCTAGACCAGTCCTGTAACCTCACCTCCCCCAAACAAGTCCTACAACCTCACCTGCCAAACCTCACCTATAACAAGTCCTGTAACCTCACCTGCAACAAGTCCTATAACCCCCAACCTCCCCAAACAAGTCCTACAACCTCACCTTCAACCAGTCCTGTAACCTCACCAACAACCAATCCTGTAACATCACCTGTAACTAGTCCTGTAACCTCGCCTGCAACCTCACCTATAACAAGTCCTATAACCTCACCTATTACCAGTGCTGTAACATCACCTACAACTAGTCCTGTAACCTCACCTGCTACAAGTCCTACAACCTCACCTAAAACCAGTCCTATAACCTCACCTACAACCAGTCCTACAACCTCACTAACAACAAGTCCTATAATCTCACCTACTACCAGTCCTGTAACCTCACCTTCAACAAGTCCTACAACAAGTCCTATAACCTCACCTGCAACCTCACCTATAACTAGTCCTGTAACCTCACCTACAACAAGTCCTACAACCTCACCTGCAACCTCACCTATAACAAGTCCTATAACCTCACCTATAATCAGTCCTGTAACCTCACCTGCAACAAGTCCTTCAACCTCACCTACAACAAGTCCTACAACCTCACCTGCAACCTCACCTATAACAAGTCCTGTAACCTCACCTACATCAAGTCCTACAACCTCACCTGCAACCTCACCTATAACAAGTCCTATAACCTCACCTATAACCAGTCCTGTATCCTCACCTGCAACAAGTCCTACAACCTCACCTACGACCAGTCCTGTAACCTCACCTACAACCAGTCCTGTAACCTCACCTGCAACAAGTCCTATAACTAGTCCTGTAACCTCACCTACAACAAGTCCTACAACCTCACCTGCAACCTCACCTATAACAAGTCCTATAACCTCACCTGCAACAAGTCCTACAACCTCACCTACGACCAGTCCTGTAACCTCACCTACAACCAGTCCTACAACCTCACCTACAACCTCACCTATAACAAGTCCTATAACCTCACCTATAACCAGTCCTGTAACCTCACCTGCAACAAGTCCTACAACCTCACTTGCAACCTCACCTATAACAAGTCCTGTAACCTCACCTACAACAAGTCCTACAACCTCACTTGCAACCTCACCTATAACAAGTCCTATAACCTCACCTACAACCAGTCCTGTAACATCACCTACAACTAGTCCTGTAACCTCACCTGCTTCAAGTCCTACAACTTCACCTTCAACCAGTCCTGTAACCTCACCTGCAACAATTCCTATAACCTCGCCTACAACCTGTCCTACAACCTCACCAACAACCAGTCCTACAACCTCACCTACGACCAGTCCTGTAACCTCACCTACAACCAGTCCTGTAACCTCACCTGCAACAAGTCCTACAACCTCACCTACAACAAGTCCTATAAACTCACCTACGACCTCACCTACAACCAGTCCTGCAACCTCACCTACAACCAGTCCTTTAACCTCACCTGTAACGAGTCCTGTAACCACACCAACAACCAGTCCTGCAACCTCACCTACAACCAGTCCTATAACCTCACCTGTAACCAGTCCTGTAACCTCACCTTCAACCTCACCTACAACCAGTCCTGTAACCTCACCTTCAACAAGTCCTACAACAAGTCCTATAACCTCACCTGCAACCTCACCTATAACTAGTCCTGTAACCTCACCTACATCAAGTCCTACAACCTCACCTGCAACCTCACCTATAACAAGTCCTATAACCTCACCTATAACCAGTCCTGTAACCTCACCTGCAACAAGTCCTTCAACCTCACCTGCAACCTCACCTATAACAAGTCCTGTAACCTCACCTACGACCAGTCCTGTAACCTCACCTGCAACCTCACCTGCAACAAGTCCTACAACCTCACCTACGACCAGTCCTGTAACCTCACCTACAACCAGTCCTGTAACCTCACCTGCAACAAGTCCTATAACTAGTCCTGTAACCTCACCTACAACAAGTCCTACAACCTCACCTGCAACCTCACCTATAACAAGTCCTATAACCTCACCTGCAACAAGTCCTATAACCTCACCTACAACCTCACCTTCAACCAGTCCTGTAACCTCACCAACAATCAATCCTGTAACATCACCTGTAACTAGTCCTGTAACCTCGCCTGCAACCTCACCTATAACAAGTCCTATAACCTCACCTATTACCAGTGCTGTAACATCACCTAAATCTAGTCCTGTAACCTCACCTGCTACAAGTCCTACAACCTCACCTAAAACCAGTCCTATAACCTCACCTACAACCAGTCCTACAACCTCACCAACAACAAGTCCTATAATCTCACCTACTACCAGTCCTGTAACCTCACCTTCAACAAGTCCTACAACAAGTCCTATAACCTCACTTGCAACCTCACCTATAACTAGTCCTGTAACCTCACCTACAACAAGTCCTATAACCTCACCTATAATCAGTCCTGTAACCTCACCTGCAACAAGTCCTTCAACCTCACCTACAACAAGTCCTACAACCTCACCTGCAACCTCACCTATAACAAGTCCTGTAACATTACCTACATCAAGTCCTACAACCTCACCTGCAACCTCACCTGCAACCTCACCTATAACAAGTCCTATAACCTCACCTATAACCAGTCCTGTAACCTCACCTGCAACAAGTCCTACAACCTCACCTACGACCAGTCCTGTAACATCACCTACAACCAGTCCTGTAACCTCGCCTGCAACAAGTCCTATAACTAGTCCTGTAACCTCACCTACAACAAGTCCTACAACCTCACCTGCAACCTCACCTATAACAAGTCCTATAACCTCACCTGCAACAAGTCCTACAACCTCACCTACGACCAGTCCTGTAACCTCACCTACAACAAGTCCTACAACCTCACCTGCAACCTCACCTATAACAAGTCCTATAACCTCACCTATAACCAGTCCTGTAACCTCACCTGCAACAAGTCCTACAACCTCACCTTCAACCTCACCTACAACAAGTCCTGTAACCTCACTTACAACAAGTCCTACAACCTCACCTGCAACCTCACCTATAACAAGTCCTATAACCTCACCTATAACCAGTCCTGTATCCTCACCTGCAACAAGTCCTACAACTTCACCTTCAACCAGTCCTGTAACCTCACCTGCAACAATTCCTATAACCTCGCCTACAACCTGTCCTACAACCTCACCAACAACCAGTCCTACAACCTCACCCACGACCAGTCCTGTAACCTCACCTACAACCAGTCCTGTAACCTCACCTGCAACAAGTCCTACAACCTCACCTACAACAAGTCCTATAAACTCACCTACGACCTCACCTACAACCAGTCCTGCAACCTCACCTACAACCAGTCCTTTAACCTCACCTGTAACGAGTCCTGTAACCACACCAACAACCAGTCCTGCAACCTCACCTACAACCAGTCCTATAACCTCACCTGTAACCAGTCCTGTAACCTCACCTTCAACCTCACCTACAACCAGTCCTGTAACCTCACCTGCAACAAGTCCTGCAACCTCACCTACGACCAGTCCTGTAACCTCAATAACAACAAGTCCTGCAACCTCACCTACGACCAGTCCTGTAACCTCACCTACAACCTCGCCTATAACAAGTCCTAAAACCTCACCTATAACCAGTCCTGTAACATCACCTACAACTAGTCCTGTAACCTCAGCTACAGCCAGTCCTACAACCTCACCTACAACAAGTCCTACAACCTCACCTGCAACCTCACCTATAACTAGTCCTGTAACCTCACCTTCAACTAGTCCTGCAACCTCACCTATTACTAGTCCTGTAACCTCACCTACAACAAGTCCTACAACCTCACCTGCAACCTCACCTATAACTAGTCCTGTAACCTCACCTACAACAAGTCCTACAACCTCACCTACAACAAGTCCTACAACCTCACCTGCAACCTCACCTATAACAAGTCCTATAACCTCACCTACAACCAGTCCTGTAACCTCAGCTACAACAAGTCCTACAACCTCACCTACGACCAGTCCTATAGCCTCACCTACAGTAAGTCCAACTACCTCAGGTACAACATCACCTTCGACCTCACCAACAACAAGCCCTATAACTTCACCTACAGTAAGTCCAACAACCTCAGCTGCAAGCTCACCTACAACCTCACCAATAACAAGTCCTGTAACCTCACCTACAACCAGTCCTATAACCTCACCTACAGTAAGTCCAACAACGTCACCTACAGTTAGTCCAACAACAATCCAAGTAGTAAGCCTTACAACGTCACCTTCAACTAGTCCTACAACCTCACCTACAACAAGTCCTATAACCTCGCCCACAACATCGCCAATGGGGGGAGTGTTTTATTGCGATGTAATGGGTGTAACAGGGCGTGTTCAAATGCCAGTGTCTAAATGGTGTGATGGAGTGGAGGATTGTACCTCGAATGGTGAGGACGAGAAGTCACAGAATTGTGGTAAGCTTTACGGTTAACTCATATTCTTTTAAGTTAAATAGATGTGGACTTTCATCGCTTGTCCAAAATACCTGGACCTGTTCCTTTTTATACTCTGTTTCACTGGAGTAATGCATTTGAATGTTTAGAGATAATACCAGCTGATATATAGTGTAAATATTTCTCACATGATAAAACTCAATTTTTTAGAATCTCAATTGGACACCTAGGGTATCTGTGAATATTATTGTAATCCACATGTAAAGTGATTAAATATGTTCTTTACTATTTCTCAATTAAGTCTTATTTTTTGCAGCTGGCTGTAACCCCGGAGAGGTGAAATGTAGAAACAGTGACAAAGTTTGCCAACCATCAACAATCATCTGTAACGGTGTCTCTGATTGCCCGAATAATTTTGATGAAAATACTTCCATATGTACTCCGAACTAGAGTTGCCATGTCTGGGTTTTATAAAATCCTAGGTATATTATTTTCCAGTTTTGCCATGTCTGGGTTTTATCATGTCCTGGTTTTATTATATGCCAGTTTTGCAATGTCTGGGTTTTATCATGGCCTGGGTTTATTATATACCATCTTTGTCATGTCGGGGTTTTATCATGTCCTGGGCTTATTATATGCCAGTTTTGCCATGTCTGGGTTTTATCATGTCCTGGTTTTATTATATGCCAGTTTTGCGATGTCTCGGTTATATCATGTCCTGGGTTTATTATATGCCCGTTTCGCGATGTCTGGGTTATATCTATTCCTAGGTTTATTATATACATGTTTTGTCATGTCCGGGTTATATCATGTCGTGGGTTTATTATATGCCAGTTTTAACATGTCTTGGTTATATCAAATCCTATGTTTATTATGTGTCAGTTTTGCCATGTCTGGGTTATGTCAATTCCTTGGTATATAATATGTCAGTTTTGCCATGCCTGGGTTATATCAAGTCAGAGGTTCATTTTATGCTAGTCTTGCCATGTCTTTCTTATATCAATTCCTAGATTTATTATGCCTATGCCAGTTTTGCCACGTCTGGGTTTGGTAATATCAATTCCTAGGTTTATTATATGCCAGTTTTGCCATGTCTGGGTTATATCAAATCCTAGGTTTATTATATGCCAGTTTTGCCATGTCTGGGTTATATCAAATCCTAGGTTTATTATAATAATACGTCAAGAGAGCTCTGTTGTACGGCGAGTGTTTGTCAAATATCTAGCATATCTGAACATTTTATATTTGTTTCGTTAATTCGACAATGAATATTTACTAAGCTACCTAAAGTTCTATTTTATTTTTGTAAACTATATTACAGATTTTCGTTTATATATAGACATATAATAATCAAAATCTTGTCTTTATTAATCCACACTGGCACGTAGACTAAGAACGTAAAACTGTGGTTCACCTTCCAGTTGATTACAATTAGTAGTAGTAAAGCTTATGGTCACAGCAGCCCCCTGTGACTTGGGTAAATCTATGAGCTGACTGACTTAATAGGTGGACAACTGTCGAGATTGAAATTCAGAATGGGGCAATTTTTTTTTTGGGGAGTAAATGGCTTCCCCAGCGCTGTGACCACATGGTCGAAGATTTTTTCGACATGTGCTGCTTAGCTTATCTGCCGAGACAGAATATATAGCAGGTCTCAGAGTTAAAGAATCGACTTGAAATCTGAAATACTTTACACAATAAATAATTGTTGATAAAGAGCTGTATAAGCGTGTAGAACCTCGGATACGATTGGTCTAACTAAGGGTGACTCCTGTTTACATCGTGAATTAATTTCAAATAATTTTAACGAAATACTTGTCGACCCTGGTACGCCACCAAATAACACCTTACAAACATCCGGGATCTTCCATATATCTGTTTTTTCGTCATACCCAGGCATCTTGCTGTCGTCAAAGTCTGTGGATTCATCGGGCCAAAGTTGTTCAGGGGCGACAAAATCACCAGTTAATTCCCGGTGACCACATTTCACAAGATTTTTAGTCTCTCTGTCAACTAAGGGCAACGCATCGGCATCATTTATCAACAGGGTCAAATCGTCCCGGATTAAACACTGGCTCAATGCTTTCACAGGGTCGTTGGAATCGCACATAACAAACTTGCCCTCGGGTCTTGAATGTAAAAACTCAATAATTTCAATGTACCCTAAACATAATTTAAATCTAGTTTTTAAAGTATTTAGAAATGCATGTTCGCTGAAGATGTTTTTAAATCTGTCTGCAGAGGACAATGGATGATACTCCGTTATAAAGATTTTTGATTTTTCACATGATCCTAGAATCTGAACTACTTTATTGTCTGGTTGGAAAAGTTTTAAATTGGTTAAACCATCTTGAAAATCCGGACTATAGTCTTGATTCTTCAGCTCGTTTATAACTATACTATAATTTCTCCAATATCCCAACCGAACCTGAAAATATTAAAGATGTTGAAATTAAAGTGATACTGGACATTAAATCAAGCTTTTAAGAATGGTTAATATGAGTAACTATTCATCAGTAAGCTTGCCTGGTGCCTTAAAATAACAGAACTGTAAAAACTCGAAAACTAAGCAATTATTGAAAAACGCTTAATCAATTTATGAAGCGTTTTCCAATAACTAAGTTCCTATTTGTAGATAATTATTATAGGATTTATAGGATTATATAAGACTTCTTTTATGGCAGCAGGTATATCTAATGATAAATATTATGCTCTTGGCCAAGTTTAAAATTTGTAAATTTTATGTTCGCAGTATTCCTTTAACAATAAAAAAGATAACAGAAAATACAGATGTTGAACTTGAAAGGATAGTTTTGATCTGCACTTCGTTTGGGTATTTGCGCTACAAATTCAGTTTCTTTTAACTTTAACTATGTCTATGATTCATCTCTTTTGTCTGCACTTAGCTCTTACAAGCATTCTGCATAGATTACAGGGAGACAACTCTATTTCACATGTTATATTAATCAGACCACAATCACATAGGGTAGCTAACAACAACGTCATGCAATAAGATCAAATTGTATCGAAAATATGACTAGACACTTTTACAATGAATTTAATTAAGCCTGCTACCGTTTGGCGCCCTTCACTTGGCGCCAGACTTGGACAATCTGGGCAGTTATGTCTTGTTGTCAGCCTATCGTTTTAGTCTTGATGGCCAGTTTGTAAGGTAGACTCGACGTGAGACGAGAAGGCGGACATCCTGTGTCTTGATGAAGTGATTGATCAGTTCCCCATTATTATTAAATCACCGTTGTTTTTTTTAGACCAATGGAGGGCTAATAAGACAAATACTGTAGTCGGATAAAAAGATGGAAGGAGGTTGAATAAAAACATTTCCAAATCTTACAGTTTTAACAGCGCCCTGACCAATTATCTCTCCCAGCTGTACCTCTGTTAGTAAATCTTTACAAGTTAACCAAGGGACACAACTCTTCATACCATGAAGGCTGAATTTACCATGTGAACAATTCGGTCTACAAATCGTTGAGTTATTGATAATACTGGTGATACAATAACTGTTGTCGGTAGTCTTTATAAATATCCAAAGTAGATAGCTTACTACGATTACACCAAATCCTTGATACCACATAGATACGAACTCTGAAACAAAACAAAGTCTTATATTTACAATGTAGGCCTAAGTCTTCTATTTGCAAATGGTTGAAGTATCAACAACTTCTGTTCTAGCATTGGATCATATTTGAGAGGGTGGTCCACTTATTGCCTGTTAATAGAAAAACCAGACATCACCTTACTCTGGATGATATTCTAGAGGGTGGTCCAATGATGGACTGTTATCTGTTTGTAGAAACACCCGACATCATCTTACTCTGGATTATATTCTAGAGGGTGGTCCAATGATGGACTGTCATCTGTTAGTAGAAACACCTGACATCACCTTACTCTGGATGATATTCTAGAGGGTGGTCCAATGATGGACTGTTATCTGTTTGTAGAAACACCCGACATCATCTTACTCTGGATTATATTATAGAGGACAGTCCATTGATGTACTGTTGTCTGTTTTATAGAAACAAACGAACATCAATGAACTCTGGGTTATATTCTAGAGAGTGGTCCATTGTTGTACTTTTGCCTGTTTAAAGAAACACCAGATATCACCTAACTCATATTCAAGAGGCTATTCCACTGACGTACTATTAGCTGTTATATGTAAATAGCACCCTTTTAAAATATTGTTTTTGATCCCAATAGTTTTGCATACTGCACTTTTGCAAATGTGAAAATCTACATAGAACCAGACTTACAACAAATTATCACAAATAATCATTATTATATAAATATTTTTTATTTTATGTACAAAACAATACATTATACTACACTCAGTAGATATTTTATTAAAAACCCTTGGATTATGGCAATCAAGGAATTAGAAAGTTGGTGAAAACCGTTTTATGTAAAATTCTTCTCATTACTCAGTCATACTTCCACCGGTCTCAATTTCTCCAATCAATATAGCCATAAAGGCTACAATCTGAACCACTATTTCATATTTTGATAAATTCTAGTTTGTCATGTGAAATTATGAGATGATCTAAGATACCTAACTTAAAAAACTGGTCATGTAAAACAGTGAAATTGTATTGATAAAAATGTATGAAATAAATTTAACAATTAAACTTTGGTCTCATTAGCATTATTGGTATGCAAACACTAGTGCTGGGTATTATGCCATGATAGGATATATATCGTGATACAAGGGCCACGATACGTATTGCGATATCGGGTAATAGGTAAAATTATTATATTTTCTCTAAGGATTCTTTCTTTATAATTTTATAACTTATATTTTGAGGTAACAAAATCTTATTAACAGTTTGTTTTCAGAGTTATTTCATAAAACTAATTAAGCCTGTTTGTCTACTACATTCAATGTCAAATGACAATTAGATTTCAAAGAAGTCTGCGATAAGAATTTTTGATGGGATAAGCTTGCATTCCCTAACTAGTAAATAAAATATTACCAATTTTTTAAGGAATGCCATTTATAGTCAAGTATTGATACAAGACCTCAGGATACGATACGCGTATCGTGGCATGTTGTATCGCGATACATCGATTCAACGATATATCGTGCCAGCACTAATAAACTAAATAAGTCATGTCACATCAATAATGCTATTCAGACCAATGTTTAATTTTAAATATATGTAAGAGAATATGAATTTTTGAATATTCATCAAGTATGAGAATTTAATTCTTGTGTTCATTCGTTCAGAGGTAGAAACCTTACAACTTCATATAATCAATCATATTTACAAATAATATTAATAATTCTGTAGACTTGTTATCTCTTCCATAAAATCACTTCTTGACTAATTTGAGCTTTTTATGGAACGAAAATTAAAAACACACTATCAGCAAAACATGTTTAAACCAACCCCCTTGAAAAAAAATTGGTCTTATCTAATAATTTGACAACCACACCAGAATGAAGCTGAAAAAAGGATCAAATTATCATCTTAATTTTGGGGTTTAATTAATCAGGCAATGATAATATTATTACAGGATGAGATTAACATGTGTCACCGGCAATTAAAATACAATTTAGGAAATTTTATTCATTTATGGTAAAGAATTTTGACAATGAAAACAGTTAGTGAAAATTATGGTTACGAAAAGAAAGCAAAAAATAGGTACATTGAAACATGAAACAGATAAATATCCTTTCTAAAAAGTAAAAGAAGAACAAAAAAATAAATTTTTTTGTAAGAAGGCTTTAGCCAAAACGTTAGACGACAGGACAATAGTATAAATGCAATCTAAGATTATCAGAATACTGGTACAGTATTACAGAATAACTAATCAAGATGGAATTTATGTCAGCAAATTACTCTTCCCATTTCAATCAGTTTGGTTCAATAGATGAACATGTTTAGTGCTTTTAGCCAACAGATTGCTGGCTTTTAACCTAGGCCTTGCACCTTAATCACCATTATATTCAGTTGTCAAATCACAATATTTTCAGCCTTGATACAGTCTCCATTATCTGAATTTGACTAATACATAACACACAAAAAACACAAACAAGGCGAACAGTAGGATATAGCATATAAACTTATGTCCACCAGCCTTGGCGATGGCTTTTAACCTTGACATTGACGACGAGAGAAGTCCACCAGATTTATCAAAATCATTGTCCATGTCTAACAACATCTTATTCTGGCTCCGAACCTCGTTTCCAATATCTATTGTCAATGAACGCAATGTCGATACTTTAGATGAAAGCTGATCTTCTATCTTTTGGTTCTCGTCTTCCAACATTTGTGTTGTAGGCATATAGCCTTGTTGCTCATTTCCTATATTCGCCCTCCTCATTTTTCTTCTTTTCTATATTAATTTGATTAAATGTTTCTATTGTGTAGAGTAAGTTGTTCTGAAAGGAAACAAAAATAAAACATCAGTAAACACGTTCATGTAAGTTGTGACCTATTTTAGCTTTCAATCAAGGCCTTAAAAACATGAATAGATAGAAGGGACATATTCAAGATCTGTTTGACCAATAGTACCTTTCTTTTCATAAGCTAATCAGCTATACTTTTGGTAAAAGTCTTCAATGTACGTTGCTGTCACTGGAAAACTAGATTATTCAACTCTGCCTGAGCCTACTCTGTCATACACAAACATAGTTTTTTAAGAGTAGTACCGGTATTAGTAAAGCCATTTGAAAACAAACAAGATTATATTGATAAAAATCAACTAACCTAAATCAAACGATAGCCTTAATGTGACAAATTCTCCATGACTATCTGATTGTGGTAGGAATCATCAAATTAATGTATTTTTAGAAACATATGGACATACATAAATGTAAAAACATGAACTTTTATCTGTTCGACACGTCAGATGTAAACACACGACAGTAGGACTTGCTTCACTGTTTCTCAATCACGCGAAAACTCGTCAACATTTTCGGGAAACAATAGATTAATTTCAGTCAATCCTATCTTTTGCAATATCTTCAAAAATTTCATAACAAAGCCTTCCTATGTTGACAAGTTAAATACATAATTTTTGGGGTAAATTCTTACACATTTCGTTAAGCAAGTACGTCCAAGGGGACGCCATTAAAAAAGTAAACACGCTGTTTCTTCATTATTTTCGTTCTATAACAGGTTTTAGATAAGATTCACGAAAATGTGACTCGATTTATCATCTGGGGAAACTTAAATGAACAATTAAAGAATACAATTAACCCAAACCTGACTCACGTTCGTGAAAAAATTCAAGTCATAAAGCTATTAGGCACACCTGCCCTCTCGATAGGGATTCTCTGGTTCTGACGTCATAATTTTGCCAAACTGGTTTAGGTTTACTGTGTGTGTTGATGTTGAACTGAAACCAGTTTAATATGAGGGAAATCCTCATTATCACGTGATATTTTGATAAACGTCAAAATACATTTCCGGACCAGTATGTGAAACTACGATAATATGTTTACATTACAACAGTGAGAAATCGCTACACGCGACGAGAAATTTAGAATATTTTAGACTATGTAGGTTAGCTGGAGACTTATAATTATCTTGTGGATTTAGATTTTGAAGGATTCTAAAAGAAACTTAATAAATATGAAAACTGTCACCAAAGTTGATGTTGTAGAAGTGGAAAAAAGGAGAATTCCCAGTAAACACTATGTAAGTAGGCTATTATTTATCAAGGTTTTTTTTAACATTGTGGTGTCATATTTTCTCATTCACTTTAATTCTCATTTATTCAATATAACCAGTTATTTACTGGACTATATTTAGGTGTTATAATAGATGCTCTCCTATACAAAAACTGGTCTAAGTTCCATGCACAGACTATTATGGATTTCAATTAATAATTTTATAGTTAAAAAAATACTGACTTCTAGGGAGATATACATGATAAACAAACAAGTCAATTATACAAAGCGATTTCTTCAAGGAGTGAATAATAGGAAAAGAGGGCATCTTTATCTTCCACGGACACAAGACTAGATTATCTAAGTCAGTTGTTGGTTTTTGTCTAGCCTTTTTTCTTCTTTATTATTCCAGAAAATTTTATGACAGACAACTGTTTCAGTAATGTTTTAGTTATTTATTTGTGAATTCCTTTATTAGGTCCAAGAAGATTTATACGTTTATTTCATTGCATATTAGCATCGTAATTTTTTCAATCAATGATTTTTATCATGTACAAGTCTTATATTGGATAGTAACTTGTTACTTTTCAATCACCCTAATCACTTAATTGCTAACACACATTTTATTTATTTAGCAAAAGGAACATTATACTTATAAGTCCTGTGCCTGTGCTTTCGTAACTTTGTCATTAGTACAAAGTTACAACCTTTACTTCCTAGTTTTTAAAGGGAATATGAAAATATTTTATAAATCAAAAAACTCCGCAAAACTCGTACAGTAACAGTGTAGCAATGATTTCTAATTATTAACCAGACTTCTGTGCATTTATCAATTTTTTCTTAAGCTGCTATATACCTGGTGTAATTTGTTTAAAGAGATTCTGTTATTTAGGCTTTGACACGAGGTAAGACAATTGAAGAACTTAAAACTCTTGGCCATGTTCGAAAGGTGTTTTTTCTATAGCGACACAAAGGCTATTAAACCTCTTTTAAATATTGTCAGTCTAACGTGGTACGATTTATAATGGGGAAGTTAAAATATAATTTATTAACGGAGGATTAGATATTGTGGATACAAACAAAATTTAATGGCCCACATTGAAATGATAAGTTAGCTATAAGATTTGAATGACATTTAAAAGCTTAGAGCATATAATATATAACACAAGATGATAATTATTATGGATAAATACACACCTTTAATACATGGAAACCAACGTTTCAACACAAGATATATGTGTCGTTATCAAATGAAACTTATAAGTTAGCTATGGTATATCTAGAAATGACACAATAATTGTTTCACTTGAAGACTAGATTTTATGACATGTGTTTTGCGCATTTTACTTAGATACAGTCTATTGTATACACAGTAACCCCTTGAAAGCATCCCCCCACAGAACCTATAGAAAAAGCTGGTTTAAAGGTGTTGTTGTTGGTTTATTGTGCATTGGGCTACCCTCATTTAATTTACCTCTATTTAATCCATAAAAGTGTAAGTATATCAATGGAGTTACTTTCAATCATTACTATAATGCACATTGAGTTTTGAATTAGATTAGCATTTACCGGTACCGGTAGTCATTTATTTTGAAATTTGTCAAGGCACATGTCTTCCTTACCTTTTATATTGTCAATAGATTACAGATAAATAATCCACCATTTCTGGTTACAAGAGGTTAATAAACTATAGATTAACATATTTGGGACCTGTTGGGGTGGTGCTGGTGTATTAAGCGTTTCCTACTAAAGATTTGGTCCGGACTTTTCAAATATGTTGATTTATAGAGGACTTGGTTTGAAGGAGATATATTGTATTAACCTATTGTAAGTGATTTAACTACTATCTTAAAACTAATTAAACTAAGCCCTTTGATAAAATAAACAATGTTTAATGATGTTGTATTGGTATTATATATCTTATTGTTTTACACTTCACATTAAAATAATGTTTAACTTAGACCAAATATATCTAGAAAAACTAAGTAATAACTGAAAAACACTTCATATGTGTTTTAAAATTATTTATTTTAGTGAATTATAACTTAGTTTTATAGATTTATTGGATTGTTGAGGGATTCTTCTGTATAGTTTTGACACCAGGTAAGTTACGTTGATAAAAAAAGATTCATTTTGTCCAAGTTTTTTTTTGGGTCATTCCAAGAGGTAGTAAAGGTAACAGTGGTTTAGCAACCTATTGTACCAAGAGATTACATATAGACCCTAGTGTGTTAATATAATGGTATGATGTTAATTATTGGCCCTGTGGCTTTGTATTTACCTGTTAACTTAACTATAAATACACTGATTGACACTAGATTTAAAACTTCATTGACTTTATTATACCTTAAACTTTCTATAAAAAAATGAACAGTCTAGAGCTCTAGGCAGACATGTCTGGAAAATACATTTAAATCAGACACAAGGAAAACAGGAATTCCCAAATTGGTCTAGGCAGACATGTATGGTAAATACAGCTAAATCAACTGTCTAGAATCTATTGTCATAGCATACATGTATGGTAAATACAGCTAAATCAACTGTCTAGAATTCTAGTCAGACAGGACTGGTAAATACAGCTAAATCAACAGTCTAGAACTCAGACACAACATTTTTAGTAAATACAGCGAATTCGACAGTCTAGAACTCTAGGCAGACATGTCTGGAAAATACATTTAAATCAGAGGGCCAGATCTATTGTCATAACATACATGAATGGTAAATACAGCTAAATCAACTGTCTAGAACTCTAGTCAGACATGACTGGTAAATACAGCTAAATCAACTGTCTAGAACTCTAGGCAGACATGACTGGTAAATACAGCTAAATCAACTGTCTAGAACTCTAGGCAGACATGACTGGTAAATACAGTCTAAAACTCTAGTCAGACATGACTGGTAAATACAAACAAATCAACAGTCTAAAGTTCTATAATCAGACGGGTTAAATACAGCTAAATCAGAAGGCCAAAACTATTGTCATATGACTGGTAAAGTCATCTAAATCAACAGTCTACAGCTCTAGTCAGACATGACTGGTAAATACAATCCATTCAGTCAAGGTTATCAAATAAACCAAATCAACAACCCTGCCTTGACAGATATGTCAGGTGAATCTATGAGAAATAAAATATAATTGTTGTGTAACATATGGGTGGGTATTAAACCAGATATTCAGTTTAGTTATTGTGGATGTGAATATTCATTTCAGGTATTGTGGGTGTGCATATTGATAATATCACCTGCATGGTGTACCTGTTTTCAATATATTGTAAAAAATATTTCAATGTCAATTATATATTAGCTCATACAATATTCTGTATTGAATAGGTTTAGAGAAGTTATGAATAAGATGGCTTAAAGCAATTGTAGAAACAGTGTTCGTATTTAACATACTTAAACAGCTTTTACACTGGTGACATTTTTAAAGCTCTGTTTTAGTGGTCTATTGAAATGGTGCAAATCAATGTGCAATGATTGCCTCAGATACACATAAAAAGTTTAGAAAAAATTACAATTATTTGCCACAGTAGCTGACATCACTGTATCGTTAACAAGGCTGAAAATATGATCCATTTTCAACTGGATTGTTCTCATTGTTGTTGATATTGTAACAATGCTGAAGGAACATAGAGACTGTGCTGCCTGAGATCCTTCTGTCCAGCATTGAGCACTATAGATACTTAATTTTGTTCTCATGGTTTCTAGTTCTGTTCATTGCCAATCAACCCACGATACAATATGGCTATTGCTATACAATGGTAATCTTATATTCGAAATATCAATGATATGTTTATGCATTACCATATATGGTAACCCCAAAGCTGATTGTTCTGCTATTTTATCATTAAGAACAGAAATGGGATATTATTTGAATGTTTTAAGTACCGATAAGCCCGACGAAACTGAAAACTAAACAGATAATGAGACCGAATAGATTATTAGTAAATATTTGTAAAATAAAAAACAAGTTTATATTTAGCCTGTTTGTTTGTTTGTATTGTTTACCCGCTGCAATAAACAAAGCTTATTTTTATACAACAGGTTCTTTACATATTTGCTTTAAATTATAAGAGGTTTAGATTTGATAAAAAATCTACGTAGGGTAAACTTGAGTAAAATAGTGTCAAAAACTGATCTTTTGGTGTAGATAACAGAGGGTGTTTTTTAGTTTTAATTGGTCAACTAGAAACACTATACTTTAGGCCATGAAGTGAAGAATTCAGAGCAATGATTCATTAGGCACAAGTTTTAAAAGAATAATACTGATTTCAAGTTGGTTGAATAAGGCTCACCTTGTGATTAAGTAAACTTCAGTAAAAGAATAAATGCTAAAAGGAAAAGCCAAGTATTATTGAAAGGATCTTAGTATAAGGATATCCTTGGGTCTTAAGTTAAGACTCTATAACTTTTAACACTGTTTCTAGGATATCCTTGGGTTTTTACATCTAGCACTGTTTTTAGGGTCTTTACTTCTAAAACTGTTTCTAGAATATCCTAGAGTTTTAGCACTGGTTATAGGATTTCCTAGGGTCTTATATTCTAACATTGTTCTAGGATATCCTAGGTTCTTATATTCTAACATTGTGTATAGGATATCCTAGGTTCTTACCTTCTAACACTGTTTTTATCACAGAGTGGCAAGAAATGAGAAGTGGTCATCTTTACTTTCATACATACATACATATATTTGAAGGCTGAAATTGTGACGTAGTGCTGTGAACACTTTAAATAATTTAATTAGTTAACAATTCATGTTTCTGAGACTTAGGTAGGATAAGTCCCTTTAAATATGGATGTTTCTATTTCTAGTTTATTTATTGTTGATAAAATGATGACTATGTCCCTTTAAAACACAATACAATGTTTATTTGTTGTATTTATATAAATTATTTGTGTTATGTGACCCAATTTATTTTAGCTGACCGAGTGATTGTGACCTGTTATTTTTAAATCTTGCCATCTGACTTCTATTTATTTTTGTATTTTGATGGATTTGTGAAATAAGATGAAAGACAAAGCCCTGTTTCATACAAAATAGGAGATAAAACTTTCACAAGCATGTTATTTTTGTCTTTTCTTGTATTCTGACGTACCACTTTCTTTTAACATGAGTTGATACTTGTTTAAAGTCTCCCACAAATACTATCTCACTCCCAAGATTTTTCTGTGGAAGAGTTCTCCAGCCCAATATTACAAACCTATTTAGACATCCTGAAACACTGGTTCTAAGACCATAGAAAATTTAATCAAAAGTTTATGATTGGCAACAAGGGACTCATACATCTAAAACTTGGATAAGATTTGAAAAAAACATTTAGAAGTGGTAAGCAGATATAACAAAATACACAAGGGGAATTATTATGGTATAACTCACTAAACTTAAAGAAGCACTAGATATATGGATCTACTATTCTGAAATGTATTAACTCAATATTTCGCATGCTCATTCAGGGAGGGATGTGTTGCCATATTCTTATTATGTACATGATATGTATTTCTTTTGCCAAAATGAAGAAAAAAAAGACTCAGCCTTACTTTTAAAGATATGTTATCCCTTTGAAGGGACTTGGCACTTTCTTTCTTAATCTACATTGAGAATTACGATCATTTAATTTAAAAACCTCAAATCTAGTTCAGTGTGTTAACAGCGTTTTCATAATTTCCTTTTATGGAGTCTGACTATGTCCACCTTAGATACTGTCTGTCCACTGGTATTAGAGCTTAGATAATTGAAAATAGTGAACAGATAATTTACCAAGGTTTTTAAATTGTTTTTACATTCAAGACTTAGTCATCAGACAAGTATTTATCATATTAGAACCATTTCTACAATTCTTTGTACCGGTATATTCAAGTATAAAAGTTCATTCCATTTAGAGTGAATCTGATACCAACTGTTTATCATATGATCATATGATAAAGCCTAGTAATAACCCAATTAATCATAATAGTGTTAATATTTAGATAGCACAACTCAGGGTCAGCAGATATTACATCATACAGGTCAAGTGGACAGATTAGATATTAAACTCGGATTCAAACTGAAATTAACTAACTGTCACAATAAAATAACTCTTGTATTTCATTTGATTGATTACTAATTAAAGATCAACTACCTTTATGTATCACTAAAAATTGAAATTTTAAAACTTGGTCAGTTGAGTCTTTATTTGAGTTATCTTATGTCAAAACTATACAACAGAATCCCTCTATAATAAATTTTTTTTCATAAAACTGAGTAAAAAGCTCTTCAACTAAGTAATTTCAAAACATGCTTAGAAGGGTTTTTCAATAATTAGCATCATATATAAACTCATTCTTAGTGACACAGTTTGAGACTTTAAATTTTATGTATGTTTTCCTTTAAATGGACTCAGTTGATCTAGTCTTCTTTTCTACATTCTATTCTTTCTTAATATACATTCGGAAGTATGATTATATGACATACATGTGTATTATGTAAACTTATTATACAGATATAAACATTCATACACATGTTAAAATTGTATCCATATGACTCATAAATTTAAAGTTATTTATTTCCTAATGTATCCAATGTTGACAAATAATTATATGCGTTTTCTAATTTTATTCTGAAGTGTGATCTTGAATATTAATATCCAAACCACTTGCACTTTCATTATTGTATCATCCATTTCTGGAAATATTAAGAGATTGTGAACCAGTATCATGCTTACTGATGGCATCATTTTGCACCATTTTGATTTCCAATCAGACGTATGTGGTTCCTGTAATTCCACTTAAATGTCACTTATCCCAAAGGCCTTATCTGATACAAGCATGTTTTGCGATTAGCAACATCATCAAACAATTAAATTCTGTGGAATTGCAGGAACCACTTACGTTTGATTGAAAATTGGAATGGTGCAAATTGATACTATCAGTTGATGCCCATAACACATATAAATACAATCTCTATACAGTTCCTTTAATAAAACCTATGTTATTTAAATATCATATTTTGACCTATTTGTGAGGAATTCTATTTTCTTACTATAAATTTGCTTGTGAGATTTTCTTATCAAGGTATACATCTGATAGCGTCTGTTAGTGTGGAAAAAGGGAAAGGTTTAAAGGTCTGTTTTGTGGTTTGGCTTGACTCTATACTGAGTTTTCTTGATCAAGTGAAGAATGTTTGATTTCAGTGTCAATAGATCTAACCAACAGTCAATTTTATAGTCTTATAGTTCTCATACAATATTTACTCTTCCTTTTTATTTTATAGTGGGCTTTTCATTTACTGCTTGTCAACAAAACACAACTTTGATTGAATGATCAAACATGGCTTCAATTGGTCGAATAAAACAGTATGTCAAAGGTCATGAACTGACAAGGTCAATTAAATGGGTTTGGATTTTTTCGTTCAGGGAGGTCAATTACAAAGACAAAACATATAGGCCTACCATAAGAATTGTGGTCTTAAACTTACCTTTTATGAATAGACCTATTGAGTTGAAGCAGAGTTAATTTCTCTTGGTTTATAGTTGGTCAGATATTGTTAATTGGAAGTTGCCGATAGTGGAGTGGACAATTAATGGACCAGAGCCCAGTTTTCAAGATTATAAAATCTATCAATAGATAAACAAACTCCCCTTCCTGGATCATTAACATGGAACGCAAGTTACAAAGCCTGGGGTACACAGGAACAGTGTTAAAACACATCCCAACAAAGCATTCTCGACCATAGAAGATAGTACTTATTAGTCAAAAAACAAAGGCCCAGAACTACACTTTTCCTTTATTCTCTCAAATTAACTGCATGTCAACATCTCCTTGGAAATAAAAACAAATATTTTCATTTTCAATCTATATTTACTGCACTGGTATCCAAGTGTTTGTTTTATACTAATTAAAGGTTAACGATGAAAATATATTTTTGTTGAAGAAAAAAACAACAGAATTAACAACCCAGTGACATGAGCCTTACCAGAAATAACGATACAATTTCTAAAAGATGAGGTGATTAGATTACAGATAAAAGTGTTTGATTTTTATACGCCCATGTTGTTAGGGTGAAGGAGGATAAACTAGAGTTACAAAAGTTTTTATCTGATTGGGGTGAATCTTGGGTCATGTCCTTTTAAGTGATGAGACTTTGGGGGAGAAGCAAGGGCATATATCTGCTCACAGTTTTTTCTATCAAACATCTATATTATTTGTATTTGTCCATTTGACACCCATTACCTATTCTAGGTCTTTGTCCATGTGTGATTCGAGCCATAAAATTTTACTATGGATCTATGTTACATTTGTCATATAATGTAATGTAATGTTATATATATATTTGCTATATATAACCAAGATGACACCCATATAACTTTCTATATTTTATATATTTTCTAGTTTATATTTATTTGTCATATAATGATGTCATATGTATATTGCTATATTCAAGATGATACCCATATAAGTTTCTATATTTTATATCTATGTTAGATAACTTATAGGTCAATTCATGATGACACCCATATAACTTTCTATATTCTATGTCTATGGTATATAACTTATAGTCAATTCATGATGACACCCATATAACTTTTACTATTCTATGTCTATATAACTTATCAATCAATTTGTTATGACACCCATAAAAATTTCCCTCTTCTAGGTTTATATTATATAACTTATGGGTCAATTCATGATGACACCCATATAACTTTCTATATTCTATGTTAATGTTATAACTTATCAACCAATTTGTGATGACACCCATATAACTTTTTCTATTCTAGGTATATGTTATATTTGTCAAATGGTCAGATGGTGGTACCTATGTTGTGTACAGAAGATACAGTCGCTTCTTTGACTTTCAGGTAAATTTTTCACTCATTTTTTTCTCACACAACTTTGTATTTTCTAAATGCATTGAAAATATCTTGAATTAATAACTATCCTAGACCATTCATAAGTTTTATAATTAATTGATTCAATAGAATCAGCCATCCAGTAGTATTACCCTTGACATAAATTGCATCAAAATTCTATTGTGGTTGTAATAAGAAGCTTCAATTTTCAAAGGATTTTTGATGAAACTTTGTGTAAGGATTAGAATTGATAAGACCGTAGTCAAGTTTGAATTTGACGATTTTTTTCAATGATCAGTTTTAGAGTTACCGGTATCGCTCTGACTTAGTAAAATTGCTACATTAATATTTTGTGGGTGCAAAAGAAGCTACAATTTTTTAATGATTTGATGAAACTTGGTATGAGGATTGGAATAGATAAGATGATAGTCAAAGTTTGAATTTGATGATTTTCCATGAATAGTTTTTAAGTTTTTGCCCTTGACTTAGAAAATTGCATCAAAATGGTTTTGTGGGTGTATAGAAGCTGAAGGTTTCAAAGGATTTTGATGAAATTTGGTGCGAGCAATGGCATTGAAAAATATTCAATGAATGTTTTTTGAGTTTTTGCTCAATTAATAATTCAAATTTAATTGTGCCAGTGGGTGTATGTTACCTTGCCTGGCAAGCTATCTTTATATGAATTATTATAACTCTGTATGACAATATTTGTTTGATATATTATAGAGTGCATTGTTAGATAAATTCCCAATAGAAGGGGGTAGTATTGATCCAGAATCTAGAATTATACCTTTTCTACCAGGTTTGTCTTATATATTCTTTTTTAATATTATTAAATTATATAATTGATGATTGGATTGTTTTTTATCAAATTATGAAATTAACAGCTTGCAATTGGTCTAACACAGTAAGTCTAATTGCAATTGAAGATTCTTATATTAGGACTCCACTTGTGATCTGTGATCTGACAGTTTTCTTATCATTCTCAAGTTCTAATTTATCCTGCACAAATAACTATAATCCTTTATAATGATGATATGTAAATTTATTGATTATATTTGTCAGGTAAAATAATATTTGGAAGAAGTCATATTCGAGATGTAGCTGTAAAAAGATTGGGTCCAATAGATGAATACTGTAAGGTAAGTGTCAACTTCTCACTCTCTACTAAATAGTGAGAAATCTTAAAATTATACATCATAGGGCTTGAGAAAAGATCAAAATGTTAAACGCAATAATATTGAGTTGTGATATCGCTCATACAACTTAAACTTTTTTTATCTGATCTATTTCTCACAGTATATATACCTGGTATATATAGTCCTACTTAAAAAAAAACACAAAGATTGAAAACAAGGCCAAAAATCTGGAAAATATCTTGGTTATGTCAAACAAATGACGTGGGTTTAATCTTGGCATGTGGAACCACAATGACCTTGAACAAGACATCTTCATTCATTATTCCAGTCAACCCATCTGTATGGGTACGGATAATCAGGAATAGACCAATGCCAAGAGGTTTGGCCATGGATCCGCTGTTAGATTGGATCTTCTGTGGACCTTAGTTGTTATCCTTGTAAGATTAGTTGTCTTTCTCTGTTCTTTGATCATTGTAAATATCTGCTGAGAAGAATAGGCAGCCAACTTCACTTTGTCTAAATGAATTATTTGCATATTATAAACAACTATTTATTTATTCCAGGCTGTGATAGCCCTCCCTCCTAAAATATCACAATGTGATGAAGTTCTAAATTTTTTTGAAGTGGAAGCAGAAGATTTGGATCCACCAAAAGCTGAAGAGTGAGTTGCCTTTATCATTTATTATCCAAATATTTGGTCCGTAAGGGCCAGTAATAGTGTGGCATGGCATGCTTACACTTCTTGGTTTGTTAACTATACAACCCCCTTGAAGAGAGCAGAGTCTACTTCATGCCATTCCCCTTGCTTACAATTATTCAAAAACCTTATTTGTATTATTGAATTGATTTATCTCCGTGATTATGATATTAGTAATAAAATCCCTGTAGAGGAAGAAATATAATAAACTTCCTTGTATTAAAAAAAAAATAAATATTGATGTTTTATTGTCATAATGATGTCTTTCCTACCAATGATTGTTATTACCGTTAGGCCAAACTTTAAAAATTCATTTTGTTTAAGCTAGGAACAGCAGGGGATTTTTAAGTTCAAAGATGTCTGCTTAAAGAGATACTGCAGTTTAGAATGAACATAAAATTTGAAAATTTTAAGCTTGGCTGATATGAGCTCTATTCATCAGTAGATATACCTGCAGCCATAAATAACATAAAAATATAAATAAATATCCAAAACACTAAGTAATTACCTGGATAAAGGTGCATTTGAGTATTGAAAAATGCATAATAACTTATATAAAGAACACTATTATAGATATACTACTTCTCTTTAATTTAGGCAATGTTTCAATTCACATACAGGAATCTTTATCAAGCAATTATTAGCGTTTTAAAAAAATGACTAAGCTTTGTGAGTTTCTCGAGATTTTAAGGGATTATGTTACTTTATGACACCAGGTAAGCTCATTGGTGAATATATACTCATATTGACCATTCCTGAGAACCAAAATTTTATGTTCATGTTAAGACGCAGTATCACTTTAAACAAAAATAATATTTAATTCGAAATGAATTTCCAGCTGTAAAATGGGTACAAATGAATCTTGGAAAGGTCAATGCCAAGAGGTATAAAGGAGTCTTTGTAAACCTAAGATGTTATCCTTGTAAAAAAAAAAAACATGAATAGACAACATATAACTTTCATAAAAATTAACCTACCGTAGCTTTAAAGGGGCCCAGGCTGTATTTGTTTCGGACAATCATCCGACAGCCTCAGACACATGAAATCTTTTGGTTAGCTAATCAGAAATAGTCTACAGAGCTTACCTTTGAAATTTGAGCCTTCAAATCCATGTGTATCCATAATTATCCGTGTTTGAAAAATCATAATGACTTAAGAAATTACGAACGTCCCACCATATTGGAAAACGGTTCGTCTTGATAATCAAAGTGTTATCCTTCCCTTCGTGCAATAGCAGTCATCTATATAAACAGACTACAACGTATTTTTCAATTGTAGACTTTGTCAACAGGACACAAAATTTTCAGACTCACTGGAGACTAGCCGCGTACAGCACAGAAAAAAAATGAAATGTGAAATTTTTTGTTTGAGGCATATTTCAAGGTATTTTGCGATTTTCTCAGAGCTTGAATATTTCTGAGGACTGTTTAAATGTAACAAAGGCCCAAAACGACCCCTGAAAATCAAGCCTGGGCCCCTTTAAATCTGTATAGAATAAAAACTTCCAAGAGATTTCAGCAAGGACTAGATTGTAGAAAGGATCTTTTCATTCACTAGAAGGAACATAAGATTTTTATTCTAATGAAAGAAGAAGAAGCTATAGACAACATAAAAAAATTGACCCAGCTTTAAATCTGTATAGAAATTAAACTTGAAAAGGTCAATGCTGAGTATAAGAATCTTTTTGAACCTACAATATTATCGTTACAAAACAAAAGTTGTTTCTTTTAGTCCTTCTACATGTCACTGTGATATAAGAATTAATATAAATTTGGCAATTTATTACAATTAATTTCTACTTCCTGAGCCAGTGATTGAGGGAGTCAATGTAATATTTGTTTTCACACCTCAAGGGCATTTCTCATTAATTAACAGTGATTAAGTAAAGATTTTTTAGTAAATGACATAAATTTTGATATGATTAATAAATAATTTATTTACATAATAAACCTGAAGGATGTCATATTAACTCAAAGAATTAGGATAGGAATATCTCAAGTAAGGACTGTCAAACACACCCACTGTTAATTTTACTATATTTCAATTAATTTAGTATTGCCTTATATTAAAATTTGGGTGAATAGAGACAGGAACTAAGGTTTATCCTGTTGATGAGTCGTACTGTAAACCTGCTCTAGTTTTATTCAATATTTACATTGGTTTGTACTATTTGTCAAGTGTAGGCCTCGAGTCAGAGTCTTATAATTTTATAAAGTGGTATTAAAGACGTATTAAATACTTATAGGTGATATGTAATGCATGGATTCTTTTGTGTCTTGTGTTAAAGTTAAGATTTGGATCTAGACTGTCAAGAAAGGACTTGTACTGGTAGTAAAAAGCAGATACATTGTGTTGATGTGTATATTAGAAAGTATGTAGGCCTATATAAGAAAATGAATAATGTTGACTTACACTGTTAGCCCTTAGGACTGTTGGTTATATATATATTGTAAAGGTTTATTTTGTTGGATAAAAATCTCTTTTTAATCAGAATTTTATATTTTGGCAGAAGATATTTAGGAAGTAGTTCAATATTGACATTTTGCATCAAAAATAAAAACACAGGATTTAAGATTGTTAAAATAACAGTCATATTTAAAGTGTTTCCTGATTTCTTGTGATAGTGAATTTACAGAGATTGTTAACAAGAACTTAAGGAAGGATTTGATATACTTTAGTGAAATTTTGTAGAAAATGATAATATATTTGCATAATATTTCATTTATCTGTGAAAATACAGTTATATTCCAACTGTTTTCTTAACATATGGTCAAGTAACAGAAATTATATAAATCAAACTAAGGAAGGGATAAAATATGCACTAGTGAAATCATAAGGATATGGTAATTTATGCGCATACTATTACAAGATAATTTTTGGAAAAAAGCAGTTTACTGTGACTAATGGATAAACGAAGAAAGTTAAGAAAGGGATATACTGACATGTTGATCTGGTGATAATGATAATATATGCGCATACTATTAAAAAATAAACTTAGAAAAAGACTTTTCTACTCTGCAGCTGCTATTTTGATGGTTAATATTTGGAGATTATTGAAAATAAATGAATTGTAGGTTGATAAAGCAAATAGGTTATCTAATCAGAATGATATTGTAACTTCTGCTAACAATATTAATAAAAATATCCTTATAGAAAAGACAGTATAGTGACACCACTAACTAAGTAATTTATGCGCATAATATTGAAATTAATTAACATAATTCTAGTGTTTTGAACTTACAAAAACTGTAAAGTGTTATATACCTCTATAGAAGAATTCGCAATATTTTTTAAAGAAAGTTTTAAATCTTAAAAGCAAAATGTCTCTGAAACTGAGGAAAGTTTCAAGCTACATGAACTCTAGAATTCGAACAGTGAAAAGTTGTCATCTTAACTTTAGAAAGAAAAAGAAAGATGAAGGTGGGAAGAAAGCTGAGAATATTTCTGACCCAAAGACACTGACACAGTACCAAGTGACGTCTGATTACCAGAAACAAGATCGTGGTGAAATTGATCTAGAGGCTGGAATGATTGTAGAGGTGGCAGAGAAAAGTGAAACAGGTAAAAAAAAACTTCCTTTCATCATAGGGAGCCACGGTGGCTTAGTGATGTAAACAATTGCTTGATAATATGTAGGTCCATGGTTCAGTCCTGGTAAAGATCGCTTGATGTACTTTCGGATTTTTCAACCTTATTTGGCCCTGTCACTTGTCGGTGATATTCTACAGGTCTGAGAGGCTGACATGGAGAAAAAGGTCTATATGTTTGGATGGGACAATAAACTATAGTGATACAGGCTTATTCTGCTGTCCTGGCAAAATTTCGCTAATAGCATTGCCCATAAAGTGAAGAATAGGACATAAAACTATTCATTCATTTTCCTTTTATCATATTGATAGAAAACATATCCAATTGCTAGTTATACAGAAGTAGTATTTAAACCGATTTCATTACTTTCTCTTCCTTATTGACAGTCATAGTGCAACCTTCCTAGACTGGGGGTACAAACAGGGGACAGACTAACTTAATGGGGAACAGCTGAATTTGAATTGCTGCATCTGAGAAGGTTTTCATTAAGAAAAATTGTGTACCAGGTGCATTCTGACTAATATTTGAGCAAAATATTATAAAATTCATATATTTAAATTTCTAAGAAATAAAGTGAGGGTACAAATGGATGTGCATACTATTTTAAAATGCTATGCTATGATATGCCACATGAGTAATGCTTTGCTATATGGACTATGTTATGTTATATTAGCTATGCTATGATATGCCACATGAGTAATGCTATGCTATATGAACTATGTTATGTTATATTAGCTATGCTATGATATGCAACATGAGTTATGCTATGCTATATGGACTATGTTATGTTATATTAGCTATGCAATGATATGCCACATGCGTAATGCTTTCCTCTGTGGACTATGTTATGTTATATTAGCTATGCTATGATATGCCACATGAGTAATGCTATGCTATATGGACTATGTTATGTTATATTATCTATGCTATGATATGCCACATGCGTAATGCTTTCCTATGTTATGCTAAATTAGCTATGGTAAATGAGTTACACTAAGCTCTATATTTATAGGATGGTGGTTTGTGAACAGTGATGATGCCCAAGGCTGGGTACCCAGTACCTACCTAGAACCAGCTGACGGTTCAGCCACTGATAATGTGGTGGTCAGAGCTACTCCAGGGCAAGGTAATGACACATTTCTTATAATTGGATTGGTTTAAAGTTTTAACTTTTAAAGGATTTGCCGTCTGTTGTGTTTTTGATTTTTTATAAACAATATTTTATTATTACATTAATGAGCATGTCCTGGATGCAAGTAGTACTCAAAAAAAGAAAACAAGAACTTATAATCTCAACCATTCAAAAGAAACCTGAAATCTAAATAAAATGTCCTTGTATGTATGATATAATTAATGTACCTGTATTTCAATGTCTTATAGAAGAGAAGTTTATCTGTATATAATTAATATATTTCAATGTTTTATAGAAGAGAAGTTTATCTGTATATAATTAATATATTTCAATGTTTTATAGAAGAGAAGTTTATCTGTATATAATTAATATATTTCAATGTTTTATAGAAGAGAAGTTTATCTGTATATAATTAATATATTTCAATGTTTTATAGAAGAGAAGTTTATCTGTATATAATTAATATATTTCAATGTTTTATAGAAGAGAAGTTTATCTGTATATAATTAATATATTTCAATGTTTTATAGAAGAGAAGTTTATCTGTATATAATTAATATATTTCAATGTTTTATAGAAGAGAAGTTTATCTGTATATAATTAATATATTTCAATGTTTTATAGAAGAGAAGTTTATCTGTATATAATTAATATATTTCAATGTTTTATAGAAGAGAAGTTTATCTGTATATAATTAATATATTTCAATGTTTTATAGAAGAGAAGTTTATCTGTATATAATTAATATATTTCAATGTTTTATAGAAGAGAAGTTTATCTGTATATAATTAATATATTTCAATGTTTTATAGAAGAGAAGTTTATCTGTATATAATTAATATATTTCAATGTTTTATAGAAGAGAAGTTTATCTGTATATAATAAATATATTTCAATGTTTTATAGAAGAGAAGTTTATCTGTATATAATTAATATATTTCAATGTTTTATAGAAGAGAAGTTTATCTGTATATAATTAATATATTTCAATGTTTTAGAAGAGAAGTTTATCTGTATTGAACTGTTCCAAGCTGATGGTAATGATGAAATATCACTAGAGAAAGGAGCTGTTGTAGATGTTCTGGAGAAAAATCTTTCTGGATGGTGGCTAGTCAGGTAAATGTTTAACTTAACAAGGTCATGAAAATAATAAAAGTTTCACTGCAGCAAAGTATTTTACTTGTATTTCAATAAAAGTGTATTGTATGTATTTGTGTTTACAAATTTTCTGGTCTGGTCCAAGGGCATCTATTACAATCTTCTGCTTATACCTTGACTCCAATAGCCACCATTCTTGTATCACAGAATGCAATGATTTGATTGGATTGTAAGCCAGCAAATACAGCCAATCAGAGATTGTTAACTGTTTAAAGACTCTCTAATTAGCTGTATATACTGGCATACAATCCAATCACTGCATTTCATTCTGTGATGCAAGAAAGGTAGTGTATGGAGTCGAGGTATAAGATGAAGTTTGTAATAGCTTGACATTGTGAAGATGTATAAGATGAAGTTTGTAATAACTTTACATTTTGAAGATGTATAAGATGAAGTTTGTAATAGCTTGACATTGTGAAGATGTATAAGATGAAGTTTGTAATAGCTTGACATTGTGAAGATGTATAAGATGAAGTTTGTAATAACTTGACATTGTGAAGATGTATAAGATGAAGTTTGTAATAACTTGACATTGTGAAGATGTATAAGATGAAGTTTGTAATAGCTTGACATTGTGAAGATGTATAAGATAAAGTTTTTAATAACTTGACATTGTGAAGATGTATAAGATGAAGTTTGTAATAACTTGACATTGTGAAGATGTATAAGATGAAGTTTGTAATAGCTTGACATTGTGAAAATGTATAAGATGAAGTTTGTAATAGCTTGACATTGTGAAGATGTATAGGTTTGAAGTTTGTAATAGCTTGACATTGTGAAGATGTATAAGATGAAGTTTGTAATAGCTTGACATTGTGAAGATGTATAAGATGAAGTTTGTAATAGCTTGACATTGTGAAGATGTATAAGATGAAGTTTGTAATAGCTTGACATTGTGAAGATGTATAAGATGAAGTTTGTAATACTTGACATTGTGAAGATGTATAAGAATGAAGTTTGTAATAACTTGACATTGTGAAGATGTATAAGAATGAAGTTTGTAATAGCTTGACATTGTGAAGATGTATAAGATGAAGTTTGTAATAGCTTGACATTGTTAAGATGTATAAGATGAAGTTTGTAATAGCTTGACATTGTGAAGATGTATAAGATGAAGTTTGTAATAGCTTGACATTGTGAAGATGTATAAGATGAAGTTTGTAATAGCTTGACATTGTGAAGATGTATAAAATGAAGTTTGTAATAGCTTGACATTGTGAAGATGTATAAGATGAAGTTTGTAATAGCTTGACATTGTGAAGATGTATAAGATGAAGTTTGTAATAGCTTGACATTGTGAAGATGTATAAGATGAAGTTTGTAATAGCTTGACATTGTGAAGATGTATAGGTATGAAGTTTGTAATAGCTTGACATTGTGAAGATTGTGTATTGCGTCTGGTTTTCTTTGTGTACAGAAAATTCATGAGAAATGCATTGACTTCTTTCAGACATAACAACAAAGAAGGCTTTGCTCCAGCCACCTATCTTATGAAAACAGAGGACCAGTTTGCTGTTAGTCTAGCCAAACGAAAGTCTATGGATGTAGAAATCATAACAAACCTAGCTGATGTTAGTAATATAATGAAAGGGGAATCCCCAAGGAATAGCCTCGCTCCATCTGAAACACCAAAACCAGTGTCTAATGGGCCAGACATGTATAGTACAGTTCAGAGGAAGTCACGGTCATTAGAAAGAGGGGGAAATATTAAACCTCCACCGAGACAGAGCATCAGAATGGTAAGTCCTCTGTCATTTCTTCTGTCCTTTGACACCCCTTTACTCCCTATTGAACTCTTCCCCACATGCATATTGTGTATAAACATGAACTGTATGTTTTTCATCGGACAAAGTCATTCTTAAAATTTGGGGTTTTTTTTCAAAATTTTATTGCCTTGTCCTATGCATGACTGTTTTAAAACAGTTATCTTTTTGACAACCCCTTAAGTTCCCATTGAACTCTTCTACACGTGCATTCTGAACTGTATATCTATGACAGCAAGAGCTCATTTGCCAAATTAGGCATAGGCCTATGGTGTGGTGCTTATTAAATTATATCCAGCCTTTGTCTTCAGCTCTGTGCACACTTGTAACATTTCAGGGAACAACTGGACAAAACAAGTGGATTCAACTGGATACAACCAAACACACAAATGTAGTCCTTGTATACACTAGAAAACATTTTTGGATACACTATTAACACTTTGGGAAATTTTTGGAAACATCATGTATCCACTTGTTTCGGGTCCTGAATTTCTGCCACTGTACAGAGAGCTGTATAGGATGCTTATTGACATGAGTTGTAATGTCTTTGAGTAGCTGGAAGCCAAAAGCCTGAACCAACCATTTATACTGAGAACACTTATTACCATAGCTCCTGCTACATTAAACAATCACTTTATTCATCTATATACCTAATCCTGTGCTTTCATAACTTTGTCATTAATACAAAGTTACAACCTTTACTTCCTAGTTTGCATCACTATTATCATCAGTTTGTATATTTTTCAGTCAAAGAATGTGAGTTCACCTAGTCATAAAACAAGTCATTATGTAACTATAGCTGAATTTGTTGATACAGTGGGAGATGGGCTGAGTTTTAAAGAAGGACAATCAGTGCATGTAAGTCTAAATTCTGAGATAATATAATGTTCTGAATTATAAGGGTCTGAAGGCTAATATAAGGGTCTGAAGGCTAATATAAGGGTCTGAAGGCTAATATAAGGTTCTGAAGGCTAATATAAGGGTCTGAAGGCTAATATAAGGTTCTGAAGGCTAATATAAGGGTCTGAAGGCTAATATAAGGTTCTGAAGACTAATATAAGGGTCTGAAGGCTAATATAAGGGTCTGAAGGCTAATATAAGGGTCTGAAGGCTAATATAAGGGTCTGAAGGCTAATATAAGGGTCTGAAGGCTAATATAAGGGTCTGAAGGCTAATATAAGGGTCTGAAGGCTAATATAAGGGTCTGAAGGCTAATATAAGGGTCTGAAGACTAATATAAGGGTCTGAAGGCTAATATAAGGGTCTGAAGGCTAATATAAGGTTCTGAAGGCTAATATAAGGGTCTGAAGGCTAATATAAGGGTCTGAAGGCTAATATAAGGGTCTGAAGGCTAATATAAGGGTCTGAAGGCTAATATAAGGGTCTGAAGGCTAATATAAGGTTCTGAAGGCTAAAATGAGGGGCTGAAGGCTAATATAAGGGTCTGAAGGCTAATATAAGGTTCTGAAGGCTAATATAAGGGTCTGAAGGCTAATATAAGGGTCTGAAGGTAATATAAGTGTATCTGAAGGCTAATATAAGGGTCTGAAGCTAATATAAGGGTCTGAAGGCTAATATAAGGTCTGAAGGCTAATATAAGGGTCTGAAGCTAATATAAGGTTCTGAAGGCTAATATAAGGGTCTGAAGACTAATATAAGGGTCTGAAGGCTAATATAAGGGTCTGAAGGCTAAAATAAGGGTCTGAAGGCTAATATAAGGTCTGAAGGCTAATATAGGTCTGAAGGCTAATATAAGGTCTGAAGGCTAATATAAGGGTCTGAAGGCTAATATAAGGGTCTGAAGACTAATATAAGGGTCTGAAGGCTAATATAAGGGTCTGAAGGCTAATATAAGGTTCTGAAGGCTTATATAAGGGTCTGAAGACTAATATAGGGTCTGAAGGCTAATATAAGGGTCTGAAGGCTAATATAAGGGTCTGAAGGCTAAAATAAGGGTCTGAAGGCTAATATAAGGGTCTGAAGGCTAATATAAGGGTCTGAAGGCTAATATAAGGGTTGAAGGCTAATATAAGGGTCTGAAGGCTAATATAAGGTTCTGAAGACTAATATAAGGTTCTGAAGTTTGCTGAATATAAGGTTCTGAGGCTAATATAAGGGTCTGAAGGCTAATATAAGGGTCTGAAGGCTAATATAGGGTCTGGAGGCTAATATAAGGGTCTGAAGGCTAATATAAGGGTCTGAAGGCTAATATGAAGGGTCTGAAGGCTAATATGAGGGTCTGAAGGCTAATATAAGGGTCTGAAGGCTAATATAAGGGTCTGAAGGCTAATATAGGTCTGAAGGCTAATATAGGGTCTGAAGGCTAATATGGGTTCTGAAGGCTAATATAAGGGTCTGAAGGCTAAATAAGGGTCTGAAGGCTAATATAAGGTTCTGAGGCTAATATAAGGGTCTGAAGACTAATATAAGGGTCTGAAGGCTAATATCAGGGTCTGAAGGCTAATATAAGGGTCTGAAGGCTAATATAAGGGTCTGAAGGCTAATATAGGGTCTGAAGGCTAATATAAGGGTCTGAAGGCTAAATAAGGTCTGAAGCTAATATAAGTTCTGAAGGCTAAATAAGGGTCTGAAGGCTAATATAAGGGTCTGAAGGCTAAATAAGGATCTGAAGGCTAATATAAGGTTCTGAGGCTAATATAAGGGTCTGAAGGCTACATATAAGGGTCTGAAGGCTAATATAAGGGTCTGAGGGCTAATATAAGGGTCTTTAAGTTAATATAAGGTCTGAGTAAAATATTGTATATAAGTGTTCTAGGGCTAATTAATTGATGCTATATAGGTTTGAGTAATATAAGGTCTGAAAGTCATATAGGGTGAAGGTAAAATAGTTTGAGGCAAATAGGTTCTAAACTCCATAGGAGTCTGGAGGATGGTTTGAATTTAACGTTTTATATGTTTTAAAGTGTATCAGCTCATTCCAATTGTCGTTCTGATAATGAATTAAGTGCTTTAGATTATTTTAGTAAATTTCAATGACCATGGATGCGACCTTAATTACCGAATAAGTTATATCTCAAATCATAAAAATTAAGAAAACCCCATTTCATATCTCCTTCCAAGAATATATTTTCATCAATTCAACCCTTAATAATACATGTTTTAACTTAATCATGATTTATTTATTTAATTTAATTTAATTTAATTTGATTTATTTATTGATTAACTTGTTTAAATTTGATTTTTATTGGATTTGAATTTGAATTTAATTTGTTTTGATTTGATTTGATTTAATCATATTTCAGGTGAATGAAAAGACAGATAGTGGGTGGTGGTTTGTGAATATTGACGGCAAGGAAGGCTGGGTTCCATCTTCATACATCCAGTCTGAATCTGAGGAGAGACTAGATGAACATGATCCTGAGGTTTATTGTACCATTGATGAAGCTGAAATCTCATCCGAGTGGTCCAGTGCTGATGATGATGATGATGATGCTGACCAATCAAAAGTTGAATTAAGGAAACCATCTAAAAAGAAGCGAAATGGTATCGCTGACGCTATCAAAACTCAGTTACGAAAACGACGTAGTAATTCAGATCCTGATGAAAAGACGGAAAAAACAAAAAGTTCCTGATCTCCCATCCAAACCTCAGAAATCAAGCAGTGTCACCCCCAAACCAGAGCCCCAGGGTGACTTCAATCACGGACTAGCCAATATATTGAAATCAAAATTTGAAAATCGCAATAATAATCAAACAAATAACTCGGAATCTGTGGAAAATTCTCAACCTCAGATTAAACCAATATTACCAACAAAATCTTCGTCAGAGGTAAAGCCTCCTCTCAGACCAAAGTCTGCAGCAAGATCAGAAATGGCTGGAGTGGAGGTAGTTTCACTTTCGAATAAAAACCATGGTAAATCAGTCCCTAAAATACCCAGTCAGCCCCCACGCTCAGTGAATGGTGACTCATCCAACAAGCCTATAATAACATCAAAACCTTGCTTTGGTAACAAACCCTCACCAGGAGTGAAGCCCACTTTAGGAATTAAACCTCCTTTAGGCTCGAAACCATCAATAGGTAACAAACCAACACCAAATACTAAACCAGTATTACCAACCAAACAACCAAATTTGTCCAAACCAACTGGTAACAAATTTGGAACAGGTCTACCAACTCCAAAATTACCTGATAAACCAGCCAATTCTCTGGCATCAGATTCAAATAATAATGATGATAGTGAATATTCAGGACCAGGAGTTCAGGGACTTGCTGCAGCTCTTCAATCCAAGTTTGAAAATAAGAATAGTGCTCCAGGGCTCTCTAAATTTGAAAATAAAAATAGTGCACCAGGACTCTCCAAATTTGAAAATAAAAATAGTGCACCAGGACTCTCTAAATTTGAAAATAAGAATAGTGCTCCAGGACTCTCTAAATTTGAAAATAAGAATAGTGCACCAGCATTTTCTAAATTTGGAAATACAAACAATAAGCCAGTTTTGCCTAAACCAGAAATGAAAAACGTTACATCTGTGGCTTCAAAGTTTGAAAACAAACCAAATGTGCCAGTTCCACCTAAACCAGATAATAAAAACACTGTCTCACTAGCTTCAAAATTTGAAAATATGAATAGTGGTCCTCCAAAGTTGCCTGGAAAACCAAATTTACCGACTAAAAAAACTGTTGAAAAACCTCAAACACATAACAAGAGTCTTGACATTGATAAACCGAAAGCAAATATTGGGAATTTAGTGAATGCTTTAAGTGGTAAGTTAAACTTTGGAGGTCCAGGGAATACTTCTGGCAATGACAGTTCTGGTGTTGGACTTTCAAATAATCATAACATTGGAAATAATAGTGTTTTAAAGACTGTTGATAATAGTAAAATTAGTGTGGGGAGCTCGAACTCAAGAGTATTCATTGTGGTTGAGTCGTTCGTGGCGGAATCGGAGCAAGAAATATCTATCAGAGAAGGGGATGAGGTTGAAGTTGTGGAAGACACAGATACTGGTTGGTGGATGGTGAAGCTGAACGGTAAGAGTGGCTGGGTCCCGTCTGCTTATTTAGTCGAGAGACGAAAGGATGCTCCTGCTGTGCCGCCACCTGTCCCTCCTCACGCTGCACCAAAACGCACCTCCAGAGTTATTTATAGAACATGTGCCTTATTTATGGCGGAGAATGAAGGTGAATTAGGATTTGACGAGGGAGAAACAGTGGATGTAATGGATAAAACAGACTCTGAATGGTGGTTAATCAGAATTGGCAATGATGAGGGTTGGGCTCCAAAGTCGTTCATTGAACAAGTGGAGGTCGAAGACACAAGAGGCAAACCACCCCCTCTTCCCAAGGGAAAACCTTCAATGCAGTTTCCTTTACCTACACGCTAAAACTATTTCTTATTTGTTGTACTTTGTAAGTCCAAATATATTTACATCGACTCTAGACTTAGAGGTATTGTTTACAAATACTGCTGGCCTGATGTTTAAGCATAAAAATGAAATTTTGCAATTATTTTTATGTGTATATTTCTAATCTCTATTATTTGATAAAGGCAACAGAGTGATATTTCTAATCATGAAAGATATACTTAAAATATTTTTCTATCAAACTAGGCTCAGTTATTGGACCATGAGAACGACCTTCTCCACAAAAGACTGTGATATATAACACTTAACACTTGTTTTATATTATATGTATATCTCTCTCTCTACCTTATTATTTATCAAGTAGATCTCTTTAACTGTTGTTTGCCAATGTGTGACATAATAGATACATTGAACCTTTTCTCCACAGAACTAACGGAAACTTCCTTTTAAGGGTTTTGGTTAAATAAAGAGGGTTACATCCCTTTATGAATATACTTGTTCTAGTGTCATTCCCACCTCTTTCCCTTCCTACAATATTAACTGTATATGGATTCTGAGAAATTGATGCTGAGTTGACAAGCCTAGTTGCAGATTGGCATAAGGTGTTGTAATATAATATTCCACTCTCCTACTTTTAATTACTGTATTACCTGTTATAGTGATTATCATACATCATATGCACAGATATGACTGAGAAAGATTGAAAAGATTAACATGGACAGTCTATTTAATGAGGAGGTAGTTTAGGTAGTAATTAAAACAGTAGATGTATAGATTGATCAGTTTCAATTACCATTTAGTCTACCTAACAACCAAATAGACTATTCTGTTTATGTTTAGTAACCTATATTGTTTTACAGTGAAAGCTCCAAGAATCTAGACATGGATTCAAAAATACAGGCCCACTCAAGTGGAAACTTCTGAGGCTGTCACTGTTATTTTAAATGAACTTTTAAAAATCTGTTTAATTCCGTCACCATGGATATATGATAGTTTGTACAATTGTCTTTCTGGAAATAGTTTTGACAGGTGCCTGTTGTTATATATATTATTTTATTGAATGCATGACCACCAACTCACCATTCATTGTCTGATTTAAGATAGATACCAAACCAGGGGCCTTATTCTCTAAACAAGAAAACTTAACTAAGATAAAATCCTGATATTTTGAAGTAGTATGATTTTCATGGTTGACCAATGACCAATCAGATGACTGGAAGAATGAAAACAAGCTTTTGAGAACTAGACCCCAAGACTTTAAAGCACAGTCCCATCTAGTATTGTTTTATGTTGATGTTTGATGTATTTTTGTACAATTTAAATGTTTTAATTTTTGTTGAGCTCATTTTAATATCTTGCCTTGACCAATCCTTATACATGGAGCCCTAATTTGCATAGTTGAATATTGCTAAAAATAACTTGGGGTTCATCCGAACAGAAAACTTTTTAAAATTTCAGCTAACTGTTGTAATTTGGGCATTTTGTAAATCATTTCACTTTTGTGTGTGTACTATTTTGAACAAACTCTTAGAGAAACCAGGGTTGTTGATTTTTCTGTATTTGCCAGTCATGTCTGATTGAAACTTTAAAATGACTGTCTGCAGTGTAGGACATCTTCTATGTAAATGATCTTGAATTTTTATGAATTTCTATTTTAAAAATTAGTAAAAGATCTAATTTCACATGTTATATATCTGATTAGGAATTTCTAAAATCAACAGCCCATAATTCATTTTAATATTACACATAATTTATTTTTTTAAGGCATTTTACAATTGATTTACTTATATGTATGAGGACTAGTTTGTAACAATTTAGTTAACTATTTAATTTCTCTCATTGCATGCTTCATGGTGTTGCTGATCTTCATAAGCCCACTTGGTGGAAGTAGTATTTCAAACTCCATTTCATTTCATCTCATTTGTTATCTTTATAACCTTGTTAAGAATTTCTTGGAAATAAATCTTGAAAAATAGAAATTTTGTTTTGAAATGCCCGTAGTAGGGCCTACAATTTTGAATGGGGGTCCAGTAGGGTCTACTATTTTGAATGGGAGTCCAAATATTCCTGTAGGCCTATACATAATTTTCTTTGATTATAAAGACCTTAAATAACCTCTTAAACAAACCTCGCTTACTCCCTGCCAATCTAATTAACTTGAATAACCTCTAAATTGTAAACAAACCTCACTGACTCCCTGTCAATGCAATTACCTTGAATAACCTCCAAATTGTAAACAAACCTTACTGACTCCCTGTCACAGCAATTACCTTGAATAACTTATAAATTGTAAACAAACCTCACTGACTCCCTATAAACAGACCTCAATGGCTTTCTTTCTTTCACTATAAAAACCTTGAATTAGCTCTTACTGTAAAAAAAACCTCAATGCAAATGACTTTGATTAACATCTATATTGTTGTACCTCAAAGTGATAGCTTATAATATAAAACAGAAGATATATATCTCTTTCTCTTTAATATAGAATCAAACTTTTTAAAATACCAAGGGGAAATAACTACTGGAAATCTTAGCGCTGGCAAGGTAAATTCACAATTTTTTTAATTCGCTTGTGAATTTTACCATTGCTTTTCGTTTGCTAGTGTTGACATTTTCTCACATTTCGCCACCAACTCTTCAATGCTACAGAATAATCGTACTTTAACTGTTCTTGCGACATCTCTTCTAAATAGTAAAAATGTTTTGAAGTTGAAGTCCAAGCGTAAGGCTACTGCCTCGGTAATTCAATATGTTTAGGCCTACCATTACATTTGATAATAATATTAATAGTCCTTTTCATCCACCCTCCATTCTCACCTTACAGTTACAGTAGTAAATAACATGCAATTATAACCATCTGTTCAAAAGTGAGAAAAAAAATTAGGTTGGTTGTCATTTTCATTCACTTCAGGACAAGACCTTTTTGATTTTCAACTAGGAAATAATTTGATCAAGAATATTAAGATTTTTAACTGGCACACGCCCCTTTTTATAGTGATAATGGCCCAGCCAATGTACCAACCACGACCACAAGAATGTGTATCCAAAGTCGATATTAGAGTAGAATGTAGAAATCTTCTAAATAAAGATACAACATCCAAATCTGACCCATGTGCTGTATTATATATGGCTAGATCTGGAGCTCAACCTTTTGAGGTAAGAATCAGAGTCATTCTGCAACACGTGATTTGGGAGAGCATGTCATCCACACTATGTACAGTTTGATGCATTTTCTTCTACCAGTATATGGTGGATTAGTAGTCATGGACTGATTGTGGTTGACATGCTCTCCCTAATCACATTTCATTCAACAATTCTTGACAGTTTATGTAAAGGTAAATATATTTCTGTTATGTTTGAAATATTATGTTATGTAATCTGGGCCAAGCTACATCAGTTCTGGAAAACCATGACCAGGTTGTCACTAGGCTGTCACTAGGCCTACAGTTGAATATGGAAAATGTTGCTGAATGTTTTTCTGGTAATCTGCTGTTATGTACTGAATCTGATGACAATTTACAAATCTATTGCCTTGGACAAGTTTCATCAAGAAGGCAAATAGTTATGGAGATTCTACAACACTGCAGTTTAATACGAGAAATTCTAAGAGGTTTGGCCAAGGATCAGCTGGTACAAAGGATTCTTAACTGTGAACATTTAGTTGTAGGCACATACAACTTCAACTTGAAAAAAAATCCAAATTCTAACCAACAACAGTCCAACCTTACCCCAATGAAATTCTATTATTACCAGGTTTCTAATGAAATTCTATTGTTACCAGGTTTCTAATGAAATTCTATTATTACCAGGTTTCTAATGTAATTCTATTATTACCAGGTTTCTAATGAAATTCAATTATTACCAGGTTTCTAATGTAATTCTATTATTACCAGGTTTCTAATGTAATTCTATTATTACCAGGTTTCTAATGAAATTATATAATTACCAGGTTTCTAATGAAATTCTATTATTACCAGGTTTCTAATTAAATTCTATTATTACCAGGTTTCTAATTAAATTCTATTATTACCAGGTTTCTAATGAAATTCTATTATAACCAGGTTTCTAATGAAATTCTATTATAACAAGTTTTCTAATGTAATTCTATTATTACCAGGTTTCTAATGAAATTCTATTAATACCTTGTTTCTAATGTACCGTATTTCTATTATTACCATGTTTCTAATGTAATTCTATTATTACCAGGTTTCTAATGAAATTCTATTATAACCAGGTTTCTAATAAAATTCTATTATAACAAGTTTTCTATTGTTATTCTATTATTACCAGTTTTCTAATGTAATTCTATTATTACCAGGTTTCTAATGTAATTCTATTATTACCAGGTTTCTAATGAAATTCTATTATTACCAGGTTTCTAATGTATTTCTATTATTACCAGGTTTCTATTAAAATTCCATTATTACCTGGTTTCTAATGTAATTCTATTATTACTAGGTTTCTAATGTCATTCTATTATTACTAGGTTTCTAATGAAGTTCTATTTATGCCAGGTTTCTAATGAAATTCTATTATTACCAGGTTTCTAATGTAATTCTATTATTACCAGGTTTCTAATGAAATCTATTTTTACCAGGTTTCTAATGAAATTCTATTATTACCAGGTTGGAAGAACAGAGAATATTAAGAATTGTCTGGATCCAAAATTTGCCAAAAGTTTTATCACCAATTATTATTTTGAAGAAGTTCAGAAAGTTCAGATAGCTGTATATGATGTAGATAATAAAACTCCAGAATTATCAGATGATGATTTTCTTGGACAAATTGAATGTACGTTGGGACAGGTAAGTTGTGATGGGTGATCCATTTTCAAAATTCTCAGACCTGTAGTTAAGGTAACATGTCACATTATATAAAACATTAATTTTATTACTAAAAGAAGAAGACATTGGCCAACATGTTGACTAAAGAGAAGTGATTTGGTCTCACTCAATAGTCACTTAAGCGAAGCTCGTACACCTAAATGGGCATATACAGTCTATTCTGCTTCTTTCATAGTAGTATATGTATATATATATCTGTAATATTATAAATATACATTTTAGTTGGTGTCCAACAATCCTTACAATAAACCTCTAGTATTGAAGAATGGTAAGAAAGCTGGTATGGGCACAATCACTGTATGTATATAGTTTATTTCCTAATACCATTTATACTACTTCTAGGCTTATAACATGCTACATTTTGAAATGCATAAAGGTAACATTATCAAGTTAAATGATGAACAACCAAACAACACATATACACTTGTCAAGTTACTTTAAATTAGATTATACATGCATTTTAAACAATGTGTCTGTAGCTATAATTGACAAAAGTAATTAGCAATCCAATTTGAGATATATAATCTAACATCACCATGGTATTGTAATAGAAAACTTTCTGTGTTTTATAGGTGAGAACTGAAGAAGTGAAGGAGGGGGGTGAAATTTTAAACATGACATTCAGAGCAGTTAAATTAGATAACAAGGTACAGTAGTGCTTTTTTCTTTATTACATGTTTCAATAATCTCGATTAATTTAATTACCCCCGTCCTTGTATAAATCCTTACTATTACCTCCCTTCCCTATATATCCTTACTATTCCCCCCCCTCCTTTTTATAAATCATACATTACTGAATGGTGTATTTCAACCTACACTCTCAAATTATTATTAACAGGTCAGAGTTTTTTCATTTTAATTTCTATAATTCATTAATAATTACCCCCGTCCTTGTATAAATCCTTACTATTACCTCCCTTCCCTATATATCCTTACTATTTCCCCCCCCCCTTCTCTATATAAATCTTTACTATTACCTGCCTTCCCTAACTTATTGTCCTTCATTTTATAATTCATAATATCATTACAGTGCAGTTAATATTAGGATAACCTACATTACTCCTTCCTATTATCTTTATTTCACTTTCATATATCCTTAATTTGATTACCCCCCTTCTCTTATAAATCCTTACTATTACCTCCCTTCCTCTTTATATATCCTTACTATTACCCCCCCCCCTTCTCTCTATAAATCCTTACTATTACCTCCCTTCCCCCTACTATATCCCCCCTCCCCCTTCTCTCTATAATTTATATATCTTACTTAATTACCCCCGTCCGTATAAATCCTTACTATTACCTCCCTTCCCTATATATCCTTACTATTTCCCCCCCCCCCTTCTCTATATAAATCCTTACTATTACCTGCCATCCCTACTATTGTCTCCCCCCCCCCCCTTCTCTCTATAAATCCTTATATATCCTTACTACGTGCAGAAGAGTAGGACATAAAACCCTCTTCTATAATATCTTATATTACCCCCTCCTTTATAATCCTTACTATTACCTCCCTCCCTTTAAATCCTATATATCTCTTACTATTTACCTCCCCCTCCTTTAAATCCTTACTTTCACCTCCCTCCCCTTATAAATCCCTATATATCCTTACTATTTCCTCCCTCCCCTAATAAATCCATACTATTACCCTCCCTTCTTTGTATAAATCCTTACTACTATCCCCTCCCCACTATAAATCCATACTATTACCCCCTTTCTCCCTATAAATCCTTACTATTACCCTCCCTTCCCCCTATATATCCTTACTTTTCCTTTCATTCTGAGGTAATTTGACATAATATACTGTTCTCTAGCCTTCACTTGTTTAAATATTTGTTATTAACATTCTTCATTCTTGCCTCTATAAAACTGATTTGTGCGTTCATTGCAGGATTTTATGGGGAAATCAGATCCATTTTTGGAGATTTTAAAATCAACAGTTGATGGATCATGGCAAGTTGTACATAGAACCGAGGTAGGTCATTAAATTGTTATAAATGTAGAACAGCTCTGATTATTCAGAAAGATTATGCGTAGAAGCATTTAAAGATTCAAAAGAAACAACTATATTTTACAAGGATAACAACTTAGGTTCAGTCTGCCGTGACAGGAATCCTTTCTACCAGCTGGTCCTTAGTCAAACCTCTTGGCATTAATCTTGCCCGGATTATCTGTACCCAATTACAGCTGGGTGGACTGGAATTATAAGTGAAGATGACTTATTCAAGGTCATCGAATTTTCACACACCGATTGAGATTAGAACATTTTCTCCTAAACACTATTGCCTCATCACCAAAACATTGAGCTAGTAAATTTAATCAGTGACATCGTTTGCAAAAAATAGGTGTTAATTATTTTGATTTTACTTGGCATGTCTTGAAAACGTACATATTTAATTATATGATTTCAGGTAGTGAAGAATAATTTAAACCCTAACTGGAGACCATTCAGTGTCCCTCTACAAACTTTATGCGGCGGTGATAGAAACTGTAAACTCAGGGTTAGACTAACATTATATTTTATAATGGTGTTCAGCATCACTTTTTCACTGCCTTAAAATTATATGATATTCTATAGAATTGGATTGATTTTCATGAAAAATAAGTGCTTTATTATAATATTTAAATGATATTAGTAGATAGAAAATTAGATAAATAATACCACTATTATATATATACTACTTTTAAATTGAAACATTGTAAATTGACATAAAATAGAGAAGTAGCATATCCATACTAGTGTGAAGTATTATATAGAGAAGTAGTATATCCATACTAGTGTGAAGTATTATATAGAGAAGTAGTATATATATACTAGTGTGAAGTATTATATAGAGAAGTAGTATATATATACTAGTGTGAAGTATTATATAGAGAAGTAGTATATATATACTAGTGTGAAGTATTATATAGAGAAGTAGTATATCAAAACCAGTGTGAAGTATTATATAGAGAAGTAGTATATATATACTAGTGTGAAGTATTATATAGAGAAGTAGTATATATATACCAGTGTGAAGTATTATATAGAGAAGTAGTATATATATACCAGTGTGAAGTATTATATAGAGAAGTAGTATATATATACCAGTGTGAAGTATTATATAGAGAAGTAGTATATATATACCAGTGTGAAGTATTATATAGAGAAGTAGTATATATATACCAGTGTGAAGTATTATATAGAGAAGTAGTATATATATCCCTAGTGTGAAGTATTATATAGAGAAGTAGTATATATATACTAGTGTGAAGTATTATATAGAGAAGTAGTATATATATACCAGTGTGAAGTATTATATAGAGAAGTAGTATATATATACTAGTGTGAAGTATTATATAGAGAAGTAGTATATATATACTAGTGTGAAGTATTATATAGAGAAGTAGTATATATATACCAGTGTGAAGTATTATATAGAGAAGTAGTATATATATACTAGTGTGAAGTATTATATAGAGAAGTAGTATATATATACTAGTGTGAAGTATTATATATATATATTTATATATTACCTAGGTAGATATAAACGATTGGGATAGTGATGGATCACATGACCTGATTGGAGGTTTTATGACCAGTGTAGAAGAAATGATCTCCAGTAAATCTGAGGTACGTTTATATTTTTACTTTTAAAATCCAAATAAGAACAATCCCGACAGCTTATTGATATCAGCCATCTAAAGTTGGATGTTGTTAGAAACAACAGTGTAGCCTACAGGGGGCTGTGGGGGTGCAACACCCCTTCACCCCCTACTTTGGCAGAACCTGTCGGTAAAGCGCAATATTAGTCAAACTTCTACCCAACTATTAACATGGCCTTGTTTATTTCAGCCATCCTGGGCATGTATCAATGAAAAGAAAAAAGCCAAGAAGAAAAGTTACAATAATTCAGGGATGGTGTATTTAACTGCCTGTAATGTATGTATGTCTTATTTAGAAATAACATTAAATAGACTTTTACACCTTGCTTTTCAATGAAATGATTTTAACTTCATTTGGCTTATGAAGGCAGACTACACTATACAGTGTGCAATTATGTAAATTTAACCAGGACATTGGCATTTCACTACTCATATAATATAGATGTATGTCTATTTCAGAAATTTATTGAAATGCGATGATGGAGTTTTACTTCTTACTTTGCAGTACCTCATAGACTAATGAAATTCAGAATGTGTCAAGTGTGCAATAACGGAAATTTTACTAAATAAAGACTGGCACCATACTCATCAGGATCTGTCAAAGTATCTTTAACATGCACATCCTGTAGTACACAGGGCCTTGCATTATTGTACCATTTGAATGACACATTGTTTTGGAGAATTAATAGAACAATATATGGCCTTATAGTATAGTTTCTATAACTGTTTTTTTTTCTACCTAAAAAAAAGGGGCTGCATGTGTTTGTGATTACAATTGGAACGGTTTCTTCTTTCAAATGTATTTTTAGATAAGTAAGGACCATACATTCCTAGAGTATATATTTGGTGGAATGCAGGTGAATTTTACAGTAGGGATAGATTTTACAGCTTCTAATGGTAACCCTCGAGATCCTTCATCACTACATTATATTGACCCCTATAGACCTAATGAATACATACAGGCTATTAGATCAGTGGGCGGAGTCTGTCAAGATTATGATACGTAAGTTACCTCCCCTCTATAACACTATATACATACAATTAGATCAGTTAGTGGAGTCTGTCCAGATTATGATACGTAAGTTACCTCCCCTATAATCTTAATGAGTACATACAATTAGATCAGTAATTGAAGTCTGTCAAGATTGTGATACGTAAGTTACCTCCCCTCTATAAAACTAAATACATACAATAAGATCAGTGGGTGGAGTCTGTCAAGGTTGTAATATGTAAGTAACCTCCCCTCTATAAAACTAAATACATACAATAAGATCAGTGGGTGGAGTCTGTCAAGGTTGTAATATGTAAGTAACCTCCCCTCCATAAAACTAAATACATACAATTAGATCAGTGGGCGGAGTCTGTCAAGATTATGATACGTAAGTTACCTCCCCTCTATAACACTATATACATACAATAAGATCAGTGGGTGGAGTCTGTCAAGTTGTAATATGTAAGTTACCTCCCTCTATAAAACTAAATACATACAATAAGATCAGTGGGTGGAGTCTGTCAAGGTTGTAATATGTAAGTTACCTCCCCTCTATAAAACTAAATACATACAATAAGATCAGTGGGTGGAGTCTGTCAAGGTTGTAATATGTAAGTAACCTCCCCTCTATAAAACTAAATACATACAATAAGATCAGTGGGTGGAGTCTGTCAAGGTTGTAATATGTAAGTTACCTCCTCTCTATAAACTATTAGGTTATTAGATCAGAGGGTGGAGTCTGTCAAAATTATGATACATAAGTCATCTCCCCTCTATAGATCAAATGACCTAATAGACTTCCTCTGAACGTGGGTTTCCCTCTTTGTACACTCAAAAGCATTATCTGTTATTTTCATTACTTCAGTTGCACAAAAAGAAAGATACAGCTATTTCATTAATTGTTTCCCCTTATAAGGTTAACACTCAGCCAAAACTCATGGCAATCTAGTAATATCAAATAAGAAATTATAAAAGAGTAGGCCATCGCTGCTGTCAAAATTTCTCCCATTATACACTGCATAGTGTTGTGCATCTTCATTAGCCCATTAGGTGCCAGAAAACAACAAATTGCAATACCTCGTTAAAAACTCAAACCTACCAATCCATCACAATTTAGAAAAAAATGTAAAACTATATTTCATTTCATCTTTCGTATTATTCAGAGATAAAATGTTTCCTGTTCTGGGTTTTGGAGCTAAGATTCCTCCACAGTTTCAAGTTTCACATGAATTTTTTGTTAATTTTAACTTACAAAATCCTTTCTGTGCAGGTAATATATATTTTCATTGTGATTATCATCTGGTACGACATGACAATTTATAATCTTTAGGAACTTATTCAAATTATAAACACTTCAAACAGTTTTATTTTTGTAGAACAATGATTGTTTTATCTATAGATTGCCTGTGTTTATGGTTTGATTTAAGATTGTACTTTAACTCTGAGGTTAAATATTATTGGTCTCTGACTGCAGTCCAGCTTTGATAGCTATTTTGACAGTTGTTTGCTGAAGAAAAGTCAGAAAAATATGGCAGCAAAAATGTTGGTCTCATTAATTTTAGATCATGAGACAAACTGAATGAATAACAATGTCTGATCGGTTGTGTTTAAACACTAATAATTGTAACCAACCCAATGTTTAATTCTTATCAATTAAAATCTTTATACTTTTTTCATACAATTTCACTGTTCAAATCTAAAATTGTATCATTGTTATGATTTGACTATATGAAATGTATGTTTGTGTACCTAGTTTATTGAGTGTAATAGTACTAATAGAAATGTAAATATTATCCAGGTATTGAAGGTGTGGTACAGGCCTATATGAACTGTATTTCCCAGGTTCAACTGTATGGGCCAACCAATGCTTCTCCCACTATTAACCATGTGGCAAAGTTTGCAGCTGCTGCTCAGCAACAAGAAGGCACTAAAGGTGCTCATGTAAGTATAATTAATTATATTATAACATGTGGATGGCTGTTAGAAAAAATAGTCTGATGCAACGTTGCATCTCTTTTTGTCAAATAAGGACTATAGAGATTGTACAAAATAAAATGAATTGAATGGAGTTTGACGTCCTACTTAGAGATTCCACAAAGATCATAATGTAATTATATTGTGTTATTGTATTGTAAATCCACATAGCTAATAATTATATTGTGTTATTGTATTGTAAATCCACATGGCTAATAATTATATTGTGTTTTTTGTATTGTAAGTCCACATGGCTAATAATTATATTGTGTTATTGTATTGTAAGTCCACATGGCTAATAATTATATTGTGTTATTGTATTGTAAATCCACATAGCTAATAATTATTTTTGTGTTTTTTATTGTAAGTCCACATAGCTAATAATTATATTGTGTTATTGTATTGTAAATCCACATAGCTAATAATTATATTGTGTTGTTGTATTGTAAGTCCACATAGCTAATAATTATATTGTGTTATTGTATTGTAAGTCCACATAGCTAATAATTATATTGTGTTATTGTATTGTAAATCCACATAGCTAATAATTATATTGTATTGTAAGTCCACATAGCTAATAATTATATTGTGTTATTGTATTGTAAGTCCAATAGCTAATAATTATATTGTGTTATTGTATTGTAGTCCACATAGCTAATAATTATATTGTGTTAATGTATTGTAAATCCACATAGCTAATAATTATATTGTGTTGTTGTATTTTCCACATAGCTAATAATTATATTGTGTTATTGTATTGTAAGTCCACATAGCTAATAATTATATTGTGTTATTGTATTGTAAGTCCACATAGCTAATAATTATATTGTGTTATTGTATTGTAAGTCCACATAGCTAATAATTTATTGTGTATTGTATTGTAAGTCCACATAGCTAATAATTATATTGTGTTATTGTATTGTAAATCCACATAGCTAATAATTATATTGTGTTGTTGTATTGTAAGTCCACATAGCTAATAATTATATTGTGTTGTTGTATTGTAAGTCCACATAGCTAATAATTATATTGTGTTATTGTATTGTAAGTCCACATGGCTAATAATTATATTGTGTTATTGTATTGTAAGTCCACATAGCTAATAATTATATTGTGTTATTGTATTGTCCACATAGCTAATAATTATATTGTGTTATTGTATTGTAAGTCCACATAGCTAATAATTATATTGTGTTATTGTATTGTAAGTCCACATAGCTAATAATTATATTGTGTTATTGTATTGTAAGTCCACATAGCTAATAATTATATTGTGTTATTGTATTGTAAGTCCACATAGCTAATAATTATATTGTGCTATTGTATTGTAAGTCCACATAGCTAATAATTATATTGTGTTATTGTATTGTAAGTCCACATAGCTAATAATTATATTGTGTTATTGTATTGTAAGTCCACATAGCTAATAATTGTTTTATGTTATTTCATTTCAGGCATATTTTGTATTACTATTATTAACAGATGGTGTTTTAACTGATATGTCCGATACTCTACATGCTATAGTCCAAGCCTCTAAACTACCCATGTCCCTGATTATTGTGGGTGTAGGGACTGCTGATTTTACTGACATGAATACTCTGGATGGAGATAACGGGGTGTTGAGAGCTCCTAATGGTGACGTGGCCAAACGTGACATCGTGCAATTTGTACCTTTTAGAGATTTTAAACAGGTGAACATATTTTTTATTTATAACTTAATTAATTCATTGATCATCAATATTTTATGTCATACTTTGTCTATATATCTATTTGCTGGATAAATAAGTTGAATAGATATTATTTCAATCCTATTTTAAATCTACTTAAAATAAAAATGAATAAAATTGAATAATAATTAAAGTGTGTACATGCAATTTCATTATTCAAAATCTTGTGCAAAGAATTGCCAAATCGAGAATAAAATTTGTATTGTATCCTCCAAAAGAAAGTTACCATCAAGGGGTCCAAAAAAAGTAAGCATGGACTGCTTTGCCGACAATACTCAACATTACTATAGGCCTATAGTTTAACATCAGTAGATACAATCACAGGTACATGTGGACAGGATTGTCTATAATAAATACCCTGAATGTAAAAAAATCCATGATATTTTATTACTTATTTTATTGTTTATTCTTGTATTTTGTATTTTTAGGCATATCCTGCTGAATTGGCGCGCCATGTTTTAGCCGAGGTACCTAAACAGGTGACAGGATATTATAAAATGAGAGGGCTGGTCCCAAATGTCATGAAACCTAACCCCCCACCCCCATCACAATAGTCCTCTGACCCCCACCTTTGAAACTTAGTAGTTAACAGTCTTTTATGTCAGCTTAAATCAGGATTATTGCCTTGAAATGCTCTTTCTTTCATATTTTGACTCTCTATAAACAAATACACAACTCTTAGTTTAACAACATATTGATATGATACAACATTATAATGTGTCAGAGAAATGAGAAAGGCTATAGGTGATATTTTATACCAAGATGTGCCTTTATGTGATTTATGTATTTGATTAAGCCTTAAATAGATGAACAACTGTTGCCTTTTTATATTCATAAAATCGTAAAATTATGAAATATCCATAGAAGTGTGTTTAATTAAGAACTTGCCGACGAAATTAATCACAACATGGTTAGTTGTATAGTAAAATAGTATTAGTGGAATTTTAATTGAAAAAGGCATGACTGAGGTAAAAAAAAAAAAAAACTTTTTAATAATATCCTAAGGAGCCCCTAACACGCAGTGTAAATATTTTTTTTATTATTTCGTTTAATCAAAATAATTATTTCGATTAAACGAAATAATAGCATTTATTTCAATTAAACGGAATAATTATTTCGTCTAATCGAAATAAAATTATTTCGTTTTAACGATTTAAATTATTTCGTTTAAACGAAATAAATATTGCGTTTATTTGGTTTAAATAGTCATATTAATTCGTTTAAACGAAATAATTTAAATCGTTTAAACAAAATAGCCAAATTAATTCGTTTAAACGAAATAATTTAGTCAAAATAATTCGTTTACGAAATAATTAATTCGTTTTAACGAAATAATTAATTCGTTTAAACGAAATAATTTAAATCGTTTAAACGAAATAGTCAAATTAATTTGTTTAAACGAAATAACTTTTTAAAAAAGTATTTCCACTGCGTGTTAGGGGCTCCGTAATATCCACGCCATTCATATTTTTAAAAACAATTATTGGCCAGAAATTTCTTCTTATTCTCTCATCCTTGTTGTTTTCCGTTTTTCCCTGGCCCTATTTGACTTTATTATCTCCTTAATCATTCTCCGTCTCGCCTCTTTCAATTTCGCCCTGTGTTATTTTACCTCTTGTAATCCCTCCCCGTGCCTTTCACACCTTTTCTAATCTGCCAATTACCTTTCGCCCCTTCCCATTTCAGGGTGGGTTTCAAAAGCCTACCGCCAACCGCTGCCAACCGGCCTACCGATAGCAAATATAGGCGCCAAAATTGGTATTGTTAAATGTAAGGATCGTAGATTTTCATACAATAAAACGTATCTATTTAATTTGACGGAATTTTTGTTGACGTCAAAATTATGGAATCAAAATTATCTTAAGAATGAAACGAAAAAAATAAATCTTTATTTTCGTGTTCAGCGATTTCTTTCTTTTTCCAAGTGCTGGAAGTGTGCTTCCAGTCTTGGTGAAGCGTTTTATCAACTAAATATACTGCTGATTTTGTTGGATTAACAGGAGGAGCATTCGCAGAATTATTATAGTCTACGTCAAGGATTAACTTTGAAAAAATTCTAAAAGGTGGAAGAAAGATCCCTTGGCCTTGTTGATCATCCATGATACCGACGGAGTTAAATAAATAAATTAAGGGAAGTAACTCTGAAACAAACGACCTTCCAGTCGTGTTCATTTAAAAAAGATTTAAGGGTACTTTTACGGTTAATTGTGTGTCCCATTTGAATACAAATTAGATTATTGCTTTTTTGGCATGGATTGAATCAGTTAATGTGAAGAAAAACATCGCTGAACACGAAAAGAAAATATTTATTTTTTTCGTTTCATTTTTAAAATAATTATGATTCCATAATTTTGACGTCAACAAAAGTTCCGTCAAATTGAATAGTTTCGTTTTATTGTATGAAAATTTACGATCCTTAAATTTAACAATATCTATTTTGGCGCATTTTTTTCCTTCCGGTAGGCCGGTTGGCAGCGGTTGGCGGTAGGCTTTTGAAACCCACCCCCCATTTCATCCCTTCCTATTTCACCCTTTGCCATTTCACTACTCTCCCTTTTCGCCCTTTCCTATTTTGCCACATCCCACTTTGCCTCTTCCCATTTTGCCCCTTCTTCTAATAATTAGGCCACATAATAGGCTTGTGCGGGTTTGGATTGCGGTCACGCTACATTGTGGGTAGCGAGGAAGTCGGGAGTTCATAACGGTATTCTGGAATTCTTCTTCCGAGCCAAAATTAAAAGACCTCAAACTTCAATAAAAAAATGTGTATTTAATTATTTTCGTTAACTGTAAATGTAAGATTGACATGGACATGCCGTGTACATCATTTTTCAAATTAATTCCAATTAAATTACATCTCTCTCTATTCGACCTACTCTTGTACTGTCAATTAAACATGTCAATGTGATGAAACATGGAATAGGGACGAAGTGGGAAGGGGTGCAAAAAAGGGCCGAAATGGGCAAAATGAGGGACGGCTTGGGAAGGGACATATTGGGTAGGGTAAAAATGGAAATAAATTGGGGGCATCCTCGTGACATCCTCGTAACAAAAATCCACAAAAACAACATTTTGTCAATTCTACATTACTAAATATTAGGGTTTTGTTATAAGTATGTACCAATGGATAGAAATCATGTATTATACTCGCAAGATTTTAAGATAAATAACAAGCTCCCCAAGAAAATGGGAAAGAATTTCGGGTGGAAGAGATAGATATCAATAGAGGGAGATGTTGCGTATTTTAATTATACTGTAATAAGTAACACTCCAGGAAATATGATAGAATCTCGGGTGGAAGAGATAGATATCAATAGAGGGAGATGCTGCGTATTGTACTCGGAATTATACTGTAATAAGTAACACTCCAGTAGATATGATAGAATCTCGGGTGGAACAGATAGATATCAATAGAGGGAGATGTTGCGTATTTTAATTATACTGTAATAAGTAACACTCCAGGAAATATGATAGAATCTCGGGTGGAAGAGATAGATATCAATAGAGGGAGATGCTGCGTATTGTACTCGGAATTATACTGTAATAAGTAACACTCCAGTAAATATGATAGAATCTCGGGTGGAACAGATAGATATCAATAGAGGGAGATGGTGCGTATTTTACTCGAAATTACACTGTAATAAGTACTCTATACTACTTACACACTCTCCAGAAAATATGATAGAATCTCGGGTGGAACAGATAGATATCAATAGAGGGAGATAGCGTATTGTACTCGGAATTATACTGTAATAAGTAACAATCCAGGAAATATGATAGAATCTCGGGTGGAACAGATAAATATCAATAGAGGGAGATGGTGCGTATTTTAATTATACTGTAATAAGTACTCTATAATACTTACACACTCTCCCGAAAATATGATAGAATCTCGGGTGAAACAGATAGATTTCAATTGAGATCGTGCATATTATATTATATACGGTATAAATATAGAATAAACGGTGAGACAGATAACTATAGAAGCATGGAAATCATTATAGCTAAATCCTCTTTTAAAAGCTGCATTATGATATTGGAACACCCTTTGTTTTGCTATCGAATTTATCTCAATTCACCTTGAGAGAGTTCCAATAGCTAATGTTTATTTTGTTGGTGGTATAGAAACTATGTTGGAAGTTAAACGGGTCTGTCCTCCCATAAGTTTATTTACTGTTAATTTTGAATACATTGTTGTACTGTATGTAGCTGTAGATTTATTATTAAATATACTATTGTTGTAATCTATATAGATGTAGATTTATTTATGACCCTATAAATATACTCTTGTTTATTTTATGCCCATGTTTTCTCTAATATTGTTTATATATATTATCTCTATTATATTTTATATAAAAATTTCTATTATATCCTCGTGATTGTCTTTCATTTTAATGCACCATGCTTTTCATCAAATATTGTTTATATATCAAATCGTCTATATATTTTAATATACAAACGATTCTATCTATATCTTCTGAATTATCTTGTCATTTATGTCAAGTACGACTTATCTCACATCTTCCAATGTCAGCTATGAAATCTTCAATTAATCTTCACAATGTCAAGTTATTATAAACTAATCTTATCATCTTCACAATGTCAAGCTATTAAACTTGACTCATACATCTCACAATGTCAATATTACAAACTTATCTTATACATCTCCACAATGTCAAGCTATTACAACTTTATCTTCATACATCTTCACAATGTCAAGCTATTACAAACTTTATCTTATACATCTTCACAATGTCAAGCTATTACAAACTTTATCTTATACATCTTCACAATGTCAAGCTATTACAAACTTTATCTTATACATCTTCACAATGTCAAAGCTATTACAACTTTATCTTATACATCTTCACAATGTCAACTATTACAAACTTTATCTTATACATCTTCACAATGTCAAGCTATTACAAACTTTATCTTATACATCTTCACAATGTCAAGCTATTACAAACTTTATATTATACATCTTCACAATGTCAAGCTATTACAAACTTTATCTTATACATCTTCACAATGTCAAGCTATTACAAACTTTATCTTATACATCTCCACAATGTCAAACTATTACAAACTTTATCTTATACATCTTCACAATGTCAAACTATTACAAACTTTATCTTATACATCTTCACAATGTCAAGCTATTACAAACTTTATCTTATACATCTTCACAATGTCAAGCTATTACAAACTTTATATTATACATCTTCACAATGTCAAGCTATTACAAACTTAATCTTATACATCTTCACAATGTCAAGCTATTACAAACTTTACAAACTTTATCTTATACCTTGACTGCAATAGTCAATATTCATGTATTATGGCTAGTAATTGAAGCGATTTGATTGTATTGTACGCTAACGATTAGCCATTCAGACTCCATGACAAAAGGTATGGACAATCATCCATGTTAGCAAACTTTCTGTCGAGAATTATATAAGGTAAGTTGACTTATTGCAGGAATGTAGGTCAGCTAATTTAGACTGAATTCCGCTGAACAGTGAGTTTTGGAATAGGGACTGATTTTCCTATCTATGGACTTTAGTACATTGTACATAGATATGGTTCAAAGGGAAGTTGAACATGCGAGCTGCGTGATATCTAGCTGTCTAGCAAAAAAAATCATAGCTAACGACGTACGGATTCCCCAATATAAAAATGGGGAGGGCAGAGAGCAGACAATTGAAGAAATTCCCTGTAAAGTTAATATTCTGAATCGTTCGGAGGGTTGTCGATGTCCGACATTTTATTTAAGTGACATGAGAATGTCACATGATTAGTTATTTTAAAACGTCTATGACTCAATACCCATTCCACTAAAGATCTTACCTTAGCGTATGCGGGGAAACTGACGAAAGCTGTCAACTGAGCTCGTAGACAAAATAAAAGTTTGCTCAACTTGGAGCTCTCGTGTGCTCTAGACATTATGGAACAATGACTAGTAAAGTTTAATACATCGTTTTGATTGTTTGAGGACTCGAGGAGAAACATGCATTACACTTAAACCACTTTTTGTTGTTCCTTAAAGCTGTTTCTATATAGCTTGAATTCGACAAGCCATGGTGTAACAATGAAGGCTAATGAGACCTCCTTCAGCTTAAACAATTAAGTACAGTTTTAAAATCCCCTTCAATGGCAGAGAAATTTTAGATTGAAAACACCTTTATTTCCATCCAACATTTATTACACAAATAACATGAAGGCAAATGTGCGTACTATACACGCAATTATACGGTATAGGGCATAATGTTGTCAAAAGTGCCAATTATTTATAAATGCGGTATTGACAGATATTATATCTACCACAAAACATGCCACCACAGCAGGAATTTCCTCCACTACACATCTGTCCGTGACTTCGACAATTCTACAACAAAAATAATTTTCGTTTGATAGATGCAAGATGTAGCCTATTGACGTGAATAATGAGCAGGATATCATAGTTTGAGTAGTGCAATATAATTATTCTTAAGTTCCATGGCCTGAAGAAAAAACGATACCCCCCTTCATTGTCTAATCAAATGCACTTGGCCCTCCACTCCTTCAAGGTCGAAACAGGGCCACTGGCACCCTTTAACAAAACTATTTTCAGCAGGAGAGCAAAATATGTCAAAGATAAATTCCCGGGGGAGGGACCCTAACCTAAGTCCACAACCCCCATCTAATTAAGCCACTGTCAAGTGGCAAAAGATGAGCTTTATAGAATCACATGAGAAAAGAGGTATTTTGTCGTCCCAAAAAAAGACTTATTTACCAAATTGACGCCTGGAAGTTGTCTTTTAGCCATCTCCTGTTCCTCTTCAACTTCCAGAGTTCGGGCAGTGCTGACAGTTATCAACATCAATAAACATAAAACGATAACACAACGCATCTTTCTGCTTATAAATTTGCTAAAATAAGAACTGAACGTATGAGAAAGCAACAAAATGGCATAATTTTTTAATCGATTTATTAATCAATTAGTTTTTTGTAGAAAAAAAAAATTATCAATTCAATGGGAAAGAATAAAAAAAAAATCTAGTTTTTATATAGCATATTCACCAAAAGCAAAATGGACTTTCAAGTAGAACCTAAAATAAAAACATTAAACATCATTATTTTGTCCCCATGTGCTCTGAATTCCGTTTTACTGTTGTGTCGAGTCTCTCCAATTGCCCAAATTTACAGAAAGTTCTCACCTAGTATACTGTGGTAATTTATAAGTTACCACATGGCAACGTTTAAGAGTATTTATAGTCTACGGGCGAGTCACAGCCTGTTAAAACTTATCAAAATATCTAATAATGTCCATCAAAGAACTGCTTTTACCTCTTATATCTACACAAGTTATCGAGTATATTAACGTTGATTAGAAACCCCGTCAATCTAATACAAATTAACGATTGCTCGAAGAGTCGTGTTTCTCAATACATTTACCACCAGTCATAGGTTTGTGCTGATTTTTATTGTTAATAGAGTTTCTCAAAAAATCGCTAGTTGACGATTAACTTTGGTTTAAACTTACAAGTTTATATACCCTTTTCAGAGCAGAAAAATCTTTAAGTGTTATCGACAACCCTCTACTTTTTCGCAGTGCGCGTAACATCCCATCAGATGCGATAAGTTTGGACAGGTTTTCTAAAAAGAAAAATAGTGATTTAATTTAGTTTGATTCCGCATGCCGCAAGCGCTTGTGCTGCCAGCTTTTGACATTTGTCTGTTTCGACGCGTCTGGACAACTCTGACAATAGGGATTGATGTGCTGGCTTCTAAGGTCTTTCTGGCCAACAATCTCGTTGATGTACAAGAAGGTCGGATTTATGTGACGAAAACATTCAGTACTCTTAGTACGTCTTCTTGACGACAGTTGATACTCTGGCTGTTTGAGTTAGAAAGAGCAAGTGACCCAGCTCCTTCCTCCCTTGTTTCCATGACGACAGTTGATACAGTGCTTTGGCTTGTGAGTTTGAGGGAAAGCACTTGATCCAGTTTCTTCCTCTCTCGTTTCCTTGACGACAGTTGATACAAGGCTCTGGCTGTTTGATTAAGGAACAGCACCTGACCCAGCTCGTTCATCCTTCGTTTCCTTGACGACAATTGATGCAGGGTTCTGACTGTTTGAGTCAGGGACAGCACTTGATCTTGCTCCGTCCACATGGCGGACTTCCTGGCGGAGGAAAAAGGCTAAGTCAAATTTAGTAGTGGTCCCAAAATATCAATCAATATCCCCCAATTAGGCAATTATGCATGGCTGATTTCTTTTTGTTGGTTTTCTAGCTGCATACTGCCTACAGCCCTCTCAATATATTTGCGTTCCGTCTTTGATTCTTGGCCATATGTTGCTGGAATACCTTCAGTTGTTGGATGTATTGATGGAACTCTAATACCAATTATTTCACCGCCAACGTCTGTAGTAAAGGGTATCATGCCTTGAATATCGAGAGAAATGGAGAACACAAGTTGTGGTAGGCAATGCATCATTAAAATTAAGAAAATCCCACAATCTTAACAATGTCAATCTATTACTAACTGCGTCTAATTCCTTGACTTTATTTGGCATTCATTTGAATAATCTTAGAAAAATCAATAATTTGCCAACTGCAGATCATATATTTTTTATAACTTATTCTTTCTCTCAACAATCAGATAATGGAATAAACTACCAGGTTCTCAAAAAATACTCCTTTCCATTTCATCTTTCAAAAAATCTTTAAAATCATCTGACACAATTCCACCTAAAATTTACATCTTTGGCAATCAAAAAAAATCATATTAATCATTGCCGTCTTCGTCTTTACTGTATTAAACCAGAATGGTCATAATTTTTTTAGACATGTTAGTGACAACCCTGTATGCCTTTGTGGTCATCAAATTGAAGATTCAGAACATTTTCTCCTAAACTGTAACTTACATTCAGATGTAAGAAACAAATCTATATTCTATAAACCTATTAGGCCTACCCAATCAATTCAAAAACATAACCTACTTGCTATATGGTGTCAAAAACACCCTTGAACAATCCAAACTATTTTTATTGCAGTTCATTCAAATTACAAAACGCCTTTAGTATCTTTTTTTAACCCGCCGTTGATCTCTAGTGTATGTAGCTGTAAATTCGTTACTTTTTTTAAGAGAGGCAGATGACGTCACGTCAATCAGTCGACCTTCTAATGCTGAATTCCAAAAGATCAAACTATTCAACTCCATCTCGACCGACTAAGACTTTATCGACATCGACCAGCATTTTAAGTCTGGAAAGGAAAAACTTTATTTTGAACCATCCAGATTTTAATTTTGACATTGCAGACTATACACATTATACTAAATCAATAGTTATTTCATTTAATAAGGAAGAAACGTACAGACTTCAATTTTGTTCGAACCAGTATTCTTTATTCAAGGATGACTCTTTAAATGGCCAAATTTTCAAAACTTTTGATTCGTCCTTGTCTCCTTCTAATCAATTAAGTACTACGTTAACATTTTACAACAAGAAAAATAAACTCCATGTTCAGGGTACAGACTGTTCCAGATGGATCGAGATTGTTTTTTCTAAGTTTATTCCATCTAATCCTGAAATAAGTGACAATCTAGATTGTTCTGATAAGTTATTGTAATCGCACCAATCTGGTTTTAGGTCTAATAGTTCTTGTCAAACAGCTCTGACTAACATCATTGAAAACGTTTATGATGCAGTAAATAATAATCTTATGGTTGGTTCTATTTTCTTTGATTTTACAAAAGCATTTGATTTGATTTCCCATGTGATAATTATTGAAAAACTAAAACTATACAATTTTTCGAATGCATTAATAACCTTCATAAATTGTTACTTGTCGAATCGTACTCAACGTTGTTACGTCAATGGAACTCTTTCGTCTTCTCGCAGTATAAAGTATGGAGTACCACAAGGATCAATTTTAGGTCCCTTGTTGTTTAATCTTTATATCAATGATTTGCCATTGCATATTAAATCGGTTACTGACATACAATTAAAATTATTGAACAAGTTGAAAACTTTAAATTACTAGGTGTTACTGTGAATCAAAATCTCTCATGGACTCCGCACGTAAAGTTCGTTGCTAAAATTTTAAATACTAAGTTATTTCAACTGCGACAGTTAAGAAAGATCATGCCTGAAAAATATAGATCTATTTTTTATAAATGTAACTTTCAACCATATTTGGATTATTGTTCAACTATTTGGGATTCGCACGACATTGCATCGGCCGATATTTTACACAGGCAACAAAAAATTGCTTTTAAATTAATTCTTGGTTCTAAGTATAATACTGATTTGTCACTGAATCTTAAAAGGCTTAATATTTTTGACATTAAAACCAGGCATAATTTTAATTCGTATAAATTGATGTATAAAACTGATGAGTAAACATCCTTAAAGCTGGTCTTGAGCATGGACAAATCCTACCTCCCCCTCCATAGAAAAATAAGAATATAAAATGGAGTAGGGTTGGGTAGCCCGCTCGCAGCACATGCACTGACGCTTTGGCAATTCTTTTTTTTATATAGTTATTTTTTATTTTATTTTTTTTGAGGGTATATGTATGTTTTGATGTCTGATCGTCTCATGTAGATGTACTCGTCTATTCCTTGGTTTCTTTTTTTTTTTTTTTTTTTTTTTTTTTTGAGGGTATATGTATGTTTTGATGTCTGATCGTCTCATGTAAATGTACTCGTCTATTCCTTGTTTTTTTTTTTGTGGTCATGTACTTGATCGCAGAAAGATTAATCTGTCCATTTTATACACATGTACTTGTGTATTTTAAAACTAATTGTACTTGGTAATGATATACGGTTTTTGCTGTAATGTACTTGATCGCCGGAAAATAAATCTGTCCATTATTTACACATGTAATTGTGTATTTTAAAACAAATTGTTCGTTGAAATAATACGTGATTTTTTTGCTGTCGTGTGCATGGCCGCGGGAACTATATATTATATCCATTTTATAAACAAATTGTAGGTTGAAAATCTGTCCAGTTCATGCACATGTACTTGTGTATTTTTAAACAAATTGTACGTGGAGTATTGTATATTTATTTTGTGGTCATGTACTTGATCGCCGGAACATAGATCTGTCCATCTGATACACATGTACTTGTGTATTTTTAGTATTTGGACGAATTGTATATTGAGATATTATGTATTTTCGATTTTTTCTTTTTCGTTTCATTTCAACAAAATGTACTGTACATGTACTATGAGAGGGGTTATATAGGAGTAAGCCTGTTCCCCAATCCTTTCCATACCTGTATGAATAAATTATTGTTTATAAAATAAAGAATGATTTTATATATTTTATATATATATAAATGTATAATTATATTCAATAAGTTGATGCTGTTAACAGATGTGTCATCTATCAATTTGAATAAAAAAATATTGCTAGGATTAAATTTATGTCTCAATAAATTTAAGGAAACATGCCAATGAGGCGAATGAATGGCAAAATGGGATCGAATTGAGGGTGAATTGGAAAGGGGTGATATAACAAGGGATGATATAAGAAGGGGGGAAATGAGAAGGGACGATATAAGAAGGGGCGATATGAGAAGGGACGATATAAGAAGAGACGATATAAGAAGGGACGATATAAGAAGGGGAGAATGAGAAGGGAAGATATAATAAGAGACGATATAAGAAGGGACGATATAAGTAGGGGAGAATGAGAAGGAAAGATATAATAAGAGACGATATAAGAAGGGACGATATAAGAAGGGGAGAATGAGAAGGGAAGATATAATAAGAGACGATATAAGAAGGGACGATATAAGAAGGGATAATGAGAAGGGAAGATATAATAAGAGACGATATAAGAAGGGACGATATAAGAAGGGGAGAATGAGAAGGGAAGATATAATAAGAGACGATATAAGAAGGGACGATATAAGAAGGGACGATATGAGAAGGGGGTGATATAAGAAGAGACGATATAAGAAGAGACGATATAAGAAGAGGAGAATGAGAAGGGAAGATATAATAAGAGACGATATAAGAAGGGACGATATAAGAAGGGGAGAATGAGAAGGGAAGATATAATAAGAGACGATATAAGAAGGGACGATATAAGAAGGGACGATATGAGAAGGGGGCGATATAAGAAGGGACGATATAAGAAGAGACGATGTAAGAAGGGGCGATATGAGAAGGGACGATATGAGAAGGGGGGCGATATAAGAAGGGACGATATAAGAAGGGGAGAATGAGAAGGGACGATATAATAAGAGACGATATAAGAAGAGACGATATAAGAAGGGACGATATGAGAAGGGACGATATGAGAAGGGACGATATAAGAAGGGACGATATGAGAGGGGTGATTTGAGAAGGGACGATATAAGAAGGGACGATATGAGAAGGGACGATATAAGAATGGCGATATGAGAAGGGTCGATATGAGAAGGGACGATATGAGAATGGGCGATATATGAAGGGATGATATGAGAAGGGACGATATGAGGATGGCGATATAAGAAGGGACGATATGAGAAGGGGTGTTATAAGAAGGGGAAAATGAGAAGGGACGATATGAGAATAGGCGATATGAAAAGGGTGATTTGAAAAGGGACGATATGAGAAGGGGCAATATAGGAAGGGACAATATAGGAAGGGGTGATATAAGAAGGGACGCTATAAGATGGGGCGTTATAAGAAGGGCAGAAATGTGAAGGGACGATATGAGAAGGGGCGGGACGATATGGGATGGGTGATTTGAAAATGGCGATAAAAGAAGGGGTGATACGAGAGGTGACGATACAAAAATGGGTGATATGAGAAGGGTGATATTAGAGGGAACGATATGAGAAGGGACGATATGAGAAGGGACGATATGAGAAGGGACGATATGAGAAGGGACAATATGAGAAGGGACGATATGAGAAGGGGGCGATATGAGAAATGGCGATATGATTTAACAGACAGACATGGAATAAGCGTCTTGAAACAGCATCCTCATGTCAGAATGCTAGTTCTTTCAGAACGACCAAACGCTTTTCCATGTCTGTCCGGTTATTCTCAGGACAAAAATTTTATTGGTGAGCATGACATGGAACGTTCAGATGAGACAATAAACCGAGACCTTATGTGCTATGGGCTGGACACGTTAAAGGTCCCTTGACAGTTGGAAATCGCAAAGACAATAGGCTTATGCCGCTGTCCTGCCAATTTCCGTTTGCCATCAATTGAAACAATAGACCTTCACAAGGGTCATAAGGCGACAAATCAAACAAAATGTAAGAACTAGTGATTTGATACAGGTAAATATATCTAAACATATATATACAATCATTGAGTAACAACTTCGATTTAAACTAGTTATACCACAGCTAAGCACCTTCCATTCGTTAATAAAACAAAACGATTAAAGATCCATGTTTTCAATATCACGTTTTATGTATGCACTTAGATAACTGGAGTTTTACGTCCTACTAGACTATTGTGGGGTTGATGGACCAGAAAAATCGCCTGCATCATCTTGTTTTTAATTCTAACTGTGGAAGGGAGAATAGTTTTCATTTTACCTCGACGTCCCCTTCCTCTCCCCCCTTCCCTACTTTCAGACTCCCTACCACCAGCTGGTTACATACAAATCACTTCTTTAGGCTGGTAGCTGAGCATCTATTGATTTTTTTTTATGAAAACTATGTAGAAATTAATATAAATCAAGTCTCTTAAAGGGATAATAGGCGTTAGAACGAACATAAAATTTTAAGTTCACTCAAATTTGGACAATAACAGTATATATCCATCAGTGGACTTACCTATACATCAAAATCCCTCTAAAATCCGATAAATCCCAAAAATAAAGTAGTTAATCATAAAACGCTTGAGCCATCCATCAAGCTATTTTCAAATCGTGTAAATATAAAGGGAAGTAACTCTAACATGTGAGTTTTCACGCGTCCTTGACCCCTACTGTTGAATTCCACAATGATGTTTTAGCGTTGATTTACCAGACGCTTTTATTCTCAAACTAAATAGCATCGTCGCTGGCTCACTTTTTTTTAAAATTCCGAATATATTTCTATTGTGGCTTTTTAAAATTTGGTAAAGTGTGGGATGCATACTTATTTAACTAACAGTCAATATGAAATACAAATATAAGCCGCAGGACGAGTGTATTCTAACGCCTATTATCCCTTTAAGATTACTTTTATATATAGTGTCGTGTCTGAAATGCGGTTTAGATAGGTTCAAGTTGTTTAAATGTTCCTTAACGTTGCTACCAATTACGGAGGATCAACAGTGCGTCATTTTTTGACTTTATGAAAATGGCTCTCGTAAGATACACTAGAAAATATAGACGTTTTTTCAGTTGTCCTATCTGTTCTTGTACTTGGTTTATTCGTGTATGTGTTATTCGTACAGGTAAAGTAATTATTATCAATCTTTTAAAATACAGATATATGTTTTATGGTTTTTGATGAAACTCATACCATACTATCTTACACTAGTCTCCATTTGAAAAATGAAATTATCAAATTGCTGTCTCTCTTAGTTTTTGTACGGTGGCCCATTAAAGACATGCAACAATCGACATACAGGGGCTCGAGGCTAAGCCGTCATAGAAACCTTTTGAAATTAATATCACACTATTTTACTCTAGCCTCCATTTAAAAAAATTATCAACAAGTTGCTGTCTCACCTACTTTTTACGGTGGCTCATAAAAGACATATATATACAATCATTGAGTAACAACATCGATTTAAACTAGTTATACCACAGCTAAGCACCTTCCATTCGTTTATAAAACGAAACGATCTATGTTTTCAATATCACGTTTTAAGTATGCATTTAGATTTTGAAAGATACTCAATAAATCTCTACATAACTCCACTTGCATGAAAAAAAAATGTAATTTGTATTACAGATATTTATAGATGAAATAGAAAAACAAAAGGTGACGGTGTTTTTAATAGAACCTAGAATTTTGAAAATTATAAGTCAGCTACTCAACGCAAAAGCCATTGAAAGTTATAATATAGAGATAAATAATGACGTACATTGCGTCTCCTTCGGGGTGACGGCGAATACAGTATCAGATTTTCAGGTAAATTGCGTAAATAGTCACGTGGTATCATTCTCCCTATCTGTTTGGTACTATAATGACTTTTATTCAGTAATGTTAGTTAGTTGGTAGATAACTTACTTACTTTAAAATGTTGGACATAGTGAAATAAGTAAAGCAGTAGGCTGGATTCTGCCACAAGCTTGATGAGACTGAAATGAGAGGAGAACTACTACATGGTTCAAGAATCTTTACAACAGAATCAATCTGTTTCCAAGAGAATTCGAGCTGATATGCTATAGGGCTCTTACCTTAGATCATGAATTTTTCTTATATACATAAATGACATTATCAACAATATCAAGTCTATCACTAGACTCTTCTCGTACTCTTGTTTTTCCCTTATTTTAGAATGTAAAATTTCATAACTTGCAAGAAAAAGGTTTCGAAATATTTAAAGTGAAAGGTTCTACATCCACAGCAGAGTTTAACCGAAAGATTTTCCATATATGTTTGTATCATCAACTTAGACAACTTCTTCTTCACCTGGTGGTATTTTATAACAAGGGAGGTAACTTTATTTGTAACGACAGAATTCATCTTGTTAAACCGCCAATTTAGTTGACGATTGAACAACTGAGTTTTGGACACAATGCTTCAGGATTTAACAACTAGGTTGAACATTACCTGCTACCAATGTTTCTGGTTGTCATTTCGGGTTCCATTTTTCGTATTATAGTGAGGATTTGTATGGGTGTAAGGTAGTGCAAATGCTCATATTATATTCACGCATTACGTGCATGTGTTTTAATTTTCAAAACAACCTG
>JAUJPP010000006.1:4715314-4833617 GCA_030562195.1 Nipponacmea schrenckii
TTTTAGTATTTGGACGAATTGTATATTGAGATATTATGTATTTTCGATTTTTTCTTTTTCGTTTCATTTCAACAAAATGTACTGTACATGTACTATGAGAGGGGTTATATAGGAGTAAGCCTGTTCCCCAATCCTTTCCATACCTGTATGAATAAATTATTGTTTATAAAATAAAGAATGATTTTATATATTTTATATATATATAAATGTATAATTATAGTCAATAAGTTGATGCTGTTAACAGCTGTGTCATCTATCAATTTGAATAAAAAAATATTGCTAGGATTAAATTTATGTCTTAATAAATTTAAGGAAACATGCCAATGAGGCGAATGAATAGCAAAATGGGAACGAATTGAGGGTGAATTGGAAAGGGGTGATATAAGAAGGGATGATATAAGAAGGGGAGAAATGAGAAGGGACGATATAAGAAGGGACGATATGAGAAGGGACGATATGAGAAGGGGGCGATATAAGAAGAGACGATATAAGAAGGGACGATATAAGAAGGGACGATATGAGAAGGGGGCGATATAAGAAGGGACGATATAAGAAGAGACGATATAAGAAGGGACGACATGAGAAGGGACGATATGAGAAGGGGGCGATATAAGAAGGGGCGATATAAGAAGGGGAGAATGAGAAGGGACGATATAAGAAGAGACGATATAAGAAGAGACGATATAAGAAGGGACGATATGAGAAGGGACGATATGAGAAGGGACGATATAAGAAGGGCAGAATGAGAAGGGAAGATATAAGAAGAGACGATATAAGAAGAGACGATATAAGAAGGGACGATATGAGAAGGGTTATTTGAGAAGGGACGATATAAGAAGGGACGATATGAGAATGGCGATATGAGAAGGGTCGATATGAGAAGGGACGATATGAGAATGGGCGATATATGAAGGGATGATATGAGAATGGGTGATACGAGAGGGGACGATATGAGAAATGGCGATATGAGAAGAGTGATTTGAAAAGAGACGATATGAGAATGGGCGATATAAGAAGGGATTATATGAGAAGGGACGATATGAGAATGGCGATATGAAAAGGGACGATATGAGAAGGGTCGATATGAGGATGGCGATATAAGAAGGGACGATATGAGAATGGGCGATATGAAAAGGGTGATTTGAAAAGGGACGATATAAGAAGGGGTGATATAGGAAGGGACAATATAGGAAGGGGTGATACGAGAGGTGACGATATAAAAATGGGTGATATGAGAAGGGTGATATTAGAGGGAACGATATGAGAAGTGACGATATGAGAAGAGACGACATGAGAAGGGGGCGATATGATTTAACAGACAGACATGGAATAAGCGTCTGGTCTTTCTGATTGAAACAGCATCCTCATGTCAGAATGCTAGTTCTTTCAGAACGACCAAATGCTTTTCCATGTCTGTCCGGTTATTCTCAGGACTCCCAGTTACCCATTACCCTATAGTTAAAATTTTATTGGTGAGCATGACATGGAACGTTCAGATGAGACAATGAACCGAGGCCTTATGTGCTATAGGCTGGACACGTTAAAGGTCCCTTGACAGTTGGAAATCGCAAAGACAATAGGCTTATGCCGCTGTCCTGCCAATTTCCGTTTGCCATCAATTGAAACAATAGACCTTCACAAGGGTCATAAGGCGACAAATCAAACAAAATGTAAGAACTAGTGATTTGATACAGGTAAATATATCTAAACATATATATACAATCATTGAGTAATAACTTCGATTTAAGCTAGTTATACCACAGCTAAGCACCTTCCATTCGTTAATAAAACAAAACGATAAAAGATCCATGTTTTCAATATCACGTTTTATGTATGCACTTAGATAACTGGAGTTCTACGTCCTACTAGACTATTGTGGGGTTGATGGACCAGAAAAATCGCCTGCATCATCTTGTTTTTAATTCTAACTGTGGAAGGGAGAATAGTTTTCATTTTACCTCGACGTCCCCTTCCTCTCCCCCCTTCCCTACTTTCAGACTCCCTACCACCAGCTGGTTACATACAAATGGTAGCTCAGCATTTTTTTTTTTATGAAAACTATGTAGAAATTAATATAAATCAAGTCACTTAATATAACTTTTATATATTATATAGTGTCGTGTCTGAAATGCGGTTTAGATAGGTTCAAGTTGTTTAAATGTTCCTTAACGTTGCTACCAATTACGGAGGATCAACAGTGCGTCATTTTTTGACTTTATGAAAATGGCTCTCCTAAGATACACTAGAAAATATAGACGTTTTTTAGTTGTAATATCTGTTCTTGTCCTTGGTTTATTCGTGTATATGTTATTCGTACAGGTAAAGTAATTATTATCAATCTTTTAAAATACAGATCTATGTTTTATGCTTTTTGCTGCTGGTATAGAAACTTTTTGAAACTCATACCATACTATCTTACACCATTTGAAAAATGAAATTATCAAATTGCTGTCTCTCTTAGTTTTTGTACGGTGGCCCATAAAAGACATGCAACAATCTACATACAGGGGCTCGAGGCTAAGCCGTCATAGAAACCTTTTGAAATTAATATCACCCTATTTTACTCTAGCCTCCATTTAAAAAAATTATCAACAAGTTGCTGTCTCACCTACTTTTTACGGTGGCCCATAAAAGACATATAACAATATACATATATATATATATGAGCTATATCTGTCTATGATTCAGACTTTACGGGCAAGCCTCGAAAAGTCTGAATCATAGACTGATATGTAAATAGAACCATTTATGTAAATGTATTTTAGTTCTTGTTAAAAGATCACTAGAAATGTTAAATAGAGACGGTGTACTAGTCCATCACTTACGAAATAGTTATTTAAGAATGTTGATACAGACCCGATTTATGCAAATGAGGGGGTGGGTTCAGGGGTATTATAATATATGTTAATGAAGATTTGATATCATTTTAATGATGTTTTTCTTCCTTTTTGCAAACAGAAATATGAAAGTGAGGAAGCCTTAAAGAAAGATAAAAACATAGATGGTGTACACATACAAAATAGTGATTTGATACAGGTAAATATATCTTAATCATATATATACAATCATTGAGTAACAACTTCGATTTAAACTAGTTATACCACAGCTAAGCACCTTCCATTCGTTTATAAAACGAAACGATCTATGTTTTCAATATCACGTTTTAAGTGTACATTTAGATTTTGAAAGATACTCAATAAATCTCTACATAACTCCACTTGCATGAAAAAAAAATGTAATTTGTATTACAGATATTTATAGATGAAATAGAAAAGCAAAAGGTGACGGTGTTTTTAATAGAACCTAGAATTTTGAAAATTATAAGTCAGCTACCCAACGCAAAAGCCATTGAAAGTTATAATATAGAGATAAATAATGACATACATTGCGTCTCCTTCGGGGTGACGGCGAATACAGTATCAGATTTTCAGGTAAATAGTCACGTGGTATCATTCTCCCTATCTGTTTTGTACTATAATGACTTTTATTCAGTAATGTTAGTTAGTTGGTAGATAACTTACTTACTTTAAAATGTTGGACATAGTGAAATAGGTAAAGCAGTAGGCTGGATTCTGCCACAAGCTTGATGAGACTGAAATGAGAGGAGACCTACTACATGGTTCAATAATCTCAAAGACCATATAAATAATAAGACATGACAGCTATTCTTCTCCCTTTGGTACCAGCGAAGTAGCAGCGCCGCCAAGTGGCGGGTAGTAAACACAACATCTATTTATAACTGTCTAACGTGGCCGAAACGCTACTTCGTCGTCTTTAACTGCTCCTCTTTGCTTCAATAAAATTTGCTCATACTTTTGTATCACATACATCGTTAAACGGGCAAATGAATTAGCTTACAAGTCGTATGTGTTTCAAAAATTTCCGATCATTGAGAGACGACAAACGTGGAGTTGAAGTCAGTTTTTACTATAACGAAGTTTCCAAAGCCAAATTATAGGCGTTTCGACAGTTCAATAATGGAAATGTAATGTATGCCTAATGGTTTTTTTACTTCTATAAGTCCAATTATATGAACTTCTATGGCCTACATGGGCCAGTGCCATGTAGTGTGCAATGAGGGAATTTTTGATGACAGGTTTTCGTGGTTAATACGAACTCTGTGGGCGGGGACAAAGCCAATGAGAAAACGAAAGTAGTAATGACTTGTAGTCGGCACCAGACAACAATTTGCCGGTCCAGACATTTATTCCAACACACTTTTTTTTTGTAAATATCAGACAAAATAGTAAACAATGCATATAAAATTCACTTAACTGTGACAACAATACAAGTTTAGTTAGATTTACAAGAATAATAAAAATAAACTTGGAGTCAGTAGGCTCCAACGACGTATAATTTTGTCGCTGAAAATTCGACTTCCAACTACCAATATCACCTACACGATCAGATAAGTACAGATTTGAAAAGCCAATTCAATTCCCGATTTAACAATATACTAAACTTTAAATTAGTTTGTGATATTTAAGCCGATCCAGGCTATATAATATATTGACTCGTCTTGCGGTCGCCATTTTGATTTTTACTCAATAAGCCTTTTCGCGATTAATTTCGCGCAAGGCATCATGGGATACCGGAAATGTAAACAAACCAAGCGGAAGTACCAATGTCATAGCAGACGAAACAACCTTACGTTACTTAAAATTTTCAAATGGATTTTGATGAATTAAAAAGATGAGGTGTTGAGTCATTGAAGGTTTATTTGAAGAAAAGAGGGCTTAAATCAACTGGTAAAAAGGAAGAATTAGTTGCAAGAGCGTTCGCTGCAAGTGAAAACAATGTTTTGCCGCTACCCACAGCCGAACAGAAAAACGCCTCCAAAGCTGCCGATTACTGTTAACTGTTGACGCTTTTAGTTGTCCAGATCCCTTTGAGGATCTTAAAACTGAATGGATTGGTGAAAATATTGGTATACTCAAGTGGCCTCCAACTATGTGTCTGGACATTCAAGAGTATTTTTTATCACTGGGGCCAGAAGGTGATCAGGAATTTCTAAGAACCCAAAGAGATCTTAAGACCAGACTAATGAAGGATTACACTAATAGATCATGCACAGATAAAGAATGCATGTGGAACCACAGTACCAGAACATCTGAAATTGGGAAACCCAAAAAAATCAAAGAAATGGAATGGCGTAAACCTCATTTTCTCAAAAAAGGTAGAAAAGAAGTAATAAATCCAGTGGAAAGACAGGAATTTGTACCAAGCTCTGCAGCACCTTTTTCATTTAAGAAGCTGACATCTGCACTTTATGATGTATGTCTCGATGCATGTGCACTACAATATGCTGAATATGCAGATGTACCTGAATACCCACCTTGGATGGATTTCAACACCACAAATCATGTGAAGGTAACTGTCGAGGACGAGGTAGTTACCCCACCTAAGGCACTAAAGCATTTAGCAAAGGAATGTGGTGAGTTTAATGAATTCATAGAGGAGTTAGGAACATATTCTCAAAAACAAATAAGTGCACTTGAGGTATTGAGCAGAGGCCAGTTTTCTAATAAGGATTGGAAAGAGCAGAGAATTGGTCGTATAACAGGATCTCTAATTCACAAAGTCTATACAAGGGTGAACACGTTAAGGAAAGAACCTAAAACATCTGACTGCAGTGCTCTATTAAATGAAATTTTGGGAAAAACAACTGTTCCTAATAACATTCCAGCCCTTAAATATGGTAGGGAAATGGAGCCAGAGGCAAAATCAGAATATGCAAAAATTATGAAAGATCATACTAATTTTTCTGTCGCAGAATGTGGATTATTGGTATTGGGCGATATTGTAATCAGACCATGTCAAACACTGTAGATTTAACATTCTTGGACGTTCAATAAAGACTTCCGTACAGTCAATTATACAACGTAATTTTGGAGTTAAACTCCTATAACAATTTGGCAATAAATCCAACACTGCTACTTTGGATGGCCAATATATCAGATTTTTCAACTCCTGACTTAAGAATTTAATCCATGTATTAAATATGCTGGAGCATACTGAGGTTGCAACATTAAATAAGTCAGATAGCATGTGGAAAGTGAGATTCATCCTCAGTTTAACCAGGACTAAAATAAACTCCTCAATACAAGACAGCTGCCTTTCTCGACCAGGTTTTGAAGCAGTATGGTTCCGTTTAGCTACATTTCGCTTTGATGACACAATGAGATTTTTAATTCCCTTCCAATACACAAGTTTTGAAGCCTTGGTTTTTAAACAGTTAAATAATTTATGAAACACTAACTTGTTTGAAAGACCTGTATAGCGCTTAACAAGTTTGTCACTTTTCAAATTTTTTTTAGCAAAGAAAGATTGCCCACTGCTTACGGCATTATGACTATGGACATGATTAGTATAATTCTCATTATCTATGCGTTCTTTAAGTTTCAAATTTTCCTTGTTGTAAGCATTACACCCTGAACATCCATCACATCCACAATTGCAAACAAAACTATAGGTATGATCTTTCAAAACTTCAATATCACCAACATTTTCTTGCACTTTAACATCTTGCCATTCACTTTCATCATCATGATAATCAGCATCATTATTATTATTATTGCTGTTGCAATCTTCTATTTCAGCTCTGGCTAATTTGTTGAGAGGACGTTGTCTTGCTGATTTTAGGTCATAACCCATATTCAACGTTGGTTCTGTAGAATTTCGATCTTTAAAGTGCAGCGAACAAATACGTGAATATTTCTTAGGCAACCATAATCTTCCCTTGACATCTTTCCTGTTCAATAAAACGCACCATTTATGGTATTCCTGGCTTCCTTGAGGGGGAAAGCTTCTCAGTGTAAATGGTCTTTCACATTGGCATAAGTCTACATTTTGATAATGTGGACATTGATGATTTTTTAGCCATCTTTGATACTGAAAGTACGAACTACTGCAATTTATCACAGCACAGTTCGCCATATTGTTTACATTTTACCGGAAATGGCAACGCTATTCTGGCGCATGCGCATAGACAATCGCGAAAAGGCTTATTATAGTTACGTCTTTTCATTCGGATATTTAGATCGCTAACACGGGGAAAATAGAACTCCTTACCTGATATCGTCCGCAGGAAACTTGAGAAAAGAAACTGCAGATTCCTTGTTCCGATAGCTATTGGAGCAAAACGCGGAATTAACATTACTTTTGATGGCAAATTCGGGCGAGGAGGCATTTTCCCACTAGGCCCTCAATGAAGCCTAAGTGCGTTTTACTACCCTCCGCTGAGTGGCGCTGTTCGTTGCCTGGTACGCTGATTGGCCTAGCTGTCATGTCTTATTATTTATATGGTCTTTGATAATCTTTACAACAGAAACAATCTGTTTCCAAGAGAATTCGAGCTGATATGCTACAGGGCTCTTACCTTAGATCATGAATTTTTCTTATATACATAAATGACATTATCAACAATATCAACTCTATCACTAGACTCTTCTCGTACTCTTGTTTTTCCCTTATTTTAGAATGTAAAATTTCATAACTTGCAAGAAAAAGGTTTCGAAATATTTAAAGTGAAAGGTTCTACATCCACAGCAGAGTTTAACCGAAAGATTTTCCATATATTTTTGTATCACCAACTTAGAATACTTCTTCTCCACCTGGTGGTATTTTATAACAAGGGAGATAACTTTATTTGTAACGACAGAATTCATCTTGTTAAACCGCCAATTTGGTTGAAGATTGAACAACTGAGTTTTGGACACAATGCTTCAGGATTTAACAAGTAGGTTGAACATTACCTGCTACCAATGTTTCGTCATTAGTGTTCTGGTTGTCATTTCGGGTTCCATTTTGCGTATTATAGTGAGGATTTGTATGGGTGTAAGGTAATGCAAATGCTCATATTATATTCATGAATTACGTGCATGTGTTTTAATTTTCATAACAACCTGTTAAAATGTTTACATGCATGATTGGCCGTATTAAGAATACACGTGGCTGTAATACACGTGGCTGTATAAGAATCATATAAAGTGTAGAGCTGTACCTTTCTATAGCCCAAGAATCAGGTCGTTAACTTGTCCATCAAGATGCGTGTGATATGAAAAGATTGTACAAATGGGTGGAGTTTTAGGATTGATCAGGGGCGCGGGAACAAATTTCAGGTTGGGGGGGCAAACTTTTTCAAAATCAAAAAACTGTTATCATTCATATACCTTTATTTCAAAATTAATCGAATTTTGGGAGATAACTCAAAAGAATTAAGACAAAAATTATTATTTATTCAAATAATTTGATTGTGATAGAGAATCTTATATTATTTACCAGCTTCAAAGGTTAAAAAACCAAGGAAATTTACAAATATGGCCTTATGAGACAATTACATATTTAGGCTACCCGGTACATGTAATTATTTTATTTCATTTTTTTAGGGGGGGCAAAAGATATTTTTGCCCCCCAACAAAATTTTTGGGGGGGCATTTGCCCCCCCTGCCCCCCCTGTTCCCGCGCCTATGGGATTGATAAGAATATGTTAGCATCCCTAGCAATTTATGCCACACCTTCATATTCTTTCAGACTTGAGTTAACCCAGATCCAACTCGGTGATTTAACCCTCTTGACACCGTTTAATATCAGCAGATTCCTACACAAAGATATTCCTGAATCAACGTTTATTGAATGCAACAGGACACGAAAAACGGAATTCTTTACAGCTAACCCTAAATTCAAGAACGATAAAAATCTAGATAGGAGGGTTTCCAAGATGTTAAAATCGTTAAAATCTACAATGGACGAAGTGGGAGTTAAATACTGGCTATCAGGTGGAACATTATTAGGTCTGTTAAATCAAATACATGAAGCCATAAAGGCAAACTATTACGAATTGCGTACGAATCCACTGAAGTACATGGTCCTCCACTTTTCTAAATGAGCCAGTGTCTAAACATTGACTGTTATAGCCACCTTCTTTGGATTGTTAGGTTTGTTGATTTGTAATATTAGGTTTCCTGGTTTGAATTGTTAGGTTTGTTGACTTGTAATATCAGGTTTCCTAGTTTGAATTGTTAGGTTTTTTGGCTTGTAACATTAGGTTTCCTAGTTTGAATTGTTAGGTTTGTGACTTGTACTATCAGGTTTACTAGTTTGAATTATTAGTTTTGTTGACTTTTAATATCAGGTTTCCTAGTTTGAATTATTAGGTTTGTTGACTTGTAATATCAGGTTTCCTAGTTTGAATTATTAGGTTTGTTGACTTGTAATATTAGGTTAACTAGTTTGAATTATTAGGTTTGTTGACTTGTAATATTATGTTTCCTAGTTTGAATTGTTAGGTTTGTTAACTTGTAATATCAGGTTTTCTAGTTTGAATTATTAGGTTTGCTGACTTAGTAATATTAGGTTTCCTAGATTAAATTATTAGGTTTGTTCACTTGTAATATTAGATTTTCTAGTTTGAATTATTAGGTTTGTTGACTTGATATATTAGGTTTTCTTCTTTGGATTGTTAGGTTTGTTGATTTGTAATATTAGATTTCCTGGTTTGAATTGCTAGGTTTGTTGACTTGTAATATCAGGTTTCCTAGTTTGAATTGTTAGGTTTTTTGGCTTGTAACATTAGGTTTCCTAGTTTGAATTGTAAGGTTTGTGACTTGTACTATCAGGTTTACTAGTTTGAATTATTAGGTTTGTTGACTTTTAATATCAGGTTTCCTAGTTTGAATTATTAGGTTTGTTGACTTGTAATATCAGATTTCCTAGTTTGAATAATTAGGTTTGTTGACTTGTAATATTAGGTTTACTAGTTTGAATTATTATGTTTCTTGACTTGTAATATCAGGTTTCCTACTTTGAATTATTAGGTTTGTTGACTTGTAATATCAGGTTTCCTAGTTTGAATTATTCAGTTTGTTGAATTTTAATATCAGGTTTTCTAGTTTGAATTATTAGGTTTGTTGACTTGTAATATCAGGTTTTCTAGTATGAATTATTAAGTTTGTTGATTTGTAATATCAGGTTTCCTAGTTTGAATTATTGAGTTTGTTGATTTGTAATATCAGGTTTTCTAGTATGAACTATTAAGTTTGTTGACTTGTAATATCAGGTTTTCTAGTTTGAATTATTGGGTTTGTTGACTTGTAATATCAGGTTTTCTAGTATGAATTATTAAGTTTGTTGACTTGTAATATCAGGTTTTCTAGTATGAATTATTAAGTTTGATGACTTGTAATATCAGGTTTTCTAGTATTAATTATTAAGTTTGTTGACTTGTAATATCAGGTTTTCTAGTTTGAATTATTGAGTTTGTTGACTTGTAATATCAGGTTTTCTAGTATGAATTATTAAGTTTGTTGACTTGTAATATCAGGTTTCCTAGTTTGAATTATTGAGTTTGTTGATTTGTAATATCAGGTTTTCTAGTATGAATTATTAAGTTTGTTGACTTGTAATATCAGGTTTTCTAGTTTGAATTATTGAGTTTGTTGACTTGTAATATCAGGTTTTCTAGTATGAATTATTAAGTTTGTTGACTTGTAATATCAGGTTTTCTAGTATAAATAATTAAGTTTGATGACTTGTAATATCAGGTTTTCTAGTATTAATTATTAAGTTTGTTGACTTGTAATATCAGGTTTTCTAGTTTGAATTATTGAGTTTGTTGACTTGTAATATCAGGTTTTCTAGATTGAATTATTGAGTTTGTTGACTTGTAATATCAGGTTTTCTAGTATGAATTATTAAGTTTGTTGACTTGTAATATCAGGTTTTCTAGTTTGAATTATTGAGTTTGTTGACTTGTAATATCAGGTTTTCTAGTATGAATTATTAAGTTTGTTGACTTGTAATATTAGGTTTTTAAGTTTGAATTTTTATGTTTGTTGACTTGTTATAAGGTTTCAATGTCGGAATAATATGGGTTTTTAAATAATATTTTAATGTTATTATAAGGATCATTTACCTTTTTCTATATTATTGTGTCTTTTGTATCCAGGTTGGTATCGGCAATGTGGAATGATCACCTATACCAATGATATGGATTTTGAAGTTTATGTTAAAGATTACACTCCAGATATATTGGAATCCTTTAAAACCCACGGCTTCCGACAAACTCGCCAGCTCGGAAGAGTAAGTACTTCAACCTATTAACACTTCAGCTTAGAAGGGTAAGTGTTTCAACCTATAAACACTCCAGCTCGGAGGAGTAAGTATTTTAACATATTAACGCTCTAGTTCGGATAGGTTAGTATTCTAACATATAAACACTCTATCTTGGTAAGATAAGTATTTCAACCTTTAAACACTCCAGTTTGGTAAGGTAAGTATTTCAACCTATAAACACTCCAGCTCGGAGGAGTAAGTATTTTAACATATTAACGCTCTAGTTCGGATAGGTTAGTATTCTAACATAAAAACACTCCAGCTCGGTAGAGTAAGTATTTCAACCTTTAAACACTCCAGTTTGGTAAGGTAAGTATTTCAACCTATAAACACTCTAGCTTGGTAAGGTAAGTATTCCAACCTTTTAACACTCCAGATAGGTAGGGTAGGTATTTCAACCAGTAAACACTCCAGCTTGGTAAGGTGAGTATTTCAACCTTTAAACACTCCTGCTCGGTATGATAAGTATTTCAACCTATTAACACTCCAGCTCAATGACGTAAGTAGTTCAACCTGTAAACTCTCCAGATCATTGAGGTACATATTTCAACCTACAAATTCTCCAGCTCATTGAGGTACATATTTCAACCTACAAATTCTCCAGCTCATACGGTATGTATTCTGACCTAGGCAAGGCCTTTTCATGATAAGAAGCGCCACTTATCGATTCATTTAGGGGTAGGGGTGGGGGCAGTGGCACCACCAGTCGAGAAGGCTTGCTATTAACTCATAACTATAAAGTATTTTTACCTGTAAACTCACCAGCTTAGTAGCGTAGGTATTTCAGCCTGTTAACTCCCCAGCTAGGCAGTGTAAGTATTTCAACCAGTAAACTAAACAGATTGGTAGAGTAAGTAAATAAGTCAAGCTTCGTTATAGTCACCTTTATTGTTTCGATGGGCGATTTGAACACGAAATACCAGACAGTTCTTCTGTTTACATTGTAGTTAAACGATAGTCTCGAGATGACATTCGTAAAAGAAAACATAACAATGGATGTGTTTTATGTGTATGAAGAACCAGACCATACTTGGGTCGGCGGTGTTGGGGGAAAGGGACAAAAATACAGGTAAAAATATATTACGAGGTATTATTTAAAAACAGATCTGACTGTTTCTTTTCGAATTTGGTCTCCAGATTATAAAACTTCACATATTCTAATGGGATTTTTCACCCCCTTGTTATTAAATGTCTGGTGATGCGAATCTGTGTCTGTGTCTAAATAACGCTGTGCCTAAATGATACTGTGTCTAAATAATCTGTGTCTAAATAACGCTGTGCCTGAATAACACGGGAGTGCCTAAATAGCCGTTAAATTGTCAAGGCTCGTATTCTTTCCTCCTTCACCAGTTGATTCATATAAATGCCATTGATAAAACTTCCACATTTGTATTTGATTTCTCCTTACAGGTTTATCTATCCTATAATTACACTGTGTTGGGGTGAGCTACTGGGTGTAGCTGTCCGTGTACCCTGCGACTCCTTCGCGTATCTTATCGCATCATACGGGACCAACTGGATGAAGCCTGTTGAACGATGGTTATGGTCAGAGAGTCCTAGAAATGTTAAAAAAGTAGGACAGTGGACACGAGAAGAAATGAAAGAGACAGTACAGTATTATGCGATGGAATAAGAAAATAATAAGCAATTTTTATAGGAATAAGAACATATGAAACCAACACTATTTCTTTACATTTAGATGTGATCAGAAGGCACGATTGAAATATATGTCTTTTGATTATTCGAATTTAAAAATTTATTCATTCGAGGTAGATATTCAAAATGGCCGTGAACTACTTCCGTGTGTTTTATTTCCTTTTTCCATGTTCAGGACGACCCTTATCCGGATAGGATTATCTGTTCCTATAAGATGATTATTCATGGTCATCGGAATTTCACATGCCGATCACATTTGATACCTTCAACCACTACTTGTTCATTTAATGAGTCTGGAACACCTGAAATAACTTTTTGGACCATTGACGTGAAAAAGGTTTTGTTATAATCGATGCTATAATATGTAAAGTGTTTGAATGTTATATAATTGCTTAGCTTTGTACCTTTTCTACATCTAAGATAAATAGACTGCTATCCCTATCGTGGTGATGTAGCAAAAAAAACAGGGAATTTATATTGGTCTGCATAGTTATATAGTTTTCTCCCTTGATATAATTTTTCTATTGGAAGTTTTACTTCAATTTATAACCGTTAAAAAATATCCGAGTGCAGGAATATTGATACAGTAGGGAATAGTACAGGTGAATGGTGTTCGAACCGTGTCCTATACCCGTAATCAGACGGGTAAATAATGTATCCGAAGAGGTAATGGTAATGGGGTGTGGTCTTAGATTAAGTAACGAAATTGTTTTGTTGTCAGTAATTTGTCTGAAGAGAGCAATCAATTTTATTTGCAGCTACAGGTCCACCGTGACTGTATCTGTATAGCGTATGGCTTATATCCTTCATCTGGACTTAGTCCGCTAATTCATTTGCCATCTATTTCCATGTTAAATCACAAAATTCAACCTTCTAGAACTTTTTCCAGAAATCTCGTTGAAAACTTTCTTATATGCCACATGAAAGCCAGGCCAATACTTGGTTTCTGTACAAAAATCCAATATAGCATGACCATGAAAATTTTGAACTAAACAAAATGAAAGTAAACCACTACATTTTATCAACATCCGCTTGACTGTCACTGCACACAAAACCACTATTTTTAGAAATAACCTTCCGCCAATTAAATTTCTCATTATCTCAGAAATTCTGAAAGAAAATGCAATTTCAGACATCAAATTTCAAATCTAGACCAAAAATTAGTCCAAAATGGGCATGCAAACACCCCCAAAGGAAGGGAGAAAGAGGATTTCTAAAAATAGAACGGACTAAATTCGTCTGAGTCCTATCTATATTCTTCTGTACCGATTGTCCCTAACCGTTCACCATCCCGGACACTACACCTCGTCTATTCGTGGCTTTACGGTAGAAATATAAATATTTCAAGTGCCAAGAATGAAAGTTAGTGTTGATTCTATGTCTAAATTTAGATTGATGCCAAACAAAATTGACTTTTTCATGTTTTGGCGAATCTGGTATCAAGGTTTGTAATCGAAATCGTCTGCCTGAAATAACTTTCTGGGAAAGGAACTCAAATATATTCACGTCAATCAATTGAAGTGAAAGAGTAATCAAACATCCTATTAATCTGCAAGTGATTGGAAAATGAAGATTGATGGTGCCGTGAGTGGGGATTTAATAAGCAAAACTTTAACTGGAGCGTTACAAGCTTTCTCTTTTAAAACTTTTTTCAAATTAAATCATATCACAAACATGGAGGAGTAGATTCTAAACTTCGGATACGCAGTAAAAGGTAGAAAAAAAAATTTGATCATAGACTACTTAGCTGTTTCCGAGGAAGGTCGAAACGTTAGACGACAGGAGAATAGTATATACTTTCAACTTTCAAGTGTTAGAAACGGAAGTTATTAAACTAAGCCAGATAAGTAAGAAATAGTATTCACACCTCCAAAGAATCGTGGCCATTAATCACATTGGACCATGCCAAATGCCTTCAACGGTGCAAATATTTACATTAAAAGACTTGAATACCATTTTATTTTTTTGGAAATAGTTTGCCACTGTAGAATAAGTGTACGAGACTTGAAACACGCCTGACAAAAAATAAAAAGGTATCTCGACTGATTAATTCTAGAGTTAAATTGAAATGGTGGAGAGGGTAGGTGGGAGGAGGAAATGTTAACTAGGTATCGCTGATTGGTTCACTTTATCTCGACAATCATCGGAACATTCCGTCATCTTCCGTTAATTATTTATAACACGAACCGAATATTTTATTTCACTTCTCTTACTGGTAGTGATAATTAACTCTTCATTTAAAATCAGAACTTTATAAACACGTTGATTCTAGACCAGCATTAGGATATTATACTCACAATGTCTTCACAGCGCCCGGAAATCCCCGAGGGTTATTTAGGAGCCCAGGAGGCCCTAAAGGATGCGGGCATGACGCCATTAAGTCACGAAAACGCTGAGTTTGTGATTTTGGAAAACGAGGTTGAAATAAAGTTTAAGGTGTCGGCGCCAGTGAAAGCGACAACCAATTTGATTCAAGTACGAACAGAACAAGATCTAAATGAATATGTACTTGTCCAATCAGATGAAAATAGCATCAGTTTCTGTGTCAGTGTTCCGGAATCAGGATGGTATAAATTTCAAATCTTTGCCTTGCCGAAATCCAACGAATCCAAATCATTGCCTAATGTATATAACTATTTAATTCATTGCAAACAAGCTCTAAAATCCGTGTATCCTTGTCCGAAACAGTATGCTATTTGGAAGGATGGATGCCGACTGTACGAGCCAAAAGCGCTAAATTCCAATGTACGGCTAAGGAATGTACCTTTTAAGGTAAGAATATGATTTTTTTTCAAATCGATAAGCGGGGATTTGCCAACTGTTTGATGTTTTTATGACTTTGACCATTAAAGTAGTAGTGGGTGTTTTCGCGCTCTTTGGTAACACCTGATGGTACTTGTCTATAGAGGAGTCCACTGGTATACAACTATTACTCCCTATTCTGAAATTTTTTGCAACTTTTGGTTGACAGATTGTCATGCTTTTGCGTCAAGGTATAAGACGATGTTGGTACTAGCTCGATATTGTGAGGGTGATTTTGGAAGAATAAATTAATATTTTAGAAAGCAGATTAATTGAATCACTTATTAAAAGGGATACTACGTCTTAGAATGCATAGAATTTTAGGTCAATATTAGTATATATTCATCATTGAACTTACCTGGCGTCATAGAGTAATATAATTCCTGTAAAATCTGGAAAACTCGCAAAACTTAGTCATTTTTAAAAACGCTTAATCAATTTTTTCATCAATTTATTTTACTATAATCAAATTAATGCATTTTTAAGGATAATTGCTAAGTTTTTTTGGATATTTATTTATTTTCTTCTGTTATTAATGTCAGCAGGTTTATTTACTGATGAATAGAGATCTTATTGACTAAGTTTAAAATTTCAAATCGTTTTCAATATAATAGGACTGGTCGTGTTTGATAATTTAGAAGGTTCTTGGCTACAGTTCCCACGAAATTAAATAATGTTTTCTGTGCTGTTTTTTTTAAAGAATATCATTCAAACTTATCAGAAACTAAAAATGAATGGAGCTTTACATCCCACTAGTATGCTCGAAATTCGTTTAATAATCATAATGTAATGAGGGGAAAGTGGGGGGGGGGGCTTGGCTATTCTAGCTATTCTTTTCAACTCTTGGGGGAATCGAAATTATTCGAATGACTGATCATGTCATACTCTACGACCTATTCTATGAAATGGGGAACCGAGTCGAGGATGGAAAGGTATTGAGGTTTGTTAATGTGAGTGATAACATTACTAACTGTAGTTTCACTGTAAAAACAATGAAAACAATTTTATCTTTAAAAAAGACTTGGCAGATTGACTTTGCCAGGAATTCTGAACATTCTTAAAGAAATAAACTCAAGTTATTTTTAGCTCGTTTCCTGTCTCTAAAATCCGCATCCAGTTATTATTAAAGCAACTAAAAGTTGATCTACAGGTTCTGAATTCGCTTCTGTATTAGGTACAGGTATACTGGATTCCATTCTGTCATTGGCACAGGTCGAGAAGCCTTCGAAAAGCCCGTAGGAGGAGGAGGGGGGAGGATTAGGTGGAATGTTTCTTATCCCTCCCCTCCCCTGAATAAAAAACCATTGATAGTGTTCAACCAGACAACATCATTTGTTCTGTCTCACAGAAATCTATGTATGGCCTTCGATCTTTCGATTCAGTAAGCATGTTGAAAGGGTTAATGCTCGATGTTGGCGTTCTTTATAGATTAGCAAGACGTAGCACTGTGTTTCAGACCATTTCATTCTGAATCTTTATGTTAAATCAATAAAACTTTACATATTTGCATTAGTTATTGAAGTTCATATAAGCTCTGTGGGTAACAACATGCTTCTGTAGGTTCAGTTGTAGTATTTCTAAGTTCATATGATAAACATTTCCAACTATAAATCAAAATAAATGATAACTTCATGTAATTCTATATTTTTAGGTAAGAATTCCAAAAGCAAATGCCGTAGCAGTAGTCGTTGACGGAGAGTGGACGCATCTTGAGAAGAAGGGTGACGGAATATTTGAAAGCAAGATGGATTTGGATAAATACAGAAATAAAGATGTGAAACTCACACTTAACGGAAACTTTGAAGACGACGAAACGAAATTCGCCACACTTCTAGAATATAAGTTATAAAACTAAAGTCCGCCATGTTATTCTAGCTTCAATACATTTAGAACATAGAGCATTATGAAAAGACGTATGGTTCTTACCATAGAACAACCATACGTAGTTTTGTTTGGGACATAGAGTAGACGGTTACAAGCTTTCTGATTATCGACATTAATTAACATTATAGGGGACAATTTTCCGTTTTATGGCGCCGTCGAGTTGAAATTTTAGAGCTCTTGGTCAAAATTTGCTTACTATAATAATGCCTTAATGATGAATTTAAAGCGAGGAGATAATGAGAGCTAGTTTCGGTCTATACATCTTTATGTATTTTTTAAACGCATACATGTAACTATATGTATTGAGGAATCGTGGAATATAGATATATATATTTACATGTGTGCATTACATAAAATATGGGAAACTCCGGCTGCTTATTGTGTAACGAATTATACAACTGAAATTCAGTAAGGTCACTTTACTCAGATTCCATTGATTCGATGTTATTGATATCACGGGATTAGATATTGGTTAAATAACCATGAAGCATTGATACACATTTAAAAGTTAAACACACAGCACGTCTACGATTAAGTATTAGAATTTAATAGATAGTCGAAATATTAGAAATATATTTCGTTATGTATTCATTACGTTTTAGTGTTTGTTTTATTGTTGACTGTATTTTTGTTTTTGCTTATTTCGCGTTTGAATCAGCTTTTTGACAATCATAACTTTTAATGTAAGATTGGTGGCGTGTCTACGAATCACATCTCCGCTATGTAAAACTATCTTATGTTTTTCTTATATCCTTGATTGGCTGTATTCAAAGCACTTAATTTACAAGGTATAAGACGGAGTTTGTAATAGCTTGACAGTGTGATGATATGATACGAGAAAGGTGGCTATATCAGTCAAGGTATCAGACGGAGTTTGTAATAGCTTGACATTGTGATGATGTAATACAAGAAAGTGCTAATAGCAGTCAAGGTATAAGACAAATCGTAATAGTTTAACATTGTGAGGATGAAATACATATATCGAGGTCGAAGAGAGTCACGGGATTGACTTATTTTTACCCCACATCCCGTAGACATGCCACTTTATACAGCCTTTTTAATAGCAATTATTGAGCGACTAAATCTCTTAAATATTAAATGCGAGATCTTAGTAACAAAGGCATATATTTTTTAAACAGAAGTCTTATTGACTATTTTCTGTGGTCTTTTCTGTCTGTATTAACAGTTGAAGTATTTTGTATTTTACATTGTTTCTATACTATCTTATTAAAATTCTTTTTTATATTTCGTTGTAATCTTTAAACACACTGATGTTTTATCTGATAGGCTTCTAACTAACTATTTGGTAGCTTTAAGCATACCTTGATCTCCTTTAAATGGACCCCAGGTCAATTGTCTGGTCAGATAATCTTTAATCATGACGGATGCTCCTGTTCGGAGTTCTCTTCCTGAAAAACTATACCCACGCGTCTAAACTCCGAACAATGAACAATGTTTATTCCATTTCAAAACAAAAATGTCCTGATGAAGATTTCATATCTAAAACACGAGTTGATATGATCAGATGAGTTCTAGAGATTGTCGTTTTATTGAAAAATAATTAAGGAATATGGGCCATATAACTATTTCTCAATGAAAATAGGGGTGTAGCCTGACCATTCTAAAAGGGGTGGACCCCTGAAGAGAGATGCTTACAAGAACGCACACCTAAAATCATGCATAACACACACCTTAAATCAAAAATAACACATCTGAAATTATGATCAACACACCTGAAATCATGAAAATGGCAGTTTAACTCTCATTTCCAAACCTGATAAAGATTTCACGTATCACTTAACACGTATCCACATCATCAGATGAAAAAGAAAGACTTATTTAGTACTAAACTAATATGCTACACGTACATTTCCTGTGATATAATCTCAATCAATCCGGGTTTAGTTTAAACGTGAATTTGTACCAAGAAAGAAAATTAAAGGAATTATATCCATGTAGTGTAGGGTAAGAAAATAGTTGCCAGAACAGCGGTGGTGGTCTAGGTTCTAGAGTAAGGTAAACCCTAACTTAATTGTTTCATCATTACAACCTTCTACCAGAAATACTGATTAAGTGTTTTGATTATTTTAAGATGCAAAATAGATAATGTCTAAAAACATCCATAGTATCTGTATATTTTATACAATATGTTTATCATGTGTTACAACACAGATTGTATCTCAACAGGCAATGTACATGCCAATTAAAGAAAAGCAAAGGTTTTTTCAGTTATGTACTAGTCAGTATCACGTTCCGTTGCTTAAGGAACATGATGTATCAGGGACATATCGCTTTTTTAAAACAGTTATATTTTGGCTCGAATGTCCGGGGTAGTTGAATTAACCTTAGTTGGCAAATTTATAATGTAACTATCGAAGAACTATAATGACTTGAATCGGTATTATAGTTGCCCCAGATACATAGTCTAAGCCTCTTGTTTCTCGAATAGGGATGAAACCTAGATTGGGTTAAGGATCACATAGGAGGGGGTTCTGGAGAGAATATCAGTCTACGACGTACCAATAAATCTTTTTCAAACTCAAACCACTTCCCCACCCCCTCAGAGCTGTCTTGTGGCTAATGCTGAGGATTGATTAATGACATTCGATAGTGTAGTATCTTTAAAACCATTTAAACTCCAACCTTTAGCCAAATGGTTTCCATTAAAAACTTTGATAAAACTGTGGAGAATTGTCGATAAGGAAAATATGTTAAAATATTGAATTGTTTAGATAATAATATTAGGCGTTTACTTACAACACATTTAATATCAAGAGGATAACATCAAAAGCTATGTGGACTCTCTGAAATGGATGCTGAGTAGACAAACCTATTGCCATATTAATGTTAGCTATGTGGATTCTCATTAATTATTGCTGAGTTTATAAAATAAGGCTAAATACCAAAAACACATTATTAACTATGTGGACTCCTCTGAAATGGATGCTGAGTTGACAAACCTAATACCATATTAAAGTTAGCTAAGTGGACTCTCATAAATAAATGCTGAGTTAAAAAAAAAACAAATACCAAATAAACATTATCTATGTGAGTTCTCTGAAATGGATGCTGAGTTGACAAAACCAATAGTTGAGTAGCAACAGGTGTTATGAATGTATTAACGTCAAAAGCAAACTATAGATGTTCTTAAGATGGTCATGTTGATCACAAGTTAAGACGCAATTGAAATTCGAAAAATAGACTTATTTCAATTATCAACGTTTCACAGTGACTGAGAATCGGGAAACAAATAGTAGAGAAGAACCTCCATTTTTCGCTCGAAAAAATTATCATTTGATCTGGGGGTATTTTGAATTGTTTATTGAGTTATTGAAGCGTTTGTTAGTCTAGCAACAATTTTAATCTAACTTTCTCTATTCAGAAGTTGCTTAAAAGCAGATATGGTGATAACCGGCAGCGCATTCTCATAATTTATATATTATAAGGTATCCTATAAGTTGAACAAACTGTATTTTGTGAGCCCAATGATGTGTAAAAGGAAGGATATAAAAGTGTATGTTATTTGTACTGAAGTGTAAGAGGTTAAATACTTGTTGATACGTGTATTATTGAGATATTTTCACCAGGTAGTACCAGCTGTCATCACCTGTTATTTCTAATAGAAAACACCATACATTCCAGGTAATACAACATGATACAGAACTCTCAGACCGGAATCCCTTACACGGAATACATACTTATAGAATCTATAAGACATCCCAGACCGGAATACATACTTATAAAATCTACAGGACATCCTAGACCGGAATCCCTTACACGGAATACATACTTATAGAATCTACAAGACATCCCAGACTAGAATACCTTACACAGAATACATACTTATAAAATCTACAAGACATCTCAGACCGGAATACCATACACAGAATACATACTTATAGAATCTACAAGACACCCAGACCGGAATCCCTTACACGGAATACATACTGATAGAATCTACAAGATATCCCAGACCGGAATACATACTTATAAAATCTACAAGACATCTCAGACCGGAAAACCTTACACAGAATACATACTTATAGAATCTTCAAGACATATCAGACCAGAATACCTTACACAGAATACATACTTATAGAATCTACAAGACATCTCAGACCGGAAAACCTTACATAGAATACATACTTATAGAATCTTCAAGACATATCAGACTAAAATACCTTACACAGAATACATACTTATAGAATCTACAAGATATCCTAGACCAGAATACCTTACACAGAATACATACTTATAGAATCTACAAGACATCCTAGACCGGAATACCTTACACAGAATACATACTTATAGAATCTACAAGACACCCAGACCGGAATCCCTTACACGGAATACATACTGATAGAATCTACAAGATATCCCAGACCGGAATACATACTTATAAAATCTACAGGACATCCCAGACCGGAATCCCTTACACGGAATACATACTTATAGAATCTACAAGATATCCCAGACCGGAATACATACTTATAAAATCTACAAGACATCTCAGACCGGAAAACCTTACACAGAATACATACTTATAGAATCTACAAGACATCCTAGACCAGAATACCTTACACAGAATATATACTTATAGAATCTACAAGACATCTCAGACCAGAATACCTTACACAGAATATATACTTATAGAATCTACAAGACACCCCAGACCAGAATACCTTACACAGAAAACATACTTATAGAATCTACAAGACATCTCAGACCGGAATACCTTACACAGAATACATACTTATAGAATCTACAAGACATCCCAGACTAGAATACCTTACACAGAATACATATTTTTAAAATCTACAAGACATCTCAGACCGGAATACCTTACACAGAATATATACTATAGAATCTACAAGACATCTCAGACCGGAAAACCTTACACAGATTATATACTTATAGAATCTACAAGACATCTCAGACTAGAATACCTTACACATAATACATACTTATAGAATCTTCAAGACATCCTAGACCAGAATACCTTACACAGAATACATACTTATAGAATCTACAAGACATATCAGACCAGAATACCTTACACAGAACATATACTTATAGAATCTTCAAGACACCCCAGACCAGAATACCTTACACAGAATACATACTTATAGAATCTTCAAGACATCCTAGACCAGAATACCTTACACAGAATACATACTTATAGAATCTTCAAGACATCTCAGACCAGAATACCTTACACAGAATACATACTTATAGAATCTACAAGACATCCCAGACCAGAATACCTTACACAGAAAACATACTTATAGAATCTACAAGACATCCCAGACCGGAATACCTTACACAGAATACATACTTATAGAATCTACATGACATCTCAGACCAGAATACCTTACACAGAATACATACTTATAGAATCTACAAGACATCTCAGACCAGAATACCTTACACAGAATACATACTTATAAAATCTAAAAGACATCCTAGACCGAAATACCTTACACAGAATACATACTTATAGAATCTTCAAGACACCCCAGACCAGAATACCTTACACAGAATACATACTTATAGAATCTACATGACATCTCAGACCAGAATACCTTACACAGAATACATACTTATAGAATCTACAAGACATCCTAGACCAGAATACCTTACACAGAATACATTTTAAAATCTACAAGACATCTCAGACCGGAATACCTTACACAGAATACATACTTATAGAATCTACAAGACATCTCAGACCAGAATACCTTACACAGAATACATACTTATAGAATCTTCAAGACACCCCAGACCAGAATACCTTACACAGAATACATACTTATAGAATCTACAAGACATCCCAGACCAGAATACCTTACACAGAAAACATACTTATAGAATCTAAAAGACATCCCAGACCGGAATACCTTACACAGAATACATACTTATAGAATCTACATGACATCTCAGACCAGAATACCTTACACAGAATACATACTTATAGAATCTACAAGACATCTCAGACCAGAATACCTTACACAGAATACATACTTATAAAATCTAAAAGACATCCTAGACCGAAATACCTTACACAGCATATATACTTATAGAATCTACAAGACACCCCAGACCAGAATACCTTACACAGAAAACATACTTATAGAATCTACAAGACATCTCAGACCGGAATACCTTACACAGAATACATACTTATAGAATCTACAAGACATCCCAGACTAGAATACCTTACACAGAATACATACTTTTAAAATCTACAAGACATCTCAGACCGGAATACCTTACACAGAATATATACTATAGAATCTACAAGACATCTCAGACCGGAAAACCTTACACAGATTATATACTTATAGAATCTACAAGACATCTCAGACTAGAATACCTTACACATAATACATACTTATAGAATCTTCAAGACATCCTAGACCAGAATACCTTACACAGAATACATACTTATAGAATCTACAAGACATCTCAGACCAGAATACCTTACACAGAATACATTTTAAAATCTACAAGACATCTCAGACCGGAATACCTTACACAGAATACATACTTATAGAATCCACAAGACATCTCAGACCAGAATACCTTACACAGAATACATACTTATAGAATCTTCAAGACATCCTAGACCAGAATACCTTACACAGAATACATACTTATAGAATCCACAAGACATCTCAGACTATAATACCTTACACAGAATATATACTTATAGAATCCACAAGACATCTCAGACCGGAATACCTTACACAGAATATATACTTATAGAATCCACAAGACATCCTAGACCAGAATACCTTACACAGAATATATACTTATAGAATCCACAAGACATCCCAGACCGGAATACCTTACACAGAATACATACTTATAGAATCCACAAGACATCTCAGACTATAATACCTTACACAGAATACATACTTATAGAATCTTCAAGACATCCTAGACCAGAATACCTTACACAGATTACATACTTATAGAATCTACAAGACATCTCAGACCAGAATACCTTACATAGAATACATACTTATAGAATCTACAAGACATCTCAGACTATAATACCTTACACAGAATACATACTTATAGAATCTACAAGACATCCCAGACCAGAATACCTTACACAGAATACATACTTATAGAATCTACAAGACATCCTAGACCAGAATACCTTACACAGATTACATACTTATAGAATCTTCAAGACATCCTAGACCAGAATACCTTACACAGAAAACATACTTATAGAATATACAAGACATATCAGACCAGAATACCTTACACAGAATACATACTTATAGAATCTACAAGACATCTCAGACCAGAATACCTTACACAGAATATATACTTATAGAATCTACAAGACATCCTAGACCAGAATACCTTACACAGAATACATACTTATAGAATCTACAAGACATCCCAGACCAGAATACCTTACACAGAATACATACTTATAGAATCTACAAGACATCTCAGACCAGAATACCTATCACAGAATACATACTTATAGAATCTTCAAGACATCCCAGACCAGAATACCTTACACAGAATACATACTTATAGAATCTACAAGACATCTCAGACCAGAATACCTTACACAGAATATATACTTATAGAATCTACAAGACATCTCAGACCGGAATACCTTACACAGAATACATACTTATAGAATCTTCAAGACATATCAGACCAGAATACCTTACACAGAATACATAATTATAGAATCTACAAGACATCTCAGACCAGAATACCTTACACAGAATACATATTTATAGAATATACAAGACATATCAGACCAGAATACCTTACACAGAATACATATTTATAGAATATACAAGACATATCAGACCAGAATACCTTACACAGAATACATAATTATAGAATATACAAGACATATCAGACCAGAATACCTTACACAGAATACATATTTATAGAATATACAAGACATATCAGACCAGAATACCTTACACAGAATACATATTTATAGAATCTACAAGACATATCAGACCAGAATACCTTACACAGAATTCATACTTATAGAATCTACAAGACATATCAGACCAGAATACCTTACACAGAATACATACTTATAGAATCTTCAAGACATCTCAGACCGGAATACCTTACACAGAATACATACTTATAGAATCTACAAGACATCCCAGACCAGAATACCTTACACAGAATATATACTTATAGAATCTACAAGACATATCAGACCAGAATACCTTACACAGAATACATACTTATAGAATCTTCAAGACATCTCAGACCGGAATACCTTACACAGAATATATACTTATAGAATCTACAAGACATCTCAGACCAGAATACCTTACACAGAATATATACTTATAGAATCTACATGACATCTCAGACCAGAATACCTTACACAGAATACATATTTATAGAATCTACAAGACATCTCAGACCAGAATACCTTACACAGAATATATACTTATAGAATCTACATGACATCTCAGACCAGAATACCTTACACAGAATACATACTTTTGGAATCTACAAGACATCCTAGACCAGAATACCTTACACAGAATACATTTTAAAATCTACAAGACATCTCAGACCGGAATACCTTACACAGAATACATACTTATAGAATCTACAAGACACCCCAGACCAGAATATCTTACACAGAATACATACTTATAGAATCTACATGACATCTCAGACCAGAATACCTTACACAGAATACATAATTATAGAATCTACAAGACATCCTAGACCAGAATACCTTACACAGAATACATTTTAAAATCTACAAGACATCTCAGACCGGAATACCTTACACAGAATACATACTTATAGAATCTACAAGACATCTCAGACCAGAATACCTTACACAGAATACATACTTATAGAATCTTCAAGGCACCCCAGACCAGAATACCTTACACAGAATACATACTTATAGAATCTACAAGACATCTCAGACCGGAATACCTTACACAGAATACATACTTATAGAATCCACAAGACATCTCAGACCAGAATACCTTACACAGAATACATACTTATAGAATCTACATGACATCTCAGACCAGAATACCTTACACAGAATACATACTTATAGAATCTACAAGACATCTCAGACCAGAATACCTTACACATAATACATACTTATAGAATCTACAAGACATCTCAGACCGGAATACCTTACACAGAACACATACTTATAGAATCTTCAAGACATATCAGACCAGAATACCTTACACAGAACACATACTTATAGAATCTACAAGACATCCTAGACCAGAATACCTTACACAGAACACATACTTATAGAATCTACAAGACATCTTAGACCAGAATACCTTACACAGAATACATACTTATAGAATCTACAAGACATCCTAGACCAGAATACCTTACACAGAATACATACTTATAGAATCTACAAGACATCCTAGACCAGAATACCTTACACAGAATACATACTTATAGAATCTACAAGACATCTTAGACCAGAATACCTTACACAGAATACATACTTATAGAATCTACAAGACATCCCAGACCAGAATACCTTACACAGAATACATACTTATAGAATCTACAAGACATCTCAGACCAGAATACCTTACACAGAATACATACTTATAGAATCTACAAGACATCCCAGACCAGAATACCTTACACAGAATACATACTTATAGAATCTACAAGACATCTCAGACCAGAATACCTTACACAGAATACATACTTATAGAATCTACAAGACATCTTAGACCAGAATACCTTACACAGAATACATACTTATAGAATCTACAAGACATCTCAGACCAGAATACCTTACACAGAATACATACTTATAGAATCTACAAGACATCTCAGACCAGAATACCTTACACAGAATACGATCGGAGAATTCGTTTACTCTGCCGTCCTTGTGAGGATTTTGTATCAGAAACACAATCATAGCGGCAGCTTAAAAGAGCACAAATTAAAAGGACATGATGGAGCTGAAATTCTGCAGATCATAATTTGAATTTTATGCAAAGTTTCAAAACTCCTCAAAGGAATATTAACGGTGTTAAATATCCGGCTAATTACCCAATTAACCAGTCTCATTATAGATTTAATTACCTCGATCAACCAGCCAACTATTTCCTCTCCATAGATCACAGTGTTAATTAGCCAACTAGTCAATTAACCATTGGTTATTAAACATGATTTGGATTAATTAGTCTCGCGTTAATTGACGAGTCGTGTTGAAGAATACTTAAGATAAATCAGAAAGTACTAAGTAAGGATTTAATAGATTAGGGTACTTTAACGTATATTTTTACACGATATTAAATATTTTCTTGACCATCAACAACTAAAGCATGGTGCTGAGCTAGCTATCAGGTTGCTTCACAATACCAGTGAAACGCTATTGCAGATTGTGATCCTAAAGTAGTGAGGTACCATTGCATACGAAGCCACCGTATCTAAAAATGTCCTGTTTACAGTCGAATAAACTATGATTCTGATCTATTGATTATAACCAAAGTCAGTTTAATTTCTTTGCATTTCGTATGAACCCATTCTATTTCAACTCGATAATTGTCCAGATCTATAATAGAGTTGTGCCTTTATATTTTTTTATTGAAATAAAATGTACCGTGTATATTTTTTAATATCATTCTAACCATGTATTATGGCCTAGTTTTGAAAAGTAACCATTTTCTTTCTTAAACATCTAATCGTAAAAATGCGAATATAAGCAACTTTCACGATATTGTGAAATCTTAAATTTGATTTAGAACCTAAACCTGCCGGGATATCAACTAAAATATTTTCAAGATGAGGAGATTTTGTACCTGAGATAGCTGAGTGGGCATTGTGCCAGGTAATTTACTTAATATTTCAATTATTGCAAGTTGTTTAGCTTTAAATCAAGTTGATGAAATGTACAGGGGGTGGTTGTTTGTTATAGTGCATGTTTTAAAATAAAATAAAAATTGTTTACAGACACGTCGTGTGTTGAATATGAGTTTATAACAGCATGTCAGGTGATCTTGTGTTGAATATATATTTATAAATACAGTTAATAGAAACAGATCCTATTGTTTATGAAATCTGAGATTTAAAAGGAACAAAAACAAACATAACAATCACTCTAAAACAACAGAAATTTGCCAGTTTTGCTAAGTTGCTAGTTCATTATGTATGTTAACTGAATGAAGTTGCGACCATTTGCGGTAAACGTATAGAAAACGCAAGAAAAAAGTACCTGAAATTATATCTACTAAATCACAACTTGTGCGACCATACTGGGTTCTCACAGCGGTCCGTCTACTACTATAACTCTACTCAACTCTATTTGGTGGCTCAGTGGTTGCGTTCATTGCGGATCTGGAGCAGCGTCCACCAGAGTTATTAGTTACTAGTTCTTAAGCCTGAAATATGCAACAACGTTTAAAGTTAATTGCAAGAAAAAATAAATATATCATAGGCTATTGCTAGAGGCTTTGTAAACCCGCACCAGAGACACATTAAGAACTCTGTTAACGGAGCGGAAACACAGTATTCGCACAGTGAGCAGCTTAAAAATTGTTACAACTGCGTAAGTAACTATTAGTAAACTCCGTTTTTCATAAACCACCTTAAAACATACTCAGTTAGATCAAACTAGCATATGGATGTGAAAAGCATATTAAGAAATGTATTGTCATGCGTCATTTACGACGTTTTTGATAATTAAACTTTTGTATACTGGCGATATTCTGACTATTCCAGTTCGTGGTTGGTTATTTGGTTTAATACCTTAAATTCCAGTTAATAAACTTAGTATCCCAGATGATCGTATACAGAAACCAAGATTAAGAAAGAGAACAGCTGGTGGGAGGTAGGAATTTGATAGAGAGAAATATTTAGATTTATAATAAGAGAGATCTGACCCGAGGTTAAACTGTGGTGCTGATTATAATATATTTATCAACAATTTTTTTTTCTCAGAATCTCTTCAATTAAAACATCCGCATTTCATTCTTATTATAATTGATAATGTCCGTATTACTTTATAGAATGACAGCGTGGCTCTCTGTATCTCCTTAATTAAATAAGTAGTAGATACTTCAAAGGTACTTCATGTATTTAATTATAATGAACAATTCATCCTATATACGTTTCTGTATATCTTTTCAGTTAGACATCGATCTAAATATATCTCCTCTATTAAAGCCAGACTCGTAGCCTCAGGGGAGCATTCCGCCTCCCCCCTTCTCATGTCCACCGACAAATTTCATGACTTCAAACTAAGATCCTACCCAATTACCCCTTCGGATATATTACTTACCCCTCACAAAAATCACCAATCAAATCTGACTACGTGCCTGATTAAACCATAATTTCAATTCTATTCTTAAAATGATATATTAAGGACACTGCAAAAGGTCTAAAATGACGTCTTGATTGTGTGGAGAAATTTTGCTTCGTTTTGGTGAACCCATCTCTAGTCTAGTGGACCCAGTCCACGGCGTCCATTCGTAAGGAGACCTTTAAAATTATTAAAAAAATTGCAGGAGAGCATATCTTGATAAAAATTTACTGGGGAGAAATCTAAACCAAGCAACCCCGAACAGGGCCAAAACTCATCTAGTCATCTTTAGACGAGATAAAAAAAAAACCCAAATCATCTTATTAAATCGCTAAGTCAGGATCTAACTGAAGTTCTACTGGAATCATAATCTATCCAGGTAATAGACATCATACAACACATAAACCTAGTTGAACATCATACAACACATAGACCTAGTTGAACATCATACAACACATAGACCTAGTTGAACATCATACAACACATAGACCTAGTTGAACATCATACAACACATAGACCTAGTTGAACATCACACAACACATAGACCTAGTTGAACATCATACAACACATAGACCTAGTTGAACATCCAACAACACATAGACCTAGTTGAACATCATACAACACATAGACCTAGTTGAACATCATACAACACATAGACCTAGTTGAACATCATACAACACATAGACCTAGTTGAATATCATACAGCACATAGACCTAGTTGAACATCATACAGCACATAACATAGTTTAACATCATACAACACATAGACCTAGTTGAACATCAAACAACACATAGACCTAGTTGAACATCATACAACACATAGACCTAGTTGAACATCATACAACACATAGACCTAGTTGAACATCATACAACACATAGACCTAGTTGAACATCATACAACACATAGACCTAGTTGAACATCATACAACACATAGACCTAGTTGAACATCATACAACACATAGACCTAGTTGAACATCATACAACACATAGACCTAGTTGAACATCATACAACACATAGACCTAAATGAACATCATACAAAACATAGACCTAAATGAACATCATACAACACATAGACCTAGTTGAACATCATACAACACATAGACCTAGTTGAACATCATACAACACATAGACCTAGTTGAACATCATACAACACATAGACCTAGTTGAACATCACACAACACATAGACCTAGTTGAACATCACACAGCACATAGACCTAGTTGAACATCACACAGCACATAGAACTAGTTGAACATCATACAACACATAGACCTAGTTGAACATCAAACAACACATAGACCTAGTTGAACATCAAACAACACATAGACCGAGTTGAACATCATACAACACATAGACCTAGTTGAACATCATACAACACATAGACCTAGTTGAACATCATACAACACATAGACCTAGTTGAACATCATACAACACATAGGCCTAGTTGAACATCACACAGCACATAGACCTAGTTGAACATCATACAACACATAGACCTAGTTGAACACAAAACAACACATAGACCTAGTTGAACATCATACAACACATAGACCTAGATGAACATCATACAACACATAGACCTAGTTGAATTACTATTTTCACGCGAAAAAAAAAACATTGTTTACTCTTAAGTCCTATATTGCTGGCATTGTTGAAAAATATCAACCTATGCGCTATGGGACCTCGAACCTCAAAGTACAGGGAAATAGTCGATATTTTTTTCCAATCCCAAACAGCAGCATGAATTCTCTCTTGGTGTTATAATATTCTGAAAGTCATTGTGACATAAGACAGGAAGAAGCCTGTACCCCAAAACAGGACTACATGTATTTATAAAGTTAACACTCAACTGTTCCCACTTCTCTTCATCAAAGTACCAGACTATTGAAAACGGCAGGCGGTTTGTTACTTTGGCGGGAATCGTATAACACGTCTGACGTGATATCTCCATATCTGTTGAAATTCTTGAATGATGATAAAGGTTTGATTGATAAATCATTTTAGAAGTTTCAAGGTTAAGTAGTTTATTTAAGTATACCTACAACCTGCAGGTCTGCTAATCAAGGTACTAGAAAGTGTATGACCAGTTCGAAGGAGCAAGTAATATATCCGAACTGACAATGGGGTCTACGTTGAAAGAATGAAATAGGTCGGCTAGGAGAGTTTTCAGGGAATAGTCCATAACATTAACACATTAGATACATCATTGAAATACAGTAACAGTGGGAGTCCAATTAAAATGAATTTTCGATTTCACCGTGCACTGCACTAAGATTAAATTCCATCTTTCTGTGTTGGGAATGTATCAGTGTTGAATGTTTATATTGCAATGTTTATCAACAAAAACACATTAGATACATCATCGTAATACAGTAACAGTGAGAGTCTAACAAAAATGGATGTTGGGTGTCACCTTGCACTACACTAAGTACAATGGTGTTTATATGTTTTGAGAAGATATCTGTGTTATATTGCAATGTTTATAAACAACAACACATTAGATACATCATCGTCATACAGTTACAGTGAGAGTCTAATGAATGTTCGGTGTCACAGTATACTACACTAAGTACAGTGGTCGTTATATGTGTTGGGAATGTATCAGTGTTGAATGTTTATATTGCAATGTTTATCAACAATAACACATTGTAGTAATATAGTTACAGCGAGAGTCTAATTTAAATGAATGTTCGGTGTCACCGTGCACTACACTAAGTACAATGGAGGTTATCTGTGTTGAGAATGTATCAGTGTTGAATGTTTATATTGCAATGTTTATAACAACAACACATCAGATACATCATCGTAAACAAAGCAGAGTCTAATTAAAATGAATGCTCGATGGCATAATGCACTACACTAAGTACAATGGAGGTTATCTGTGTTGGGAATGTATCAGTGTTGAATGTTTATATTGCAATGTTTATAAACAACAACACATCAGATACATCATCGAAAAGAAGAGTCTAATTAAAATGAATGCTCGATGTCATAATGCACTACACTAAGTACAATGGAGGTTATCTGTGTTGGGAATGTATCAGTGTTGAATGTTTATATTGCAATGTTTATAAACAACAACACATTAGATACATCATCGTAATACAGATACAGCGAGAGTCTAATTAAAATGAATGCTCGATGTCATAATGCACTACACTAAGTACAATGGAGGTTATCTGTGTTAGGAATGTATCAGTGTTGAATGTTTATATTGCAATGTTTATAAACAACAACACATTAGATACATCATCGTAATACAGATACAGCGAGAGTCTAATTAAAATGAATGTTCGATGTCATAATGCACTACACCAAGTGCAGTGGTGTTTATCTGTGTTAGGAATGTATCAGTGTTGAATGTTTATATTGCAATGTTTATAAACAACAACACATTAGATACATCATCGTAATACAGATACAGCGAGAGTCTAATTAAAATGAATGCTCGATGTCATAATGCACTACACTAAGTACAATGGAGGTTATCTGTGTTGGGAATGTATCAGTGTTGAATGTTAATATTGCAATGTTTATAAACAACAACACATTAGATACATCATCGTAATACAGTTACAGTGAGAGTCTAATTAAAATGTATATTTGGTGTCATCGTGCACTGCACTAAGATTAAATTCCATCTTTCTGTGTTGGGAATGTATCACTGTTGAATGTTTATATTGCAATGTTTATCAACAATAACACATTAGTAATAACATCGAGAAACACTGTTTATTTCTACTCTCAGCAAGTTTCAAATCATATACCAATAGACAATACAACAATAGTATAATAAGACTTTGAAGTCTTTAAACTTGCTGACTCGACTTTCACCTCACTGATATTTTATTCGAGTATTATAACATGTACGGGCTTTTAAAAGCCAAACTTGTGTTTGACTGGAAATATTTGTTCACATCAAACGTTAAAGCGTTCTTATGACTTTTAGATCTGTTGAAAGTAGAGAGCGCACTATAAGCTTTGATTATCCTTGTAAACAAACTCTCCTACCTCTCTCCACCACCAAATATTAATATACATATATATGTATAATAATGGTGAGCCACAGTACGGGCAGTTTATCTCAAACGCCAACAGGAGGAATCCTCTTCGTTCACGTTGCGTGTCGTGGACATGGGTACCATACTCCAAAAAAACAGAATATTCTTTTAATTGTCTAAGTGACACATTTTTTGTGACGGTTAGTTACCATGTAGAAAAGAGAGCTTTCTATCAAATTACGAGGTCTCTTTAAATTCCTGTACATTATTGGTAAACAATTATCTTCAATTTGGCACCATTCTCTCTCGTTTCATTATCAAATTCTCTAATCTCCGTACATTCTCTGAAAACATGCCAGAAAAATTTAATTTGAAGAAAAAAAATGTATGAAAGTGCATTTCCATTTAAGTAAAAGAGTTTTAAGATAAATAGATATACATTAAACAAACTGATAGATCATTTTCAACGATGTACTTCACCTTTCAGAATTGCCTTGACTTATTTGCAGGCGAACTGGGTGTCAGAATTTAATACTGAAAGGTGAACAGGGATAGATGAAATATTTTTTTAATAAGTACATTCAACTGTATCCTTTTAATAAAGTACTTGTGTATTTTTAAACATTTTATATTGAAATATTTGTATATTTCTATTATTCTTCTTTCATATTATCCATTGTATTGACCCATTGGTGTAGCCCTATTGCTATTTATTTTTTATTTATCTTTTTTATTTGGCATATCATTCATTTTATTGCATCCATGTTAGACAGGACCAGGACTTAATTCTGACCCATGTAAAATAAAGACTCTATGTTTGTCTCCATGACTGAATGTTAGACAGGACCTGTCCTTGTGTATTGGACCTAATTCTGACCCATGTAAAATAAAGACTCTATGTTTGTCTCCATAGACTGAATGTTAGACAGGACCATGTCCTTGTGTATTGGACCTAATTCTGACCGATGTAAAATAAAGACTCTATGTTTGTCTCCATAGACTGAATGTTAGACAGGACCATGTCCTTGTGTATTGGACCTAATTCTGACCGATGTAAAATAAAGGGTCTATGTTTTTCCCAATGGACTGAATGTTACACAGGCGTTTCAACAATTTACATCAACTGTATGTGGCGTTTCAACAATTTAATTCAAGTTACGTTGTGTTTCAACAATTTTCTTCAAGTTTACGTGACGTTTCAACAATTTACTTTAAGTGTACGTGGCGTTTTAACAATTTAATTCAAGTTACGTGGCGTTTCAACAATTTACTTCAAGTGTACGTATCGTTTCAACAATTCACTACAAGTGTACGTGGCGTTTCCACAATTTACTTTAAGTGTACGTCGTGTTTCAACAATTTACTTTAAGTGTACGCGGCGTTTCAACAATTAACTTCAAGTGTACGTCGTGTTTCAACAATTTACTTTAAGTGTACGTGGCGTTTCAACAATTTACTTCAAGTTACGTGGCGTTTCAACAATTTACTTCAAGTGTACGTGGCGTTTCCACAATTTACTTCAAGTGTACGTGGCGTTTCAACAATTTACTTCAAGTGTACGTCGCGTTTCAACAATTTAATTCAAGTTACGTGGCGTTTCAACAATTATTCTTTAAGTGTTCATAACGTTTCAACAATTTTCTTCAAGTGTACGTGACGTTTCAGCAATTTACTTCAAGTGTACGTGACGTTTCAGCAATTAACTTCAAGTGTACTTGACGTTTCAGCAATTTATGTCAAGTGTACGTGACGTTTCAGCAATTAACTTCAAGTGTACTTGACGTTTCAGCAATTTATTCAAGTGTCATAATGTTTCAACAATTTACTTCAACTGTACATAACGTTTCAACAATTTACTTCAACTGTACATAACGTTTCAACAATTTACTTCAAGTGTACATAACGTTTCAACAATGTACTTCAAGTGCACGTGACATTTCAGCAATTTACTTCAAGTGTACATAACGTTTCAACAATTTACTTCAACTGTACATAACGTTTCAACAATTTACTTCAAGTGTACATAACGTTTCAACAATTTACTTCAAGTGTACATAACGTTTCAACAATTTACTTCAACTGTACGTGACGTTTCAACAATTTACTTCAAGTGTACGTGACGTTTCAACAATTTACTTCAAGTTTACATAATGTTTCAACAATTTACTTCAACTGTACATAACGTTTCAACAATTTACTTCAAATGTACGTGAGGATTCAACGATTTACCTCAAGTTTACATAACGTTTCAACAATTTACTTCAACTGTACATAACGTTTCAACAATTTACTTCAAATGTACGTGAGGATTCAACGATTTACCTCAAGTGTACATAACGTTTCAACAATTTACTTCAACTGTACATAACGTTTCAACAATTTACTTCAAGTGTACATAACGTTTCAACAATTTACTTCAAGTGTACATAACGTTTCAACAATTTACTTCAACTGTACATAACGTTTCAACAATTTACTTCAAGTGTACATAACGTTTCAACAATTTACTTCAATACTACGTTTCACAATTTATTCAAGTGTACTTAATGTTTCAACAATTTACTTCAAGTGTACATAACGTTTCAACAATTTACTTCAAGTGTACATAACGTTTCAACAATTTACTTCAACTGTACATAACGTTTCAACAATTTACTTCAACTGTACATAACGTTTCAACAATTTACTTCAACTGTACATAACGTTTCAACAATTTACTTCAACTTTACATAATGTTTCAACAATTTACTTCAAGTGCACATAAAAGTCCAACAATTAAATTCATCATCAGGTGAAATAATGTTTCAACTTCCATTTCAACTTCTACCACCCCCTCTTCATCCGCCTAATCTCCGACCTGCATCATTGATATTTACACAGATTAAGTATATCACTTGCTAAATCTATTAAATAAGCTGGGAGCCAGAAGATGTGTTGATGTGAGAAACGTGCACGTGTGTTTCGTGTTAATGGGAAAATAATGAGTGTATTTAAGAGAGTGTGGATACAACAACTGACTATTTTATACCTTACAATTTATAAATTTATCATTTTCCTTCAAACCGTTACCTTGACAACTAGAAGCAGAATGTTTCATCATTTTGGTATTTTTGAAATTGCGAAATCGTGATAATGTAACAGTAAGTCTTAACGGCTCTGAAAAGATCCAAAGCAGGAGCTCATTATATGTGATTAAAGATGATAAGGCATTTGTCTTGTTCATCCAGTATTCTATATCCGCCCGGATAACCAGGCCGCTGGGGAGCGATATAAACAGGTCATTTATGATTAGACGATAAACTTAAAGTGTTTTTGTTTCAGTGAATTAATTCTATTTCTCTCATTTTAACATGCACCAAATCAATAGCGATTGGATTAGTTTAGGAACAACTAGTAGACAAGAATTAAATTGAACTGGCTCACCTTAAAAGTTCCGCATTAGGGTCTGTAGCTGACGGAAACTATCTAGAGTTGCCGAATGCTGACAGAATAAAAAGTTACAAAAACATCTCTCATATTAATTAAGAAGCCATAACCGATAGCCGAGAGATATTTCTATAGAGTAGTCACCTGCTGACCAGCTTGTATTTTATTTTAGTACTGGAGAATGTCGAGTGTATTTGTGGAATAATGAGGGGTAAAAATAGAGTTAAGAAATGTTACCTGCGAGTCAAATTACTTGGGAAAGGTGGAAAGGGTATAATGTAGATAGCGAAAATTAAATATAAATGTGGAATGCTATCCACTGAGCCAGCCTATTTCTTTCAATTACCCATACCTATATCTATATATAAATCCTTACTATTTTTTATGATTTTTCCTAAGTTTTCCCTGCAATCTTAAATTATAACTATGCACAAAAGTTTGCTTGAGCCTGATGTTCAACCTTTTTCTTTCAATTACCCTTTCTGCTAAAATTTTTTATTTCATGATTATTTTTTCAACTGTTATTATAATGGTCCACAGATGCTATGCTTCTAAAGCGCTCCATTAGCCTACTCCCCGATAGAAGTGTGGAGACGTATATTAGAGATAGCGAAATATAATGAAACTAGCTCGAGTTTGAGATTTACAATGCGACAGTTCTGGGGAAGCGAATTGGTGCACATCTACCAATAGTCAATAGGCCTAGTAGGGGGGGGGGGCTTTATTCTAAGGGGTGGGAGGATTCACAATGTAGGCTACCCTTGGTGCCGGCAATGATCTAATGCATTGTTTTATCTGCCTGTTTCAATTTTCAAAACGCAAATTGAAAAAGAGCTCAATAAACCACTTTATTCTCGACTAAATAAAGGTATTAATGAATAGAAATTTAAACTACATGTACGTCTGAATGTTTTTAAAGATACAAATCTAGCTCTGCTGTCCAGACAAAATCCAAAAGTATCCACCGTAAAGTCTTTTAAGTCTGAAGTGACTTAAATCATTTTACACAGTGAAAGAAAATGCTCGTATCCCCTGGAAATTTTTTTAAGCTCTGCTTGACATTCCTCATCTGATGTTTCTTAGAATAAGGATAGAAAAGAAAGTAAATGTCATTTTTAAAATCCAAGTTATATTTCATGGTATCCTATAAAATAGCAAAATGAAGATGTTTGGTGAATAGAAAGCATGGGTCAAGTCCGAATAACGACTATGTTTATTAAAAAGTAATTGTTAAAGCTTAGTAATGTTTTTGCAAAATTTGTGTAAAAAATTTAACCTTTCGCCAGTGCTTTTTGTTGTATAGAAATAAGTCACACTTCGATCACCCCGAACTATTTGTACCATGAACATATTTATATCTAAGAACACAGCCAGATCCCAGAATAGAATGCAGCGTATAAAACTAGGCCAAACCAAACATTGCATTAGAGCGCCACCATAGTAATGGCGTCCGACCGGTAAGTTTTCTATGCTAGTATTATCGTATTTCGTGGATAATATGATATTTAGACATTATTTTCGTTGAGCTATTGTATAAATCTTTCCTTTAGTGATCATTTTTATTGATGACATCATTTTCAAACACGGATGGATCCACAGTGTTACGTGGTCTGCAAATCAAAGCTGTAGATTGTGTTGGCCTTTTTTGGTGGATCACGCTTTATGATCAAAGATGGCACCGCAAGTCGATTAGACCAACTTAATGCTTCCTTTTTCCGAAGTTTTGGCATGTAAATAGATCAGATTGCGACAAGAACTTGCTAATTTATTCTAAAGAAAACTTGTTTGATTACAATGTTCGGACTTGAGAACGTATTCATCGAAGTACCGTTATTATATTGTGCCCTATTGAACAGTTATTGCGTTCTATAAATAGATACGATAGAGTTATTGATGTAAGGGAGAAAACTCTAATTCTCTGAAAACAGACCACATCTAATGAAACACATAGTGTGGAGAGAAAAATTGCCTCGTTCATCATACGACTTTTTGTATAAGGTTTTATGAGATATTCTCACGTATAGAAGCGCTGACATAATTCACAAATAGAGGCTACGGATTAACATAAGAATCTATCTATTTGTTAAGAAATAGCTAGCTTCTGGAGAGATTTACAAGATAATTGTATATTACTCAGATTTTTGTTCCTTTCGTAAGCAGTGCCCAAACTTTTGGTATAGACGTTCGGAAATTCATCTTGGAGTTCAGAATAAAAAGTGTTATTCCAATAAATGTTTTGTTTTTGTTCTCCTTCTAAATGACATAAAATTCCTACAGGCCTATAGTCATTTAACCCACAGGATGTCCTGTTAAATTTGATGTACTTACAAAGTTTTTAAAACTTTTGGTTTAAATTGTAATTTCAGAAATGACGCAAATGACCATCCACGGTCACTACATGGTGCTAATGTTCCTGTAGTTACCGTAAGCAACCATTTCCCAACTGATCGAGAATTTGTGTCCACTCAGATTAATCCGAAGGAACTGACTTTTCAGCCTCTAACTGACCACAGTCTTCAACCAACACGTCAAACTGGCTTCATGAACCTTAGAGAGAAACTTCTTCACATTTTCCAAGAAGAAGCTGAGCGAGAGTGTAGAGAAAATCCGAAATACAAGACTTTGACGTTGAAAGGTCGATTGTCTTTGACGGTCAACGATACACAGAAGATTTTCATTGATATATTCGATCTCTATCCTCATCAGAATGATGTCACGAAAAACTCAAGTGAACAGTTCTCGCCTTCAGCACCGCCTGATTCACAGACAGACCAACCTAAAGGTACAGTGGAAAAAATACCAGTTGACCCTGGTCTGGATTCTTCATTAATTGAAAGAGTTACGTCCCTTGGACAGATTGAGTTGATAAGACGATACAATACCAATCAAACTGGGGATGAAGAACATTCTCAGTCAAATCTCTTTCAGCCATCTGAACCGGCCTCAGCCACAAAACTTTCAGGTATTCTTTTACTCTGAAACCCTTTTGCAATTGAAGTACGTATCTTGATTTGGCAATTGAAGGAGGAAATCTGTCAAGGTGGTTGGAGCAAATTGAAGGGGAGTAAGTCTTATCAAAGCAGGCACTTAGTTACTCATTACTTCAAATACGACCATACTCTATTGCCCCTCTAGATATATAACTTGGCCCTCTGAAAAGTACCGACTAGTGGCCTGTATGAAAGTGGTCATGGAGGGGGGAAGAGGATTTAAAAATTGTTAATGGAGAGCTGGGTCAAACATATGGTCTCTGTTCTTATTTTTGGACCAAGTTTGGAATTCCATATCAATTTGTTTATTTATTTATTAATTATTAATTAATCTTTTCAGAAGCTGAGACTAGAGAGGTTGAAGCCATAACACCTCAATCCAGTTTAATAAATCAAGAAGATGGTGAAAGATCAACCACTGGTGATAAAACAGTATCCTCGAATCAACAGAGGGATTGCACCAATACCGATACCACAATATCTGACTTCAATGATGATGGCAAAGCTAAGAATCTGGAAGGAGAACAGTCTCAGTGTTTCGTGCCGGAAGTCACAAACCCAGATCTGTTGATATGCTATCTTTGTAAAGATGTAATGCCAGATCGCATGACATTTTTGCTCCATGTTGAAAAGCATTGTCAAAATCTGGCAGAGAAATGTCAGGAAGATAACTCTCCAAATACTTTATATCATTATTTAAAAGATTCGGGAATTTCTGTTGCTGAAATTATTAAACCTGAGATAGAAGAGCCAGCCTCTGAAACAGCCAAAACCACCAAAAAACCTGCTAAACCACCAAGACCTACAAAAACTAAGACGAAATCTGTACCAATCTTGTATATTGAAGATGAAGATGTAGAAGATGATTTTGAGGGTAATGCTATTGACAGTTATAGTGATGATGAGAAAAATGATCCGAGTTTTATTGAGGAAGCAGTTCGGACGCCAACAAAACGTAAGAGTGGACCCTCGACACGATCCAGAGCTAAGGCTGGGACTCCAAAAGGAAATTCTAAAAAATCAAACATTCAGGATTTGTCTCAAGAAATTTCAGACGTAATAGAGCAGATTAGTCCAGAGGATATACCAGATCTTCCATTGCCCAAAAATATGAAACACACCAACACTGGCTTAGCTCCCTTTATTGCTCGACCGGTGAAGAAAAAAACAACCTTAAAGAAGATTGGGTCTAAACCAACTCCTAAAATGAGTCTAAAGATAAGAATGAAAGAAAAGGCCAAGGCGTTAGCAATTAAAACAGCCAATCAGGTGAAAGAAATAGTGGATCTGGAATGTCGAAAGTGTCAGAAGAAATTCACCAATCGTAAAGCCTATTTCAGACACACTCGTCGTCATGACATCAAGAAATGTGTGTGTGATATTTGTGGAAAAGAATTCTCCACCCTGGATTCGTTGAGCCATCATCAGCGTGGACTTCACAATGCTATAAAACCTTATTCTTGTGAGGAATGTGGTAAATCTTTTAATTTTCATCATAGTTACAAATTACATAAACAGAAACATTCAGGCTCCAGACCCTATAAATGTGATCATTGTGGTAAGTCTTATCTGACCTCCAGTCATTTAAAAGCTCACCAAACAGCTGTTCATAGTCAACTGAAAAAAGACAAATTTATTTGTTCTATTTGTGGTAAAGCTTTTAACTATCAAAACAGTCTAAAAACTCATTTAATGATACATTCTGGAGAAAGGCCTTATAAATGCGAGGTATGTCAGAAAGGATTTGTTAGTCGTCAAGCTCTACGAACACATGAAACCTCATACCATGTCACATCAAAAGACTTCAAATGTGATGTTTGTAATAAGTTTTATAAATCTGAAATGTTGTTAAATGTACACAAGCGACGTCACACCACTGATGTCAGTCGTTTTATGTGTGATATTTGTGGACGGCAGTTCATGTTTAAATCAAATCTTGAGTCTCACAAATATGTACATCAGGAAGGAAGACCCTTCAGTTGTGATACATGTGGTAAATCTTTTAAATGTATGTCATCTCTATACACTCATCAATATACCCACAAACAAGACACACCTTTTAAATGTAAAATCTGTAGTAAGGGCTTCAAGACAAAGAATTGTTGTAAGGCTCATGAAAGACGTCACAGTGCTGAGAAGAGTTTTATTTGTTCAACTTGTGGAAGTTGTTTTCCAGATAAAGGTGGACTTTCCAAACATGTTCGCACAATTCATAATCCACAAAAACATTTTGTTTGTAAGCTGTGTAACAAAGTTGGAACGCGTGCTGACAATATGCGCACACACGTGAAAAGCCACGGTAAGGATATTGGGCAGGATAATATTGAGAATTTTATCGTGGAGGTGTTAAACGCTGATGGAATGCAAGTCATAGAACAGGTGACTAAAATAACGCCCAACAAGGTGAAACCAGGTGCAGGACAATTCCAAACACCAGAACCCCAACCAGCCTCAACTATCAACTATTCTCAGATGGAGATGTATCAACCTACGTCCACCATTCAAAACCATGGAGCATCTTCGGTGCATCAGGAGGACCAGCATCATGTCCTACAGCATTATTCTCCTCATGGACACACCATGCTCAACCATCATAACATACAGCAGAACCACCCTGGGGCTTCTCACCCTGGCACCCCACCCATTACCCAATCTAACAGTTCAATGACTCCACCCATCACCCAACCCCCCACCCCCCAAATTCCTCAATCGATGTCCCCTCCTGTCATGCAAGTTAACCCCTCTACAGCCTACACCACCCTACATCCTCTGACTACTGAAGCACTAGTGATGAGTGGGTTAACTAGTCAGTATCCACCACTGTATACTCCCTACAAACAGCAATAAGCTGGTCTTAGATCAGATAACAGGATATGAACATGTTGTTGGTTTTTGAACGAGAACTAAAATCAGGCATGCCAGGACTTTAGGGTGACTTGTCATTCCACTTTCAAAATTCCATACTGAATATGTTTTAGGGTATTAACAACACTTGTCAGTAAGGTTGTTAAAAGCTGGCAGCCTGTGAGAATCACAGGCTATTGTATTTTCCCTATCGGTTATTTCACGTCATGTACACACATTGACTATTGCACTCAAGTTTGCTACCTTTAAAACCATTAGTATAAAATTAGTGAAGACATTGCTTGTATGTCCCTTAATCTACAACAATTATTAACAAGTGGTTGCCTAGCAAGATACGCCCACTTTAAAATATATTTTCTGTTTTAACACAGGCAAAAACTCTAAGATTATTTAGGTCTAATCCAAGTTCTCGTCAATATAAATGTTCACACCAAATTTCATTAAAATCAGATGAAAACTGTATTGTCTAGCGCCATCACAAATCAAGTGCAAACATGGGCACCCAAAGCGTGCAGATACGCCCTTATCAGATAATGGGCAAAAATTCATGTTCCGTTTTATCAGATAATGGGCAAAAATGGTGTACCATGAAATCAGACTAAATATGAATCAAAATTGTCACTTTAGTTGAGTACTTATTAAAATGCAATGAAAACTGTAGTTTGTAGAGTGAGCACAAGACAGCTATTCTCATTTTTGCGAAATTCCGCTAAGTTGGACACTGTATTTCTGTTAAAACTCACCAAAATCAATACAGTTCCTCTTAGTGATGCCATGAACTCACATACCAAAAATTATTAAAATCAATTCAAAACTGTAGTCTGTAGAGTGAGCACAAGCCAAGTTACTCGCATTTTTCCGAAATCGCACTAATTCGGACACTGTATCTTTGCTAAAAATTATCCAATTATCACCAAAATCAATACAGTTCCTCTTAGTGATGCCATGAACTCACATACCAATAATTATTACAATCCAATCAAAACTGTAGTCTGAAGAGTGAGCACAAGCAAAGTTACTCGCATTTTTGCGAAATCACGCTAAGTCGGACACTGTATCTTTGCTAAAATTATCCGATCATCACCAAAATCAATACAGTTCCTTTTTGTGATGCCATGAACTCACATACCAAAAATTATTAAAATCGAATCAAATCTGTAGTCTGTAGAGTGAGCACAAGCAAATGTGAACAGACAGACAGACAGAAAGTTGATCACAATATACGCCCTACATTTTATGTGAGGGCGTATAAAAAGTATCAGTTTCCCTAAAGGGAACACATAGAAAAGAAGCAATTCAGATTGCATTTTCACCAGCATTTTTTAAATGGGCTTAAATGAAAAGAGGTTTTTAAACTTGTCATGTATATTGGTGACACTGATAAAATTGATTAACACCAACTTTATTTTTTTATGTAAATGATTCGTGCTTTTCCACTTTTAGCATTTGTCTTATCGAATGGTGCAGATAGAAGCCACTTTACAATTGAATTTTACAAATCCCATTTTTTATTATGTTTAACATGCTTTGTACATTTGCCTTACAATAAATAAATATATTATATAAAGTATGGAAAAGTGATTTTTATTTGTCTCAGGGTTGGCATTTATAAAAACAAATTAAAATATTGTTCCAGTATGAAGCATACACATTTTTAGCAAAATGTCATCCTTGATATTTTATACAGTAAATAAGCTTAATGTGTTCAGTTTTTTTAGAAATATTTTTACAAAATAATTAAAAACAATGTGTCAAAAATTGACATTTAAGTTTTTAGACAAAAATTAACAAGAAATTTTTAATTAGCCATATCAGGAAAAAATATATATATATATATATATATGAAAGTGAAAATGAGTAACAAAAACAATACACAAAACAATTTATAACAATAACAATACACAAAACAATTACACAAAACAATTTATAACAATAACAATACACAAAACAATTTATTACAATAACAATACACAAAACAATTACACAAACAATTTATTACAATAACAATTTATTACAAAAACAACAATAATAATATCTCCCAATTTTTAAATCCCATTTTAAAGGAATACAGTGTGTTAGAATGAACTTGGCCAATAAGATCATATATTCATCAGTAGATATACCTGCTGCTATAAATAATATAACAATCTTTCTGTAATCCCATTTTTTAAAAAGCATTGAGATTGCTTTTCCTCATTCTACTGTATGATTGTAATTGTTTCACACGATGTTATGACATCAGCTATGTCGTCTCGTTTTAACACAGCAGCGTCAGTAAACTGAAAATATTCCTCATCATTACCGTATGTATCAACAGACATATGGGGAATAAACGGTTCATCAACATCAGTAATAATATCTCCATGGTTCTGACAGAAATTATGGAGAGCACAACACACTAAAATTGTCTTCACCACATCTTCCATCAATGGACTGTCAATGTACTGTAAGCGTTTAAATCGTAACTTTAGTCTGTGAAAGGCCTCGTTAACCAGATTATGAGCCTGCGTGTGATTAGTGTTAAAATGAATCTGAGATTCGTAAAGTTCAGAATTTGTGTATGGCGTCATTATCCATTCCAATAAAGGATAAGCACTATCACCTACAATATAAGAATCTTCAGGAAAGAAGCGCTCTGGGTTTGATTGCACATCTTGAAATAAATCTGAGTCTCTAAGTATTGATATATCTGACACAGAACCAGGCCAGCCAGTACAACAATGTATAAAATTCATCTTGTAATCACAAACTGCCTGAAATAGATTCAAAAAATCATGATTCTTAACAGTAAACAATGTTACATAAAGTATTGTTTCATATAGACAAGGAATTTTGATCAAGATTGTCTGATGAATACTGTGTAGGATAATCAATAACCTTACGTTTACTTTCCAAATATACAAGGCCCCCTTTCTATAAAATATCTTAGGATAAAGTTTGCCCTAAATGTGCTATTTATTTTTTAAATCTCTCTTAAAACTAGCTAAAACATTACTTAGCTAACCAGGACTTGTAAAGAGATGAATAGTCCTTTTTCAGATCTTGGACCATTAGTTAGGTTCTCTTTTCATTTAACACCAAAACATGTTGTTTTCACATTCACAGTCATAAAGGTACCGGTATATAAGGTTAACAGGTTGTGTAGGCACAAAAAGAGAAGTCAAGTATCTTTTACATGTTAATGATCAATTTAGGTGTCATGTCAAGTCATAATTATTATATACATATTAAGTACCAGTATGTCATGAATATTTATTTTAGTAGCCTGCATCTGTATGATTGACATGATGGACTGTTGTAGCATCACTTGATGTGTGGCCACCATGATGTGTGGACATGTTTCTCTCCAATAAATAAATATGAACAAGAATGTGTTGTATATGACTTTAAACAATAATGTTAAAATACAGTACCTGTAGAGCTACGGAATGTTTTCCAGTACTATCAAGATAGTAATCAGCATGTTGACTGGGCCGACGAATATTCACTCTACACACATCAATTACACCCACACATTTCGATAAAGCCACAGAATTGTTGGGGTATAACACTGGAAACATACTATCACCTTCTTTAGGCCATGTGATAAAAATATGCATTAGTTTATAGATACTGAAAGTTATTTTAGAAATAGCTTGAATTGTAACTGTCTCTTCTAAATTGTATTTTTGAGCAATTTTAGAAAGTGGTACACTACTACCTAGGTATTCTAATGCAATTAGTAATTGTTTTTCGTAAGGCATTTCTATTGAACGACCCGTTGTTGCTGTGCACGGGAAAACTGTTGGCATGTTTTTAGAACTTTGAACAATCAAGTGCAATAATTCTTGAAAAACTGGAGCTGTCATTCTGTAAATGTTTCTGAAATCTTTTGAAGGAACCACAGACCAACAATTAGCACTACTTGATGGAAGAAGAACTGCATTTTGTAGAATTCCGCTGTCATCAGTGTGTGCGTCTCTTTGAACTGGTTGTTGGTTGTGTTGTTTTTCAAGAAGAATGGGAATTTTTTTATCAACAATTTTAGACGATTTTTCCAGTTTTTCGACCTGAGATTTTGCAACAACTGCTGTAACAACGTCGGAGATTTGATCGTCTGTCAAAATATCTGAATAAATCACGTCATCAAGTTCAATATCCAGCATATCCATTACTATTGGAATCATTGCTTGAAGAAGTTTGTTTTTGTCAGCCATTTTGAAACGAGACTTATCTCCCTTTAGCAAGTGGAGTAATCCGAAGTGTTCCTTTGATAATAGATGTCATAATAATCCGAAATGCGTTCGCTATTTAGGGTAGTAAATCATCTCGTAAATAAAAGGGAAGAAAGATTTAAGGGCTCCTAGGAACTAAAGAAAAATAAAACCATGACGTACACTTACAACTTCTGACTGAACACCCAGAAATATTCCCTCTCTCGGGGGCGAAGTGGGAAAGACGGGATAGATATTGCCCACAGAAAAATTGAATTGCACCCTGAAAAAAATTTGACAACCGTCCTATTTCATTACTTCAACTAAGATCATACCACATTGCCCCTCCGAATATATTAGTTGCATCTCCGTACAATCTTACTACGGGCTGTCATTTAGATAAGCATGTAGAAAACACTACCCATTGCATTTAAATTGTGTTAATATTATAAGGGCTTTTGGGTCCACTATTTTGCCTTTGGTGTCATTCACCTTCAATACTAGACCATAATAAGCCGGTATATTTGTCGGTAAACAATCTTATTTAATCAATTTATTAATTTAGGTCACGTGGGTGTCCATGCGTGTTGGTCAGTCCACTCATCAATTCCATCCAGCTCGAGCCCACCGTCCACCAACTAACAACTCGATAAACCTAGTAATTATTTAAACCAAAATATCGATTATACCAAGTCTCGATTATACCAGTCTTATAGTAAAGAGTTTATGTTAATAAAGATACCTGTAGACTGGTTAACCTTGACTTTATAACTGTATTTCTAGCTTAACAGTGGACTAACAGGATAAGACTTGTCTTCACACACCTCAATCAAAACAATGCTGTATTTTATACGTAGGTGAGGATATAAAAACTTCTCTATATTTCTTGCTATTTCGATGATAACTATTTTAGTTTATAAGTGAACAATGTGAAATGAAATGAAGGTTTACGTCCACTGCCGATGCCTGTTTGATCTGATGGATTAACAGTGAAATGACAGGTGAGGTCAACCATTTCTTGATTATCAGTCAACCACAGAATTTGTATTTTTTGTATGAATGGAATTCTCATCTTTAAAATAGCCTTGAATTAGCTATGGCTCCATGTTAGTTAATATGACAACCAATATTGAAGGCAATATACTAGCCTATTTAATGGAAATTTGATTTTAAAGATTTTTTACTCCATAATGTGGATCAATTTTCCAGGAATATTGTAGGAAGGAAATACATGTGTTCTAAATATAAAGTTATGAAACCCAGATCCATTTTATGATTTCTAATTTTATTTTTAAATTGTAAAATGAGATAAAAGCTGGTAAAAAGCTCACTTTGGTTGGATAATCTAATGATAGGTTACTTTGGTTGATGATGATAGTCTAAGCCTTGAGGTAAGAAATTGTGGCAGTTTCTGACTTTAAGATTTCAGCCAACATAAAAATAAAGGATAAAATTCAGTTCATAAACAGTGAAAGATAGGCCTATTGCATGGGTATCCAGTTAAAACGGTAACATGTCAAAACAGTAACAAATTTTATTAGTTAAAAAGGTAACAACTCCACCAAAACAGATATATCTTAAAAGGGGAGCACCCCCATAATTTCAAAGTGCTTATTATTTTATACTAGGAAATAAAAGTCTGCGAGCCTCCCCTGACAATTCTTTGGGATATTCTGTAACAATTTAGATATTTTTGTTTTTAACCATTTTATAATGTGTCAAAACCTTAATAGTGAGATACAATCAAGGACATTAATATTTCAAGGTTACATCTCAAACATCAAAAGGTTTATTGACGTAAGGTAATTTGATATGCGAATATTTAATGAAGCAATGTGAATATATAATTAGAAGATAACAAAAGGCATGATACAAGAGATATTTTAAGAGATATATTGAACTAGTTTTAAATTTTAATGGACTGATGCCAAGAAATAATGTCAATTTTCAGTCAGAAAATTCTGGTTCAATTAAATTTAAGATTTAAATGTTTTGCTTTATGATTACAATTAGAAAGAAAATGAAGTGTTTTGAATTGTTTTTTAATTCTCAAATTACAGGCCTTGCGTTAGTTTAAATGTTATGATATTATAGTTTAAAATACTAGCTTTCTGGACTGTAGATTTTTTATAACATTACCATATACAATAAAGTGAAAACCCTCTAAACCGGCAGACTGTCGGACCTGTGACAAATGCTGGTTTGAAGGGGTTTCCAGATTTACATAAAAGCGTAATTAATTGGATTAGTGATTAATTAGCATGTGTCTATTCATCTTTCATACCATCAACGGATTAACTTCAATTAATACAAATTCAGATGCCGGTTTAGAGAGATCAATTAACTATAGATTAATTACTTTGGGACTTGATTTCAAAGCTTGATTGCGGTTAAGAGGGGGTGATGGTTTACCAGGGTTTATCTCGTATGTATTATTTAGTGATTCAGTGGGACTTTTCAAATATGCCGGTTTACAGGGGATACCGGTTAATAGAGGCTGCTGTTCTGAGGGGTTTCGCAGTAATAGAGATATCAAGTATAGAAGTGAATTATACCATAACATATTTGTTTATATAAGTGCTCTTAGTTTCTAAATGTGACTCAAACCTTATGTAAATAAGTTGACAATTCTAATACTGCATAAAAAACAAGATGACAAACTCACTATAGTGAGCCCATAGTGACATCAGGAGCCTGTTTCACGAAAACTTAACTAAGAATGATGTTTCACTGGTTATATTAGTCAATCACTAAAATTGAGTTTTTATTAACCAATCGGGTTATTGTATTTCTTAAAATCTTGATTGTATCTTTGTTAAAATTTTGTGAAACAGGTCCCTGGTGTACCATCTGTTAGAAAGATGATCCCAGCTCAATAAAGATTTGGTTATTATCCTAGTTGAACCTGAAATCTGCCATCTGTTAATTAGCTATGATTAATTATGGATGAGTTTTATTATCCTGCCAGTTAATCACCTTATTGACTGGTGATATCTGCTGTATATATCTATATATTATATATCTGCTGTATATATCTATATATTATATATCTGCTGTATATATCTATATATTATATATCTGTCGATATATCTATATATTATATATCTGCTGTATATATCTATATATTATATATCTGCTGTATATATCTATATATTATATTTCTGCTGTATATATCTATATATTATATATCTGCTGTATATATCTATATATTATATATCTGCTGTATATATCTATATATTATATATCTGCTGTATATATCTATATATTATATATCTGCTGTATATATCTATATATTATATATCTGCTGTATATATCTATATATTATATTTCTGCTGTATATATCTCTATATATTATATATTCTGCTGTATATATCTATATATTATATATCTGCTGTATATATCTATATATTATATATCTGCTGTATATATCTATATATTATATATCTGCTGTATATATCTATATATTATATATCTGCTGTATATATCTATATATTATATATCTGCTGTATATATCTATATATTATATATCTGCTGTATATATCTATATATTATATATCTGCTGTATATATCTATATATTATATATCTGCTGTATATATCTATATATTATATATCTGCTGTATATATCTATATATTATATATCTGCTGTATATATCTATATATTATATATCTGCTGTATATATCTATATATTATATATCTGCTGTATATATCTATATATTATATATTCTGCTGTATATATCTATATATTATATATCTGCTGTATATATCTATATACTATATATCTGCTGTATATATCTATATACTATATTTCTGCTGTATAATTATGAAATAAAGCCCAATACATCAATTAAGTGGAGAGGTACCGAACCTGGAACATGCTGTTACTAAGTTTCATGCTGTGTGATCTCTAGACAACTGATCTATTGAAGTCAGGGTTAAGAAAGGTTTAAAGTGCTATGATAGGTGAAACAGGGTTTGTTGTTATACTGTTCTATATACCTAATTGTTGAAGTAGACCTACAGGAGAGCAGGAAATCAAGATATACAGAGGATTTGAATAACTTGACATGACTGAGTACAATTTACAATCCTAATATAATCTGATAAATCCAAAAAAATAAGTAATTATCTATGGAAATGCAATTGATTATTGACAAATGCTTAATAAATTGTTTAAGCTTTTTACAATTATTACTTATTTTGGTGAGATTTCAAGGGATTCTGTTACTTTATGACACCACTGATATATATATACTCCAATTGACCATTCTTGAGAACCTGAATTTTATATCCGTTCTAAGACACAGTATCACTTTAAACGACAACGAGAAAGATAGAAAAGCACTTATTTAAATGAGTGTTTTTCTGGTATAAGCTAGATGAGGTTATGTCGTTAGAAAGATGACTAATTTTAAAACTGAAATTCTCTTTTTTTCTGCTTTCAGAAATTCTCACCTGTCCTGATAGACCTGAACCAGACTGAGAAAATCATCAAATTTTAGTTAGAAATTAATTAAACCTCATTAAAATGGAATTTAACGAAACACTGAAATTAAATTCAAGTCAAGACTTCAATATATCGGAACTGCTGTCGGCTGATTTGACCTCTAAAGTTCCAAAGGTCACATTCCTCCTGCTATTTGGAGTGATTGCTATTGTTGGAAATACAATGTTACTTCTCGTTCTACTGAAGGGCAAGAAATCCATTATAACTGTTTTGATTATAAATCTATGTTTTATTGGTCTTTGTGAATGTTGGCTCAACATATCCATGGTTTTGGGAGCCTTATTTTTAGATGGTTGGTTATTTGGAGATACTATGTGTAGGATCCATGCGTTTTGCATGTCTGGTGTATTTATAGAACTAGTATTAACTTTATTATGTGTCAGTATTGAACGTTTTGTGGCCATGAAATTTTGCATCGACCCAAAAACTTATTTAACAATATGGAGAATTATGTTTATAGTGATGTATACTTGGATTCATGCGATAGCGTTTAGCGTGCCGTTACTTACGGGTACCATCGCTGTGACGTACCGCCAGGCGTTACATTTATGTTCCATATCCGACTCATCGTCCTTGACCTATATATGTTTGACCTCTATTGCGTGTTTTATTATCCCTATTCTAACAATGGTATTATTATACCTTCTTATTATTCGTTTTGCATTTAAAGAAAAGAAATCCGTCCAGACAATTATTGCTCAGAATCATTACACTGAGAAACAAACCAGCAATTTAAACGTGAAACAGGAGATGATGTTGTGTAAATATGGTGGTGTTTTATTCTGTATGTGGTTTGTGCTGGGCGTGCCTTATATAATATCCACTTACATTCGCCAGGTTCAGTACTCTTATGAATTTCAACAAAATAATTTTCAGAAACTCGTGAATTATCTTTGGACTCTTGATGTGATATTTCTCTACTTACGATTCTTTTATTTCGCTGCATTTCCAATCCTGACCTTTTTACTCATGAAATTTTTGTGGTCAAACCTGAAGGATATTTTACTTTGTCGTCGTAGCAACTCTATAGCTGATGTCCGTTCAACGAAAAATACCAAAAATAAGATAACTGTGAAAAAGAAGACAGCTGGAAAAAATTCTGTGATCCGTGGTCCAGTTGCCAAGGCAACAACAAATCAAGTATTTAATGTCCCAGTGTTATTCGCTACCTCAGATGGAATTCACATCGAAACAAATGAGAGTGAGAACAGCTCCAGAGCAAAATCAGAAAGCGATATCATAGAAGTCAAGGAAAGTGACTTGAGGGTGATTCCAAAAGGAAAGCATTGTGATGTCGTGGGACCCCCTGAACTGGATTATTGGCGTCAAGACACAAGCGATTACGATTCTTGTGGAGAGACAGAAGTTTATTCGTCATCTCAACCAGTTTCCATGAAGCAAGCTACCCAAGATTTACTGACACAGCGCTCTATTTCTCAACCAGAAGTTTGTAAATCTAAATCATCTCATATGGTTTCATTGAAAGATGCTAAGAAATCTCTGGCCACTGATTCTGGGCTTGATCTCAGTGTATCCAACCCGTCCCTCCGGCAAACATTCAATGATAAAATAAATCCGAAAGGATGGAAATCAAATTCGAAAAACTCACAGAATTTAAACAAAACTTGGGCTGGACGTTCAGTCAGTGTTAGCCCAGCTAGTGAAAATAGTGCTCACTGTCATTCTGCTGAAACGATGAAAAGACCTGTCCAAAAGAACAATGAGATTGAACCAAACACAGACAACAAAACTGAAATTAAACTTTCTGAATCTCACACATCAGAACAGTTGGATGACAATGATCCAACAGTCGCCTCGACCCAATATCTCAGTGTGTCACAGCGTGTAAAGCGTGATTCAAAATCTCGTGGATTTTCATTCTTAGAATTACAAATGGATGAAAAAAATTCAAAATTTGAACCTGTGACAAATACGAATGATAATAAAAGTTCATTGGATGAAAAGAATAACCCGATTTCACCTAGAATTGTGACCCACAAACCTCCAAAGAGTGCCCAGAAAAAATCAAAATTAACAGAAGTAAGAAATTTAGGACAAACATTTAACGTTCAATCCAAAATGGCTGATGGATTGTTGGTGCAAACTGATGAGCTCAAATCAGTGTCCAAGGTCATTCCGTCCAAGAAAGGTCATCAACGCCATGATACTTCTGACAGTCAGAAATCGTTGCTGGGGTCAGCCAGTTCCAATGAGTTGGCGAGTTTGAAGGAAGAAAGTTTTCCGAAAGATTAACAGTTATCCATGACAGGTAATTAGAGAGTTTCTGAATTTTAAGATTTTCAAATAAAAAAGTCTTAAATTCTACTAAAGAGATCTAGAATCTCGCATTTTGTCCTCTTGCTCTTCATGTCCTCTTTCCTTTTATGTCCTCTTGCTTTTCATATCCTCTTGATCTTCACATCCTCTTTCCCTTCATATCCTCTTGCTCTTCATGTCCTCTTTCCTTTTATGTCCTCTTGCTCTTCATATTGTCTTTCCCTTCATATCCTCTTGCTCTTCATCTCCTCTTGCTCTTCATATCCTCTTGCTCTTCATATCCTCTTGCTCTTCATGTCCTCTTGCTCTTCATATCCTCTTGCTCTTCATATCCTCTTGCTCTTCATATCCTCTTGCTCTTCATGTCCTCTTGCTCTTCATATCCTCTTGCTCTTCATATCCTCTTGCTCTTCATGTCCTCTTGCTCTTCATATCCTCTTGCTCTTCATATCCTCTTGCTTCTTCATATCCTCTTGCTCTTCATGTCCTGTTGGTCTTCATATCCTCTTGCTCTTCATATCCTCTTGCTCTTCATGTCCTCTTGCTCTTCATGTCTCCTTGCTCTTCATATCCTCTTGCTCTTCATATCCTCTTGCTCTTCATATCCTCCTGCTCTTCATATCCTCTTGCTCTTCATATCCTCTTGTTCTCCATGTCCTCTTGCTCTTCATATCCTCTTGCTCTTCATATCCTCACTCTGCATGTCCTCTTGCTCTGCATGTCCTCTTGTTCTCCATGCCCTCTTGCTTTTCATATCCTCTTGATCTTCACATCCTCTTGCTCTTCATATCCTCTTGTTCTCCATGCCCTCTTGCTTTTCATATCCTCTTGATCTTCACATCCTCTTGCTCTTCATATCCTCTTGCTCTTCATGTCCTCTTGCTCCTCATATCCTCTTGTTCTTCATATCCTCTTGCTCTCCATGTCCTTGCTCTCCATGTCCTCTTGCTCTCCATGTACCCTTGCTCTCCATGTCCTCTTGCTCTCTATGTCCTCTTGCTCTTCATGTCCCCTTGCTCTCCATGTCCTTTTGCTCTCTATGTCCTCTTGCTCTCCATGTCCTCTTGCTCTGCATATCCTCTTGCTCTTCCTGTCCTCTTTCCTTTCCTGTTCATATCCTCTTGCTCTTCATATCCTCTTGCTCTTCATATCCTCTTGCTCTTCATGTCCTCTTGCTCTTCATATCCTCTTGTTCTTCATATCTTCTTGTTCTTCATATCCTCTTGTTCTTCATATCCTCTTGCTCTCCATATCCTCTTGCTCTCCATGTCCCCTTGCTCTCCATGTCCTCTTGCTCTTCATGTCCTCTTGCTCTCCAGGTTCCCTTGCTCTCCATGTCCTCTTGATCTCCATTTTCTCTTGCTGTCCATGTCCGCTTGCTCTCCATGTCCTCTTGCTTTTCATATCCTCTTGATCTTCACATCCTCTTGCTCTTCATATCATCTTGCTCTTCATATCCTCTTGTTCTTCATATCCTCTTGCTCTTCATGTCCTCTTGCTCTTCATATCCTCAATCTGCATGTCCTCTTGCTCTGCATGTCCTCTTGTTCTCCATGTCCTCTTGCTTTTCATATCCTCTTGATCTTCACATCCTCTTGCTCTTCATATCCTCTTGTTCTCCATGCCCTCTTGCTCTTCATTTCATATCCTCTTGTTCTTCATGTCCTCTTGCTCGTCATCTTACTAGTCACATTTTCTAAATATAACAATCACCTTTCCCACCTCAATGGATTACCAGGATTTGCAAAAATATAGGTATCTGATTATCAAACCCAAGGGAAAGATCTGGGAGTGTGTGTATGTAACAGTCCCTCACAGTCTGGCTGTTCTCCAAGTTTCTATAATTACCAGACAACTTTTTCATTATAAAAATATTATTTTTTATTCTCATTGTATTTTATTATACGCTAGGTTGAATATAGATAATTGTTCAATACCTATACTTTTAATAGCTTGTTAAAGACGATCTGGAGAGCTGTTTCTAGCATTTTATTATTTCTCTTGAATGCTATTATTTATTTTCTTGAGCAAAGTTCAAGTATTAGTTCTTGAAGCTTAAGTGTTTTTTCTAACATTTCATTATTAGATTTTGGAGAAGGGAGGGTTGTACAGGCCGAGGATGGAAAAATACTTCAGTTGTTTTAATACCTCAAAACTAAGTTGATATGGACACAAATCTTCTGATTGCATTATTCCTTGTCTGTGGTTCCTGGAATTCCAAAAACACATTAGATGTCACAGGCTATGATTCAAACAAAACCAAAGAGACAATACAGTTTTGCATATCCATGCTCAAAATCATCCCACATGTCCTATTATTTAAACCACATTTCAATTCATATAAAAATAATCCATTACATTCCATTTAGTAATGAATTCATACTGTAAACAATACAGAATATTTTTAATCCCTGTAAAAAAATGCTGACTAAAAAAAAACCTGTTATTTAATCCTAATGGAATTGGTTATTGCCAGCAGTGATTGTTCTCAAACAATTAGACAGAGATCAATAAATATCTTAAAACAGGTCAACCATTTCATCTGGTATTTTTTATATAAAGGGCCTTGAGTAACAGACAAACAAAGTCAACGAGGACATTTTATAGAACTTTTTTACTTGTGACAGCAATCACTGACTCAAAATCGGTACACAAAAGCATTGCCCAAGGAATGAGACATTTTTTTCATTATTATTTCCTTATCAGGAGTTAACATTTATTAGAAGACAAAAATTGAATCGGATGAAATTGTGGCGATCAACTACAAAATATAGTTGTACTGTGATTAGTGACGTAGTTTTAGTGGAATAACAGGAACCATGAACCATGAGTCCTCTGATAGAAAATTGAAATAGTACAAAATTGATGCTTTCAGTGTCTCTGATATACAAAAAAAGTTAAAAAAAAACTCTTTGAAATATCTTCAAAGGGATATTTAGAGCACTATAAGAATCTTTAATGGAGTTTTATTTTCTAAATAAACTTGCTGTTGATATACATAGAATCTCAATTAACATTAATTACCTTATTTCATCAAGTCTTATTGATCTGTTACAAACATCCACAATAATATATTCTATATATAACTGGCATTGAACTCCTCTATTTTCACCCTTTGTTTATCAACAACTCTGTAACATTACTAGTGGTTATTAAATTCATTTCAATATTAAAGTTCTCAATCAGGGTTGGGTGTTGAATATACATGTTACACAATTAGACTAGAACTGCACGATAATCACTTATTCCCTTTCAATAGAACTAAAACTTAGAATATCTCTATTTCAATTTATGTCTTTACTATATCATATCACAAAGTCTCAATAAATGGCAAGTCATCATTTAAACTTTCATAATTCAGGATTAAATTCCATATACATATGAGTTTATAATACCTTTTAACAACCTCTTTAAGGTCTTCATCATTAGATTTGTTAAAGATTTGGGTTCATCATTAATGATGTTGTTGAGTTTCTATCCCTATCTCATCCTGTCTACCGACATACCAAAGATTACCCAAATTCTAGCAATTTTTATCTTTATGTAACCATAACTTTTACCAAACTTACCATTTTCAATGTCCAAATTCTATACCATAAATCAATAAAATATTATTCCTTCATCAGCTTAACTTATCTTTCTTTTTATTTTTCAGGATATAGAAATTGTATTAGACCAGAAGATTAAAAGCATTGGAAAATAACATTCCCTTCGCGGGGAAAAAATCTTATAAACCAAACACTATTTGAAGACTGTTCTTGATAGATTATTTATGATTTGTGACGTTGTTGATTGTTGTTATTTATTTATTTATTTATTTATTTACAGAGTGAATCTATTTTTATGAGAATAATGATATTGAGATTCTAAATAATAAATTTGTTTTTGAGTGATAAAGGGTTGTTTTTATAAATATTTCAATCAATCAATGATCTGAAACGAGGTCAAACTGGCGGTGTCATACAACACGATAAACAGACCATGGTTACTCTTTTTGAACCACTGGATAATACTTCACATGTGAGGAATCCACTATTATACAACTATAACTCAAGATTCTGTCTTGCTTTGTACCAAGTTCTTGGTTACTGGAAATGCCTTAGTTTTTATATGCCCACACATAAATGTGTTTTTACCCACACGAAACGTTGGAGAATAAATGGTTTTTATTGGCAGAACTTAATTATTTTAATCTTCACACATAAATGTGGGCGTATATTGTAGTCGCCCCTGTCTGTCTGTCTGTCCACAATTGTTGTGAACACGATAGAGACAACATTTCTTGATGGATTTTGACCAAATTTGGTGCGTGTGTTTGTTATAATATGAATTATTGTCAAGAGGTTTTTTTTCTAAACCTTTTATACATATTGGGTTTATATATAAATAATTTTTGTGGTTCCTGTTATTCAAATGCTCAAAGTTGAATGATGTCACCATCCCAAAATGATGCTTATAATATCTAAGATCTATGAGATAGCTTAGAAACATGGTTTTAGTGTAATTGTAAGACCCACAGATTTAAAATTGACAATTTGATACCTGTATAGGATTAACTAATTTAATTAAGGTCAAAACTATCGGTGTGTTTACCCTACTAAAAAATTTAATCTGACTATTGTCACACTAAAGAGCACACACACTTGCACTATTGACGTATTTGACTATCAGCGCCATAAAAACGTTATTGGTCCCCAATTACACTGTTCTAATTCTGTTTTACGCCATTGGAGTGCAATTTAGGTTTAATTTGTATTCTGATAAAGGCTACAGAACAAGTCAGAAAACATCTTTACAATCCATTACAGATTGTAATCCTAGAATACTAGATGATACATGAAACAGCAATAGATAAAGACAACAATACTATATAATATAACAAGCTTTTTTATTTCCTTATATATTATTTGATTTATACACATTTATTGATCAGACACACAAACTGTTTTTTAAACAATGATCCTTTCAATCTAAACCATACTGATAAATTAACAGTCTACAGATCTAGTTAGACATGTCTAGTAAATATAGCCATATCAACATTCTAAAGCTCTAGTCAAACATGACAGGTAAATATAGCCAAATCAACAATCTAGAGCTCTAGTCAGACATGACTGTAAATACAACTAGATCAACAATCTAGAGCTCTAGTCAGACATGACTGGTACAGCTAAATCAACAATCTAAAGCTTAGTCAGACATGATTGGTAAATACAGCTAAATCAACAGTCTAGAGCTCTAGTCAGAAATGACAGGTAAATACAACTAAATCAACAGTCTAGAACTCTAGTCAGAATATGACTGGTTAATACAATAGATAAAAACTTTAAACAAAACAATAACATGCACATGATGTCAAACAAAGTATTAGTGAACATTGGTTAAAGATTCAAAAGAAAAGGCTGTATTATTCCAACTTGCACTAAAAGTAGATCTCAATGGCAAAGTTATCTTCATTAATTATTTTAACATTCAATAACTTACTCAAGTTTAATTATCTTAAATTCTACACATAAATTTTGTTTTGTTTGATAAATTTGACAAATATGGCATCCACGACTTAGTTGACTTTCTCAAAATATTCTTTGGAACCATCAGGAGTAGGTTTAATAGTTTCTGATTTTGGTTGCCAATTCGCAGGACAAACTGAAATAGATAAAACAGAATTCTGATATTTTGGCGGTTTTTGTAACCAAGCAATGCATCTATACTGAAAGTTTGGTAACTGCTTATCAAAGAAATCAAAGTAATGTTCTTGTCCGTGGTTAATATGATGCCCGTCCTTTATCAACTTCCTGGAGCAGTTGCATCGTATATTTGAATCATTTCTTTATTTTGTAAATCACTCTAAAGTCAATAATTCTATGAATTTACCAAGAGAATGATACACTACTTTAAAGGGATAATAGGCGTTAGAAAGAACATAAAATTTTAAGTTCACTCACATTTGGACAATAACAGTATATATCCATCAGTGGACTTACCTATACATCAAAATCCCTCTAAAATCCGATAAATCCCGAAAATAAAGTAGTTAATCATAAAACGCTTGAGCCATCCATCAAGCGATTTTCAAATCGTGTAAATATAAAGGGAAGTAACTCTAACGTGAGTTTTCACGCGTCCTTGACCCCTACTGTTGAATTCCACAACGATGCTTTTGCGTTGATTTAGCAGACGCTTTTATTCTCAAACTGAATGGAATCTTCGCTGGCTCACTTTTTTTTTAAATTCCGAATATATTTTTATTGTGGCTTTTTAAAATTTGGTGAAGTGTGGGATGCATACTTATTTAACTAATAGTCAAAATGAAACACAAATATAAGCCGTAGGACGAGTGTATTCTAACGCCTATTATCCCTTTAATATCATACATAATGGACTTTCTAATTTTCCAAACATTACACATTGTTCTAACTTAAATCTTTACGAGACTGTTGAAGAAATCTGAAATTTCAGTCTTCACAGGCTAATATCAAATACAACTCTGTTTGTTTACCTGTTTCCAAGCTGAATCATGTGACTAACTTAGTCTGAAAGTGTATGACCTCAGCGATGTAACACCTTAAGCCGAAACGTGCGACCTGTACAACATTACCATGGCCAATGTTTTTATGGGGCTAGGTTTTCATCACTGAAGAGTATTCTCAAATCATAACTAGATGAAACTGGATGAAAGATATGAAACCTATCATTTAGACAAACAGTTGAGCAGATTATCAAATAGCCCGAAAAATAATAATCATTCAAAAAGAAAAGCAATATTACAAACCTTCACCATGTTTGTCCGTAAACTGGAAAGCTTCAACTAATCGTAAAGTTTCTTCTACAGAACGCCCCACTGGTAGATCATTTACTGTTATCTGTCTGACAACTCCTACTTGGTCTATAATAAACAACCCCCTGAAATATAAACAACCACAATAATAAACAACCCTCTGAAATATAAACAACCACAATAATAAACAACCCCCTGAAATATAAACAACAACAATAATAAACAACCCCCTGAAATATAAACAACCACAATAATAAGCAACCCCCTGAAATATAAACAACCACAATAATAAACAACCCCCTGAAATATAAACAACAACAATAATAAACAGCCCTCTGAAATATAAACAACAACAATAATAAACATCCCCCTGAAATATAAACAACAATAATAAACAACCCCCTGAAATATAAACAACCACAATAATAAACAACCCCCTGAAATATAAACAACAACAATAATAAACAACCCCCTGAAATATAAACAACAACAATAATAAACAACACTCTGAAATATAAACAACCACAATAATAAACAACCCCCTGAAATATAAACAACCACAATAATAAACATCAACCTGGAATATAAACAACCACAATAATAAACATCACCCTGAAATATAAACAACCACAATAATAATCAACCACAAATCATACAGCCCATAACAATAAACTAACCCCTAGAATAGAAAATAAATAAACCTAGAAATATAGAAAAAATAAACAAAACTAAACAACAAACAATTCCTTAGAGTATAAACTCAATCAACATGAGGAAAACAGAATATTTCATACAGTTCTACTGTTACATGTTTTATTTCAAAAAACATCTTACAGAAGTCTTAACCTACCTTAAAGCTATGCCTTCCTTTTCCAGTAAAACATCATAATTTTTAGATATTTCTTTACTGAAATCTGAGAGAAGGGGATACTTTAACCCTCCTAGACCACCCGACTGAAAAATACAATCAGTTGAATTAAATGAGGTTATCCATTAGAGATAAAGAAGATTGCTCTTTGAATCGCAGTAAAATAGTAATACTGCTTAAAAATAAATAAAATAAAATAAAATTACAGTCATGACATTTTCCTTTTATTTTGTCTTATATAAATTACTTAGGTAGTTATTGGAGCCAACTTGGTACAGATTTTGTTTTTTCAAAATCAATTCATATTTCAGAATACAATTTATTCAAAAATTCAGAAGAAGACTGAATCTTCTTATCAATTCAGAAGTATTAGTCACTGGTCAATAATAAGTAACTTTCTAACTACTTTACACCTGTATTAACTTGAATCCTAACCTAGGCACTTTGTTATGAGATGTTTTCATCAATCTCTAACACTAGGTATAATTCATGGTTAAAGAAAGAGAAACTCTGTAAATGTCTAGAGAACGGGGAGAAACAGAAGTTGTCTGCATAGATAATACCTTCAGGCTCTGTGTTTATTGTATTTTATTTACTAATAAAAAATTAAAAAATGTGCTATTAACATCACTTGTTTAAAGTTTTATTATAAAAGTTACTTTTGAAATTTTTAGGATTATTATACCAAGTATAAACCAACCTTTCTTGGCATATTGATCCAAGCAAGATGGCTGAAAGGTGAGTCTGTAGATACACCAACTACCTCAGTATTTAAACCATGGAATTTATCTATATTGTCACTGAATGCGATTATTTCTGTTGGACAGACAAAGGTACTGAAATAAATTATCACAAAATAAAATGAGATTTAAGAATAAATTTAACGACAGGTGCAAATGAAAGAATGCCTAATTCTGGTAATCAACAAAACAAAGACTGGTCATTTGATATGAGCAACATGTCAGGCCTCCAACCATAAGCTCCCAGCTTAAACTATTTGTACCTAAATTAATTTGGCCAAATTTTTATCTTGAAATAAATCTTGAATAGGCATTCTTCTAATAAACTGGGAGTCATATAGACAAACTGTTTCCAATTTTAAAAATCAAGAGACCCTAACTCAGAACTGTTTGAATATATTTATCAAATTGCTAAAAAATTACTTACAAATCAAGAGGGTAGAAAAACAGAACAAGATATTTTCCACGGAAGTCAGAAAGTTGGATATTCTTAAATTGACCATTAACAACAGCTTGTCCTGAAAAATCAGGGGCTCCCTGCTGGACCCGAGGTGACCATAATGACCCACCTGAAAATAGAAAAAGAAGGTGATGGAGTGGACTTATATTTATCATCTTAAAATAAATAAGAGAATAGATTGTTGGTATACTGCGTCTTATAATGAATATAAAATTTAAAAATTATAAACCATGGCAATAAGACTATATATATTGATCAGTATGCTGCCATATATAATATAACAGTCCTTATATAATCTAATAAATAAAAAAAAAACTGATCATACATAAAAATGCAAAGGATTATTGAAATCGCTTTATAAATTGATTAACCATTTTTCAATAATTACTTAGCATTTTGAGTTTTCTAGATTTCACCAATATTTTGTTACTGTATGACACTGGTTAAGTTCACTGATGAATATATTGACCATTCTGGAGAACTTAAATTCCATGTCCACTTTAAGATGTATAATCACTTTAAATTGTTTCTACTAGGTCATCTAGCCCCCCCCTATCATCCCTTAAACTTTCATCCCTATCCCCTAAACTTTCATCCCTATCCCCTAAACATCATTCTGTTCTGAATTGCTGTTTATATTATATCAGTTTGGCTATTTGCCCTGTACCCCTTGATAAAAGAAAAGGACCTCAAAATGTTTTGATTTTTTTCTAAAGGAATTTTGTCGTTTAAATATATCAGCTACTAATGCTTTACCTTGTCATTCATAGTTCTGATTCTGATCAAGCTAATATATTTAGACAGCTATATCCCTTGGGCTAGAAAGACATTTGACAGTACAGTAACAATCATCAGTAGGAAATATTCAACCTTCAGTCAAACACATCTTTTACACATTTCAGGCTAATACAATATTACCAAGTATTGTCAGAATCTGACTAGAATGTGGCCTTTAATGAGGACAATAATGATTATAATAATGATAATACAATATTTTTCAGATGTTTGATTGAGTTCACCCATGGGTAGAAATATACAAATATTTTTTTTATTCATTTTGAAAGAGTTCATTTGTGTATAACAACACTTAGTACTACATGGAATCAAAATATTTCAATAATTGTGCCTTTTATAGTTTTCATGAGCAATTGTTGACAGATGTACCCTAACAAACTAAAACTTGGCATGAATTATCATCTCCAATACAGAGAGAAATTTTTATAACTACTAGTATGTTAACAATTGAAACCTATCTTTACTAGATAAAGGGACATAATTCATGGTAGATCAATTATCAATAAATGTCAAGTTTCACCATAAACAAAGTAACTGAAGTGAAACATACTGAATATATAAATAAACAATTTACATCAGAATTAATATTATTGATAATAAAACATATTTTCACTCCAAAATATTATATAATAATCAAATTAGACTTTTAAATGACCAATTTTTTATTATCACTGAAACAGTGTGCCTATATGTAATTGTTCCTCCCTATTTGAAAATAGCAATACTGTGACAACATGTCCCGATACCATGGAAGCTAAAAAGCTAAAAAGCCTTACTAAATTAAAAAGAAAACAAAATAAACCCTGCAGAAATGATAAAGGGATTAGCATGTTGTTACAATATTGTTTTGAGGGTGTTGTAATATTGTTTTGGTGGTGTTATAATATTGTTTTGTGGATGTTATACTGTTTTGAGGGTGTTACAATATTGTTTTGAGGGTGTTACAATATTGTTTTGTGGATGTGACAATATTGTTTTGTGGATGTTACAATATTGTTTTGTGGATGTTACAATATTGTTTTGTGGATGTTACAATATTGTTTTGTGGATGTTATAATATTGTTTTGTGGATGTTATAATATTGTTTTGTGGATGTTACAATATTGTTGCGTGGATGTTATATTTTTAAGGGGGTTAAAATATTGTTTTGATGGTATTATAATATTGTTTTGAATGTGTTATAATATTGTTTTGAGGGTGTTATAATATTGTTTTGAGGGTGTTATAACATTGTTTTGTGGATGTTAAAATATTGTTTTGAGGGTGTTAAAATATTGTTTTGTGGGTGTTAAAAATTGTTTTGATGGTATTATAATATTGTTTTGATGGTATTATAATATTGTTTTGATGGTGTTATAGCATTGTTTTGAGGGTGTTATAATATTGTTTTTAGGGTGTTATAACATTGTTTTGAGGGTGTTATAATATTGATTTGTGGATGTAATAATATTGTTTTGAGTGTGTTATAATATTGTTTTGATGGTGTTATACTATTGTTTTGATGGTATTATATTGTTTGATGGTGTTAAAATATTGTTTTGATAGTATTATAATATTGTTTTGTGTTATAATATTGTTTCGATGGTGTTATAATATTGTTTTCATGGTATTATAATATTGTAGGGCTACAACGATTCCTGAAGTGACGATTCGATACACTAAACGATACCCGTGCGACGATACGATTTATTGCGATAATAAATTGTGATTCCTTGTTTATATATTAAAATTTAAACACCCTTTTCAATATTTGGCACAAGTACAGTCTTTTTGTACATACCTTACTCTGTTTTCATCGGCACTATTTTACTTACGCACCCCCCCCCCCCCACCTTCCAACTTCCCGTAAAGCTATCAATTTGAAACTTGGCAGAGGGGTACTTATATGTGTCCTGAATATTCACAGCCAATTACAGACTTTATATTTTCTCTCAGCGCTTTCATTTTCGTTTTTTTCACTAGTTTTTTCAACCACAACGGTATTTTGACATTATTTGAATCTTATTAAATATATTAGCGAAATTAATTACGACAAGTGCAATACCATACTGCTATTTCCGGGAAAAAATTATTGATAACTATGCAAACAGACATAACGCAGTACATAATGTGTTCTAAAATAATACTAAATAAGCATAATAGCAACATATGTTTTTGGTGTTGTCTTTTATTCGTCAATAAACAAAAATAAATCATTTCTTTTTTTTCGCAAATAATACGTGAAAAACAAATTTCTAATATCCTATACTGACATTTTTTAAATACGCAATCTGTGTTCTTATAGGAAAATGAAGGGAGGTAATCAAATATCAGAATCGTGCTGATGCATCGCGATTATTTTTTTCTAACGAAATGAATCAATAAGCAGGAACGAATCGCGATTCATCGATTGCAGCCCTATAATATTTTTTTGAGGGTGTTAAAATATTGTTTTGTGGATGTAATAATATTGTTTTGTGGATGTTATAATATTGTTTTGTGGGTGTTAAAATATTGTTTTGTGGATGTTATAATATTGTTTTGATGGTATTATAATATTGTTTGAGGGTGTTAAAATATTGTTTTGATGGTATTATAATATCGTTTTGAGGGTGTTATAATATTGTTTTGATGTTATAATATTGTTTTGTGGATGTTATATTGTTTTGATGGTATTATAATATTGTTTGAGGGTGTTAAAATATTGTTTTGATGGTATTATAATATTGTTTTGATGGTGTTATAACATTGTTTTGATGGTGTGTTATAACATTGTTTTGATTGTGTGTTATAATATTGTTTTGATGGTGTGTTATAACATTGTTTTGATGGTGTGTTATAACATTGTTTTGAAGGTATGTTATAATATTGTTTTGATGGTATTATATTGTTTGAGGGTGTTAAAATATTGTTTTGTGGATGTAATAATATTGTTTTGTGGATGTTATAATATTGTTTTGTGGGTGTTAAAATATTGTTTTGTGGATGTTATAATATTGTTTTGATGGTATCATAATATTGTTTTGTGGGTGTTAAAATATTGTTTTGATGGTATTATAATATTGCTTTGATGGTATTATAATATTGTTTTGAATGTGTTATAATATTGTTTTGATGGTATTATAATATTGTTTTGATGGTGTTATAACATTGTTTTGATGGTGTGTTATAACATTGTTTTGATTGTGTGTTATAATATTGTTTTGATGGTGCTATAATATTGTTTTGATGGTGTTATAACATTGTTTTGATGGTGTGTTATAACATTGTTTTGATGGTGTGTTATAACATTGTTTTGATTGTGTGTTATAATATTGTTTTGATGGTGTTATAATATTGTTTTGATGGTGTGTTTATAACATTGTTTTGATATTGTGTTATAACATTGGTTTGATAGTGTTATAATATTGTTTGATGGAATGTTACAATATGATTTTAAAAGTGTTATAACATTGTTTTGAAGGTGTTATAATATTGTTTTGGGGGTATAAATATTTTTTTGGGGGGGGTGTTATAAATTGTTTTAAAGTGTTAAAAATTTTTTTTTTAGGGGTGTTATAAATTGTTTTGAGGGTGTTAAAAAGGGGGTTTTGAGGGGTGTTATAAATTGTTTTGATTTTTTGTAAAAATTGTTTTGAGGGGTGTTATAATATTTTTTTGGGGGGGGTGTTTTTAAAATTTTTTGGGGGGGGTTTATAATATTGGGGGTGAATATTATTTTTTGGGGGGGGTGTTATAATATTTTTTTGGGGGGGGTTAATAATTTTTTTTTGGGGGGGATGTTATAATATTGTTTTGGGGGGTGTTATAAATTGTTTTGAGGGGTGTAATAATACTGTTTTGAGGGGTGTAATAATTTTGTTTTGAGGGGTTTTAATAATATTGTTTTGAGGGGTTTTAATAATATTGTTTTGAGGGGTGTAATAATACTGTTTTAAAGGGGTGTAAAATACTGTTTTGAGGGGTGTAATAATATGTTTTGAAGGGTGTAATAATACTGTTTTGAGGGGTGTAATAATACTGTTTTGAGGGGTGTAATAATAATGTTTTGAGGGGTGTAATAATACTGTTTTGAGGGGTGTAATAATATTGTTTTGAGGGGTGTTATAATATTGTTTTGAGGGTGTAATAATACTGTTTTGAGGGGTGTAATAATACTGTTTTGAGGGGTGTAATAATATTGTTTTGAGGGGTGTTATAATACTGTTTTGAGGGGTGTTATAATATTGTTTTGATGGTGTTATAATATTGTTTTGAGGGGTGTTATAATATTGTTTTGAGGGGGGTAATAATATTGTTTTGAGGGGTGTAATAATACTGTTTTGAGGGGTGTAATAATACTGTTTTGAGGGGTGTAATAATATTGTTTTGAGGGGTGTAATAATACTGTTTTGAGGGATGTAATAATATTGTTTTGAGGGGTGTAATAATACTGTTTTGAGGGGTGTAATAAAACTGTTTTGAGGGGTGTAATAAAAATGTTTTGGGGGGTGTAATAATACTGTTTTGAGGGGTGTAATAATAATGTTTTGGGGGGTGTAATAATACTGTTTTGAGGGGTTTTAATAATATTGTTTTGAGGGGTGTAATAATACTGTTTTAAAGGGGTTTTAAAATTTTTTAAAAACTGTTTTGAGGGGTGTTATAATATTGTTTTGAAATTTTTTTGGGGTTTTAATAAAATTGTTTTGAGGGGTGTTTAATATTGTTTTGAGGGGTGTAATAAAACTGTTTTGAGGGGTGTTATAATATTGTTTTGAGGGGTGTAAATAAAATTTTTGTTTTGAGGGGTGAAATAATATTGTTTTGAGGGGTGTTATAATATTGTTTTGAGGGGTGTAATAATATTGTTTTGAGGGGTTTTAATAATATTGTTTTGAGGGGTGTTTAATATTGTTTTGAGGGGGTTATAATATTGTTTTGAGGGGTTTTAATAATATTGTTTTGGGGGGGTGTAATAATACTGTTTTGAGGGGTGTAAAATATTGTTTTGAGGGGTTTTAATAAAATTGTTTTGAGGGGGGTAATAATATTGTTTTGAGGGGTGTAATAATATTGTTTTGGGGGGTTTTAATAATATTGTTTTGAGGGGTTTTAATAATATTGTTTTGAGGGGTGTAATAATACTGTTTTGGGGGGTGTAATAATATTGTTTTGAGGGGTGTTAAAAATTTTTAAAAAAAGTTTTGAGGGGTGTAATAAAAATGTTTTGAGGGGTGTAATAATACTGTTTTGAGGGGTGTAATAATACTGTTTTGAGGGGTGTAATAATAATGTTTTGAGGGATGTAATAATATTGTTTTGAGGGGTGTAATAATAATGTTTTGAGGGGTGTAATAATAATGTTTTGAGGGGTGTAATAATACTGTTTTGAGGGGTGTAATAATACTGTTTTGAGGGGTGTTATAATACTGTTTTGAGGGATGTAATAATACTGTTTTGATTACTTATAAATGATAGAGAAGGGTCTGACAGGTGATTGAGGGCGAGTAGTCTCCATGAAGCGTGTAATGTCTAACCTTGTACATAGAAAGACAGTTGAGGTATATATATAAAGTAGGTTATAAATAACTAAAATTCATCTTAACAAATTCAGGTATTATTATAGGTGCACACAAATCAAAATATAACAACTTCTATTTGATCACATATTTTTAATGAAATAAAGCTTGATGTTTTACGTCTCTGATACACTTAGTGTTGATAAAGATAGGTAAAGCCTTTCAGTAAGCAATGCAGAAATTTTCTGGAGGTCAACATTCTTTGATGTTTTATATTGGAACTTTAATACAGGAACACCCAATAGAAATTTCATGCAACTGCATAGAGCAAGATAGCTTGCCAGGCAAGGTAATATACGCCCATTGGCAGCATTTATTTCAAATAAAAACTTTTCAGTAAGGTTACAATAAGTGGAATGAAATATTCAACCTTCCAACCTATTTTTTTCTAGGGTCTCTAGTTTCATTAAAACTGTCAAGAATTGTACCTAATAACAACTCATTAAATATTTTTCGGTATTTTTATGCTTTGCAATAGGGTTCACCCTTAATAATATTTTGATATTTTTAATATCTTCCTTGGGTGATATCAAACAATTTCAGCGAGTTTGTCAAAAATGAACGTGTGTTTACAAGCCAAAAGTTTAAAGCGTTTTTGAAAACAGGCGCAATAACTGACACTAAATATTTTTCGATTTATCTGATTTTCAATAGGGTTTATCCTTGTGAGAAAACAAATACTAAAGCCAAGTTTCATCAAAATCCATTCAAAATTGTTCTTTCTAGAGTGTTTACGAGTTAAATTGAAGGCGTTTTCAAAAACAAGGTCAATAACTTGTACTAAATATTTTTCGATTTTCAATAGTGTTCATCCTTGGGAGACAACAAATACTCCAGCCAAGTTACATCAAAATCCATTAAAAATTGTTCTTTCTAGAGTGTTTACAAGCTAAAATTGAACGCGTTTTCAAGAACAAGGGCTATAACTGACACTAAATATATTTCTATTTATTTGATTTATAATAGGGTTCATCCTTGGGTAAAAACAAATACTCAAGCCAAAGTTAATCAAAATCCATTAAGAATAGTTCTTTAGAGTGTTTACAAGCTAAAATTGAATGCGTTTTCAAGAACAAGGGCAGTAACTCAAACAAAAAATTTTTTTTGATTTTTTGCTGATTTTCAATAGGGTTCATCCTTGAGTTATAACACACTTTCACACCAAGTTTCATCGAAATCCATCAAGAATTGTGCCATGTAGAGTGTTTACGAGACAAAAATCGAACACGTTTAAAAGAACAAGGGCAATAATTCATGTTAGATATATTTTGATATTTTTAATTTTCAATTAGGCTCATCCCTTGCGATATCCAACAATTTCAGTGAGTTTTGTCAACATTGGTCATGAATTGTACCTTCTAGAGTGTTTATTAGCCAAAAAGTTAAACCCGTTTTCAAACACAAGGGCAATAACTGACACTAAATATATTTCAATTTATCTTATTTTCAATAAGGTTCATCCTTGGGTAAAAACAAATACTCAAGCCAAGTTTTATCAAAATCCATAAAGAATTGTTCTTTCTAGAGTGCTTACAAGCTAAAATTGAACGCGTTTTCAAACACAAGGGCAATAACTCATACTAAATATATTTCGATTTAACTGAATTTCAATAGGGTTCATCCTTAGGTGATTACAAATACTCATGCCAAGTTATGTCAAAATCGCTCAAGAATTGTGACTTGTAGAGTGTTTACAAGGCAAAAATCCAACACATTTTATAGAACAAGGGCAATAATTCCTATTAAATATATTTCGATATGTGCTATTTTCAAAAGGGTTCATTCTTGGGTGATATTAAACAATTTCAGCAAGTTTCGTCAAAATCGGTCAATAACTGTGCTTTGTAGAGTGTTTACAAGCTAAAAATTGAACGCGTTTTTCAAAAACAAGGGCAATAACTGATATTAATTTTTTTTCGATTTGACTGGTTTTCAATAGGCTTCATCCTTGGGTGATAACAAATACTCAGGCCAAGTTTCATTAAAATCCATTAAAAATTGTTCTCTCAAGAGTGTTTACAAGCTAAAATTGAACGCGTTTTCAAGAACAAGGGCAATAACTCATACTAAATGTTTTTGGATTTCGCTGATTTTCGATAGGGTTTATCCTTAAGTTATAACATACTCTCACACCAAGTTTCATCAAAATCGGTCAAGAATTGCACGTTGTAGAGTGTTTACGAGCCATTCAAGAACGAGTGCACAAACTCATACTAATTTTTTTCCGATTTCGCTGATTTTCAATAGGGTTCATCCTTGCGTGATCATAAACACTCATATTAAGTTTCATCTAAATCCGTCAAGAATTACACTGTGTAGAGTGTTTACGAGCAATTGTGGACGGACGGACGGACGGACGGACGGACGGACGGACGGATATGGGTGACGACAATATACGCCCCCCATTTCATGTGGGCGTATAAAAATCATTATTGATATGATTTACTACTTTTAATTGATCATAATCAATTGCAAATATGTTATTTTCAATTTCAGGTTTCGTTTAATGTCTTGTTCATTACTTTTAGGGGACATTTTGATTCTTTAACACAGTTTTCACTTATTTTAATATAGAGTGCCAGTTCAGATCTAAACTAACAATTAAATATAGCTATATTCCAGTTCTGTATCTAATCTAGATAAAATACTTACCATCTTTTCATATTAGAGAGAATCTTTGATATGAATTATGACTAGATCTATGTTTACTGATGTGTCAATTATTACATGTTTAAACTTGAAATAAAATTCAAATACAAACTCAAGTTATTTAAAAAAGGGGACACAAATCAGAGAAATAAAATTTTCAATAATTTTTAAGTTTGACCACAAACCGAATAACTGACATGAAATATAATAATTACATAATATTAACAATTTACATCAGAATTAATATTATTGATAATAAAACATATTTTCTCTCTAGAATATTATATAATAATTAAATTAGACTTTTAAATGACCAATTTTTTATTATCACTGAAACAGTGTGCCTATATATGATTGTTCCTCTTTATTTAAAAATAGCAATACTGTGACAACATGTCCCGATACCATGGAAGCTAAAAATACTTACTAAATAAAGAGCAGAAATGTTAAAGGGATCAGCATGTTGTTACAGTATTGTTTGGAAGGTATGTTACAATATTGTTTTGAAGGTATGTTATAATATTGTTTTGAAGATATGTTATAATATTGTTTTGAAGGTATGTTATAATATTGTTTTGAAGGTATGTTATAATATTGTTTTGAAGGTATGTTACAATATTGTTTTGAAGGTATGTTATAATATTGTTTTGAAGGTATGTTGATGGTGTTATAATATTGTTTTGAAGGTATGTTATAATATTGTTTTGAAGGTAATTTACAATATTGTTTTGAAGGTATGTTATAATATTGTTTTGATGGTAATTACGTATTTCGACTTTGGCGAAAACGTATTGTAATCGTTCGGATTATTTTATTTTATTTTTTTTTTTTGTAATTCTTGGATGAGTTTGCAGACAAACTGGTAAAAGGTGCAGAAATTCTAAATCTACAGTTGATCTTAGAATGATTTCTATTATCAAATAAAACAAAACCGGAAGTTTTATCTCTGACAGGAAGTGAGAACCGGAAGTTCAGGTTTTTTGGCTTTAGCAAGTTTATTTTCAGTTCGATTTTGACCGGATTTTCAGATTTGAAAACTTCAATGTATTTGTCAACTAACAATTATAGGTTTTATGCAATTAGGTTAAATATTTTATCCACGATTTGCAATTCAATATTCAAGGGTCATCGGCAAAAATTTCAGACCGTGATTTCTCCTTTAATATAAATGGTAAAATTTTGAAACTTTACCAGTTGATAGGCGATATGTTTATAATTTTTGAAAAAATGTGAAAAAAAAATTCCATTTCCGGTTTAGCCTCAAATGACGTAATTACGTAACTTCCGGTCTATAACTGCTAGGTGAAAAGTGAAAACTGTTTTATAAATAACTTGTCAATAGTAATCGATTTGACCTAAATAATGAGGTCAAGCTGCCATATCGGCCGCCATTTTGAATTTTCATTACAATTCTTAAATCCGAAATTCAGACACTACTGATAGACCGATTTTGATGAAATTTAGCACATAGATACAATGGATCATTATCTACCTTTTCTTGGAGACCGATTTTCAAATTTCGTATTTTCTTTCGAATTATTTAAATTTCGATTTTTTCAAAATTAGGTCACTTTAACGGGTACAGAAGGTGTGACCCACTTAATCTATGACCTTGAAAATTAGGTCAAATAATATTCAATATATTGTCTACGAGTAGATATTTTTTAATTTGGCTTACTTAAAAAATTCATAGAGATAAGTGTACTTAAATACAGCAAAAATTGATAATTTTCATATTTTCGCCATCATTAACCGTTACGGAAGGTGTGACCTAATTATTTTATGACTTTGAAAACTAGGTCAAATGATATTCAATATATTGTCTAGATGTAGGTAATTGCAAATTTAGCCTACATAATATTTTAAGGCTCTCGAAATACGTTCATAATTGTAAGCAATTCTAGTTTAATATTATTTATTATACTGCATTGATAGTGTTATAACATTGTTTTGATGATGTTATAATATTGTTTTGAAGGTGTGTTATAATTTGTTTTGATGGTGTTATAATAAAATGGCGTGCAATATTTTTTTTGAGGGGTGTTATAATATTGTTTTGAGGGTGTTATAATATTGTTTTAAGGGTGTTATAATATTATTTTAAGTATATTATCATATTGTTTGGGGGATGTTATGGAATTTTTTAGATGGTGTTATAATAATGTTTTGTAGGTGTTTTATATTTTTTTATCATATTGTTTTGGGGGTGTTACAATATTGTTTTGAGGTTGTTAAAATATTTTTTTTAAGGTTGTTATAATATTTTTTATAAGAATATTGTTTTGAAGGTGTGTTTTTATATTGTTTTGATGGTGTTATAATAATGTTTTGATGGTGTTATAATAATGTTTTGGTGGTGTTATAATATATGGTGTGCAATAGTATTGTTTTGATGGTGTTATAATATGTTTTGATGGTGTTACAATATTGTTTTGATGGTGTTATAATATATGGTGTGCAATAATATTATTTTGATGTTATGCAATTACACTGTTTTGATGGTGTTATAATATTGTTTTGAAGGTGTTATTATATTGTTTATCATACTGTTTTGGGGGTGTTACAATATTGTTTAGAGGGGTATTATAATATATGTTGTGAAATAAGATGTTTTGATGGTGTTATAACATTGTTTTGAGGGGTGTTATAATATATGGTGTGCAATAATATGTTTTGATGGTGTTATAATATTGGTTTGATGGTGTTATAACATTGTTTGATGGTGATTGTTGTTATAATATTGTTTTGATGGCAATGCTTTATTCCTGGCAATATTTCTGTCATTGCACACTACATGCCATTGCCATTCTGCATTTAGCCCATAGAGTATTAAGACAAGCACGTTGAACTTCATTTATTTCGTTTGCTCACCCATGTATATAGAAAGACAGTTGAGGTATATTATATAATGTTATAATATATGGTGTGCAATAGTATTGTTTTGATGGTGTTATAATATGTTTTGAAGGTGTTATTATATTGTTTATAATACTGTTTTGGGGGTGTTACAATATTGTTTAGAGGGGTATTATAATATATGCTGTGAAATAATATGTTTTGATGGTGTCATAATATTGGTATGATGGTGTTATAATATTGTTTTGAGGGGTGTTATAATATATGGTGTGCATTAATATGTTTTGATGGTGTTATAATATTGTTTTGAGGGGTGTTATAATATATGGTGTGCAATAATATGTTTTGATGGTGTTATAATATTGGTTTGATGGTGTTATAACATTGTTTGATAGTGATTGTTGTTATAATATTGTTTTGATGGCAATGCTTTTTTCCTGGCAATATTTCTGTCATTGCACAATACATGCCATTGCCATTCTGCATTTAGCCCATAGAGTATTAAGACAAGCACGTTAAACTTCATTTATTTCGTTTGCTCACCCATGTATATAGAAAGACAGTTGAGGTATATTATATAGAGTAGGTAATGAATAACGGAATTAGTTTAAATTCATCAACAAAATTCAGGTATTATTATAGGTCAGTGGGTTGATATTAAACAGGTAAGACATTGTGAACAATGATTGTAATTTAACACTAACAGATAAATTACAAAATGAGGCCTTGTCTATTCACTAAGCTTCATATCATCAGACACAGTTATATATGACAAGATATCAATAATAACACCCAAAATACAACCACTTCCATTCCCTCACATACTTGAAATGAAATGCTGTTTTACGTCTCTGCAACACTTAGTGTTGATATAGATAGGTAGAGCCTTGAACAGTACAATGGAAAAATTTAATAAAGACTTTAAAAAGAATTTTAAGATGTACACTATAATGAGTTTTACACTATATCTCTACCCAGAAATAAGATCATTATTGATGATAGTAATTGATGGAAATAATGTGTTTAAACTACAAGGAACATAATCAGAATCAAAAAAAGAGATCAAAACAACCACTTGTTTGAAATTTAGCAACAGATAATAGGTCAATTTGTACCTGTTTTTGGTACCTTTAATTGTGATACAGAATAAAGAGAAAATAAGGTGAAAGTGTTGTCATGTAAATATAAAAAAAAACACAATAAACGCCTTACAAAAAAAACCCCAAAATTGTTGACGCATGTCGTTACAATATTGTTTTGTATGTGGGTAGTATGCTGTTATAACACTGTTGTAAAGGGGGTTAGCATGCTGTAATAATACTGTTTTGAAGGGTGTTAGTATGCTGTTAAAATATTGTTTTGAAGGGGTGTTATAAGCTGTCATAATATTGTTTTGAAGGGGGTAGTATGCTGTTATAATACTGTTTTGAAAGGGGGTTAGCATGCTGTTATAACACTGTTGTAAAGTGGGCTAGCTGTTGTAGGGTGAAGCATGTTGTGATAATATTGTTTAGAAGTGGGTTAGAATGCTGTTATAATATTGTTTTGAAGGGGGTTAGCATGCAATTATAATATTGTTTTGAAGAGGGTTAGAATGCTGTTATAATATTGTGTTGAAGTGGGTTAGAATCCTGTTATAATATTGTTTTGAAGGAGGTAGCATGCTGTTATAATATTGTTTTGAACGGGGTTAGCATGCTGTTACAATATTGTTTTGAAGGGGTGTAGCATGCTGTTATATTGTTTTGAAGGGGTTAGTATGCTGTTATAATATTGTTTTGAAGGGGTAAGCATGCTGTTATAATATTGTTTTGAAGGGGGTTAGCATGCTGTTATAATATTGTTTTGAAGGAGTGTAATAAGCTGTTATAATATTGTTTTGAAGGGGGGTAGTATGCTGTTATAACACTGTTGTGAAAGGGGGTAGTATGCTGTTATAACACTGTTGTAAAGGGGGTTAGCATGCTGTAATAATACTGTTTTGAAGGGGGTAAGCATGCTGTTATAATACTGTTTTGAAGGGTGTTAGTATGCTGTTAAAATATTGTTTTGAAGGGGTGTTATAAGCTGTTATAATATTGTTTTGAAGGGGGTAGTATGCTGTTATAATACTGTTTTGAAAGGGGGTTAGCATGCTGTTATAACACTGTTGTAAAGGGGGTTAGCATGCTGTAATAATACTGTTTTGAAGGGGATTAGCATGCTGTTATAATATTGTTTTGAAGGGGGTTAGCATGCTTTTATAACGATGTTTTGAAGGGGTTAGCATGCTGTTATAATATTGTTTTCAAGGGGGTAGTATGCTGTTATAATATTGTTTTGAAGGGGTTAGCATGCTTTTATAACGATGTTTTGAAGGGGTTAGCATGCTGTTATAATATTGTTTTGAAGGGGTTAGCATGTTGTTATAGTATTGTTTTGAAGGGGTTAGCATGCTGTTATAATATTGTTTTGAAGGGGTTAGCATGCTGTTATAATATTGTTTTGAAGGGGTTAGCATGCTGTTATAGTATTGTTTTGAAGGGGTTAGCATGCTGTTATAATATTGTTTTGAAGGGGTTAGCATGCTGTTATAATATTGTTTTGAAGGGGTTAGCATGCTGTTATAGTATTGTTTTGAAGGGGTTAGCATGCTGTTATAATATTGTTTTGAAGGGGTTAGCATGCTGCTATAATATTGTTTTTAAGTGGTTAGCATGCTGCTATAATATTGTTTTTAAGGGGTTAGCATGCTGTTATAGTATTGTTTTGAAGGGGGTAGTATGCTGTTATAATATTGTTTTGAAGGCGGTAGTATGCTGTTATAATATTGTTTTCAAGGGGGTAGTATGCTGTTATAATATTGTTTTGAAGGGTTAGCATGCTGCTATAATATTGTTTTTAAGGGGTTAGCATGCTGCTATAATATTGTTTTGAAGGTGGTAGTATGCTGTTTAATATTGTTTTCAAGGGGGTAGTATGCTGTTATTATATTGTTTTGAAGGGTTAGTATGCTGCTATAATATTGTTTTTAAGGGGGTAGCATGCTGTTATAATATTGTTTTGAAGGGTTAGCATGCTGCTATAATATTGTTTTTAAGTGGTTAGCATGCTGCTATAATATTGTTTTGAAGGGTTAGCATGCTGCTATAATATTGTTTTTAAGGGGTTAGTATGCTGCTATAATATTGTTTTGAAGGTGGTAGTATGCTGTTTAATATTGTTTTCAAGGGGGTAGTATGCTGTTATTATATTGTTTTGAAAGGGGTAGCATGCTGCTATAATATTGTTTTTAAGGGGTTAACATGCTGCTATAATATTGTTTTGAAGGGTTAGCATGCTGCTATAATATTGTTTTTAAGGGGTTAGCATGCTGCTATAATATTGTTTTGAAGGTGGTAGTATGCTGTTTAATATTGTTTTCAAGGGGGTAGTATGCTGTTATTATATTGTTTTGAAAGGGGTAGTATGCTGTTAAAATTATGTGAGACTATAATTTGTATTTTGGCTTTAAATATAGTGCAGATCCAAACTGAAACCTCAGACCTAACTTCTTAAAAAAATCTTATCCTGAAATAATCACTGAAGAGATATATAGGGAAAAATTTGCATCTATTTTCAATTTATTCCCTTTGACTTTGTGAATAATCTAATGTTAACACTTTATTCTAGATTGACTATTCTATTTTTAAAGCATGGACATAATTCATGATAATTCAATTGTCAAGTTTACCATTAATATAGCTACTGAAATGATACTATAATGAATCTAAAATACAAAAAAATGACAATTCACATCAGAATTATTATTTTAGAATATATGATGGCTTGCCAGGCAAGGTAATATACAGTCAGTTGCATTGGATTAGAATGAAAACTTGGCAGTAAAGTAACAATCACCAGAATGAAATATTCAACCTTCAAGCATACACTTCTTTTCTGAGTGATAAATGTACAATATTACTAAGTTTCATTAAAATCTGTCAGGAATTGTAACTTCTAACAAGACAAAAACTAATTATATATATTTTGATATTTTTGATTTACTCTAGGGTTCATCCTTGATTGCTTATGAACACTCACACTAAGTTATGTCAAAATTCGTTATTTCTAGAGTGTTTAAGAGCAATTGTGGACGGACGAACAGACGGAACGACTAAAGGACAGACATGTTGACGACAATATATGCTCCACAATTCATGTTCCGGTTCCCCATCAGGATAATATATAATACATGTGATTAATTTAGACAAACAAATTAGTAAGACCTCTTTTATTTTAAAGGGGCCCAGGCTTGATTTTTAGGGGTTGTTTTGGGCCTTTGTTACATTTAAACAGTCCTCAGAAATACTCAAGCTCTAAGAAAATCGCAAAATACCTTGAAATATACCTCAAACAAAAAATTTCACTTTTCATTTTTTTTCCGTGCTGTATGTGGCTTGTCTCCAGTCAGTCTGAAAATTGTGTGTCCTGTTGACAAAGTCTACAATTTAAAATGCGTTGTAGTCTATTTATATAGATGACCGCTATTGCACGACGGGAAGGATAACCCTTTGATTATCAAGACGAACCGTTTTCCAATATGGCGGGACGTTCGTTATATCTTAAGACGTTATGATTTTTCAAACACGGATAATTATGGATACACATGGATTTGAAGGCTCAAATTTCCAAGGTAAGCTCTGTAGACTATTTCTGATTAGCTAAGCAAAAGATTTCATGTGTTTGAGGCTGTCGGATGATTGTCCGAAACAATAAACATTTTAAATAAAAGTGTCTACCTATGTATAGCTTTTCCTCAATTTTTCAGCACTACTGTGATAGCTTTCCTTGAATGAATCAAATGAATAAATGAATTAAAGTATAATGAATGATGTGGGGAACAGCACGTATTGCAATACTGTTTTGAGCGCTTGGGCTATGTTTTAAAGGGTTAATATGTCAAAATTCATGAAAACAATTCTAGTATTTTAACTCTTCCATTTTGCAAAAAACATGAAGTTTTGTTAAAATTGTGCATTCAATTTTTGTTCTCAGATCTCAACTAACATTTAAAAATAGCCATATTCCAGGTCCCTATCTAATCTACATAAAATAGGTAAGACTTACCATCTTTTATATAAGAGAGAATCTTTGATATGAATTATGACTAGATCTATGTTTACTAATGTGTGTCAATTATTACATGTTTAAACTTGAAATAAGATTCAAATGCAAACTCATATTATTTGAAAAGGGGAACAATTCAGGGTAATAAACTTTTCAATAATTTTCAAGTTTGACCACAAACCGAATAACTGATATGAAATATAATAATTACATAATATTAACAATTTACATCAGAATTAATATTATTGATAATAAATCATATTTTCTCTCTAAAACATTATATAATAACTAAATAAGACAATTAAATGACCAAATTTTTATTATCACTGAAACAGTGTGCCTATATATGATTGTTCCTCCCTATTTGAAAATAGCAACTTGTGACAGTCTGTTCCTGATATCATGGAGGTAAAATATTAACTCCCATTGTATTGGTAAAGGGTAAACATTGTTGCAATATTGTTTTGAGGGTGTTTATACTATTATTTTGGTGGTGTTACAATATTGTTTTGAAGGTATGTTATAATATTGTTTTGATGGTGTTATAATATTGTTTTGATGGCATTAAAATATTGTTATGAGGGGTGATATAATATTGTTTTGGTGGTGTTACAATATTCTTTTGAGGGTGTTATAACATTGTTTTGATGGTGTTATTATATTCTTTTGAGGTGTTATAATATAGTTTTGAGGTGTTATAATATTGTTTTGAGTGTGTTATAATATTGTTTTGATGGTGTTATAATATTGTTTTGATGGTGTGTTATAATATTGTTTTGAGTGTGTTATAATATAGTTTTGAGTGTGTTATTAAACGTGGGTTTGATGGTGTTATATTGTTTCAAGGGTGTTATAATATTGTTTTGATGTTATAATATTGTTTTGATGTTATAATATTGTTTTGATGCTATAATATTGTTTTGATGTTATAATATTGTTTTGATGTTAAAATATTGTTTTGATGGTGTTATGATATTGTTTTGAATGTGTTATAATATTGTTTTGATGGTGTTATGATATTGTTTTGAATGTGTTATAATATTGTTTTGATGTTATAATATTGTTTTGATGGTGTTATATTTTTTTTAAGGGTGTTATAATATTGTTTTGATGTTATAATATTGTTTTGATGTTATAATATTGTTTTGATGTTATAATATTGTTTTGATGCTATAATATTGTTTTGATGTTATAATATTGTTTTGGTGTTATAATATTGTTTTGAGTGTGTTATAATATTGTTTTGATGGTGTTATGATATTGTTTTGAGTGTGTTATAATATTGTTTTGAGTGTGTTATAATATTGTTTTTATGGTGTTATAATATTGTTTTGAGTGTGTTATAATATTGTTGTGATGGTTTCTAATAAATCTAATAATAAACTGCCACCCCTATTATAATCACAAGTTGTTACGTTAACATACATATTGCAGTCTCATCTGTATGTATGTTTGTTAATCCACAATTGCCTTGCATAAGATAGGGTGTTTTTGTCCATGTTTTTTATGTGTAGGATAAAACTGAAACCATTTGAATACTTACTGCAACTGATTGGTCGAATTGAATTTTGAGACAGCTTATTTATAGAACTTCTACATAAAATGCTTTTAGTAGACTTCAATAAACTTTGATGATTTCTCATCTGAAATAATCAATAAAACCATTTGAATCCAAATCCAAAGGCCAAGCCAAGGCCAATTATTTGCATTGTTATCCGACATTGAGTGAGGTCAAATCTTGTGTTAGTGTTCTGTGTAAGTGTTAACACCATCACATAACACAAAATTTGAACTCATTTTTCATGTTAATATACAGTGTACTCTTGAGTCATCCTTCACACTGGCTAAACCGACATTTTTTTTTGCAGTCCAGATATATGTCGGATTACTCAGAGAACACTGTATTTTAACACCAAATTAACCGCATAACACTAACACGGAAAACTAACACGAGATTTGACCTCACACAATGTGCCCTTTCCAAACCGTCAACATTACAATTATGATTTCTTTTTCAAATTTTTAAATTGTTATTCAAATTGTATGAGTATTCTCCCCTCCTCCTTTCGAATCCAAATCTTATTCAGATACTGCGAACAGCTCCGTCGCTAGGGTGGGGCCAACGGGGCCCGGGCCCCATCAAGTGATAATTGAGCCCCACCAACTGACCTGACTTAATACTTTTTTCAGTTCAGCAGAGATTGATTAATTTGCTGTGCCTTCATCTGCTTTTCGTTTCATGGTATAATATAAAATAGGCTCTGATAATATGTATTGATTTATCCTTTCCTCAGACGCATGAATACTGATTCGCATAATGTCTATTTCTGTTATGGCCAAATTTACTATGTTTGTAGTACCGTATTGAGTTATCTTTCTTGTTTTGAAGCGAGACTCTTAACGTTCTCATCCGAGACTATTGTAGTCTCGAATAAGGACGTTTACTGACTATATTCTGTTTCCTGACCCAAAAAATATAGGTTTAAGAGCATATAAAAAGGTAAGAACTGTTTATTATATATTGTTTTATAATTCGTATAAGTCTTGGCTTATATTATCGAACCAGCTTGTCGTTATTAGCAGTTAAAGTTAGTTTTCGCCCCCAGAGCCAGGCTAATCTGAAAATATGTACTTCCGGTTTGACATGCGCATTGCCAATTTAAATTAATTAAAACTGGATAGGCCTTCCTTTTTATTATTTTAGATCTATTAGTAAAGATTTGTAATATAATTATTATTTTTTTCCTACCATCCATTGAAAACTGTTGAATATGACCTGTCTCTGGGTTTACAATATTGCAGTCGGGGCTTAGTGCAGTGATATCAGTACGCCAAGCTCCCTTGAAAGTTAAATAGACACAGACACGAGTGGGGTTCTATTATATATATGTTCGTCTAATTGTATGAAATAGTAGGCCAAGCTTCGTAAAAAAACAAAAATATTACCATTTTGATGGAGAATTTAGACCTCAAAATCATCAGAAATGCCGCTCTCTGGGCTTCTAGATTTGAAAATTTCCTGGGGGAAGACCCCCAGACCCCCCTTATTAGGTCATGCTCAAAGGCGCTCAAACAACGGGCTTCGCCCGCTGCACCAGGTATTAGAATGCGGGTCCCAGCACTAAACACACCCTGGCGACGGGGCTGACTGCGAATAACACAGCCTCCTGGCAGTGATTGGACAGATACTGGTATTTTGTTGGCACTTTTTTACTAATCTACACATCCACTGATCCTGACTACAATAACAAAATAAGAAATGTTCGAGAGGGACAGAATTAGCTCTGTTTAAGAACTTAAAAGGAATATCTGATCATGTAATAGGTAGCAACAATTACCGTTGAAAATATATTTTTGCAAAGAGATGCCATTTTCACGTGTTGTGTATTATGAAATGAATGACCTTCAACTCTCATCTAATCATATCGACCTTGACCTTTCATTCTGCCAGCGCCACCGGAAATAGGCAAATACCTTTGTAAACAATCCCATTTCCATTTGACATTTTCTATCTTTGATTCATTTTTTGCTTGCAAAATGTCAGGTTAATGTCACTTAACAGCCACAGCAAATAAACAGGTACATATACATACTTAATTTTCATTTCACTTTTATTTGACTACTGGGCATTCGGACATTTTAATTGCTAATGGAAAACAGGTGTCTGTGTTTTGCCAACCTATTTCGGGAGTTCAAGAGTCTACAAATACACCTATTTTTCATAAAAGTATTCTAGTAGACGACACATGGTTTGTATTTAAAATTAACATCAGTCATGCGCTAGTATTGAAATGGTAGCTGAAGTTTCATTGAATTTATTGATTTAGACAACTAATTGTTAATTGGGTCTAGGTAACTAGGTTAAGGTAAGTAAGATTGGATCTCATTATCAATATTATCACTATCACTGACACTGACTGAGGCTAAGCCAATATTTGATATCTTAAATGAGTAGTTTCTGTTTCATTTGTGTCACATGGTGTTGGATGCTTTCTGTTAATGTGGTAAATACTTAATATCTTGTTTCAAAACTTGACAGAATAGACTTGGCGCTATGCTTATACTTTAAAATAGGGTAGCAGGCAGGGGCTGATTTATTATCATTTGGGGGTGTGACAGAGGGTTTATCCTTGTCTGAAATTTACTGTTATTTGATAGAGGTCAATCAGATTAGAGAAATATTCTGTGGGGTTTTCCCTTACCATATTGAGAAGATTTTGAATGATTGTCATCTTAAAGGGATTTAAAGTTAAATTGCAAATCAAATTGGCCTAATAACATCAACAAATGAATGTGATAGGGTTATATTGAGTCTTTTCTGTTACTGACACTTGAACCTGGAGTTCTTAATCAATTCTTGATAGTTTGATTAAAACTTTTAAATTGCATGTCAGATGTATCAGAATTCCTTATGGTCCATACAAATACAGATTGTAATATTTTTAACGTCTAAATAAGCCAACTTTCTAAATATGACTTGAGGAAATGATATTTTTCTGACAAATTATTCAGACTCCATATGACTGTTTGTGAAGTTATTCTTACAACTTATAGATCTATCATGAAGTTGTGATTAAAGTTTTAATTAAAGTTGTTAATTAAAGTTGTTAATTAACTTTTTATAAAATAAGTATCGGTAGCATAGTAGGAGTCATTCAAAAGAAATATGACGGTCAAACATGTGATATTTTGTGTATTTTTCAGAAGTTAGTAATCAAGGAGAATGGCAACAGATGCTTTAGATGTGGACGATTTAGTTCTAGATTTAAAAACCACTGAAGATTTTGTGTTAGAAGACAAGAACTTTGAATCAATCAAGAAATTGAATGAACACAACCAAGCCCATTTTCCAGATGTCACAGGCTCTACTCCAACTGATGGAAAAAATATCAAAAATGCTCTGAATGATCCATTTGGAGGTGTTTCAAAAGGTGACTCTTTGTCTAATCACCCATTTGCTGACCCTCCGTCCCAGAATACAGCCTTTAATGATGATCCTTTTGGTGACCTGGGATCAGCTGATCCTACAACGCAAATTCAGATACCTGACCCCTTTTCAAATAACAATGTAGGTAAAGATCCTTTTCATGATTTAGAAGGAAGTCTTCCTTCTTTGTCAGTCAATCAAAATGAGATTGATAATTCTACAAACCCGGAGAATACAGATACATTTGGGGTCTTAATTGGTGATCCTTTTCCTTCCAAGAAATTTGAAGAAATTGTACCCGCAGATCCATTTGGAACAGGATTAGATCCTATAGGCAGCACAGATCCTTTTGGAACAGCAAAACCAACAAACATCTCAGACCCATTTGGAACAGGATTAGATCCTATACGCAACACAGATGCTTTTGGAGCAGGATTAGATCCTGTTAACAACACCGATCCTTTTGGAACAGGATTAGATCCTGTAAACAACACAGATCCTTTTGGAATAGCAAAACCAACAGACATCTCAGATCCTTTTGGAACAGGATTCGGTCCTATAAACAACACAGATGCTTTTGGAACAGGATTAGATCCTGTAAACAACACAGATCCTTTTGGAACAGCAAAACCAACAAACATCACAGATCCTTTTGGAACAGGATTAGATAGTGTAACTAACACAGATGCTTTAGGAACAGGAATACTTCCTGTAAATAACACAGATCCTTTTGGAACAACAAAACCAACAGACATCTCAGATGCTTTTGGAACAGGTGTATCAAACCCTCCTAGCAATGAAGATCCTTTTGGAAAAGGATCTAATGCTCTACCAATATCTGATCCTTTTGGGACCATACAAGACCAAGGAAAAAATGATACCAATTTGTTAGAAAATGGAAGTCATGATCCTTTTGGAGAAAACTTTTCATCTGTTAACACAACAGACAAGGCTGCAGACCCATTTCAGGATCTTGGGTCTATTCAAACTCAGGGAAACACTACAACTAACCTTTTTGGTGCTGATTTCGCAGGAAGCATGTCCAAAAAGGAGGAGAGGCTTAAAGATGCTGACCCCCTTTTCTGCTGTCCCATTTAAAAGCCAAAGCACATTTCCAGATTCAACTGAAATCCAACCACATATCTCTGAACTGTCCCTTAATGAATCTAACCTGTCTAATGTCAAAGTGTTGAATTATGATGATATATTTGGAGATGATCCCTTTCATGCTAGTTCAAATGACCAATCAGGAGTCAGTTCCATCAATTTGAACAGCCAATCTAATCAAAGTACCACCATTCATAATTCAGATGAGTCGAAATTTGACCCAGAGATTGAGGCAGCTTTCAACAATTCTGAAAATTTGTCTAATATCAATGACTTTAAAGCAGACATAACCTCCCAGTCAGGAACTAATTTCATTGAAAATACCATGAACTTGGAGCAACCTATGGCTTCGGAAACGAATGGTGTTGAAAATCCAGATTTATTAAAGAATTCCTTGACCAATAATGTTCTAAATCAATTGGACCAGAATAAACCCAACAATGCACAAGATTCATATAATTTTCCATCAGCTGGTGAACCCAACAATGAGAATGTGATTCCAGTCAACCAGCCAGCTGGTTATCAGACACCTGAACCTGTTGTAGCTATTACTTCATCATTACCTGATGTCCTACCATCATTAGGTTTACCTGACCTCCACGCCAGTTCACCCAAACAGGTATGATAATGGTTTGGTTTCTTCTAGGCTGATTTTTTTCCAATTTCTTTTAGATATTCATATTTACTGGGACTTCAATTGCACCACCCATCTACAGAGTAGGCTGCAAAACCCCATTCACTCCATTTCCATTCTGTAATGAAACTCTGTAAGTTCAGATGTCTGTGCTCTAGCAATTCCATCGAAACTATGCGTTTTATAATTACATGTATGTAACAATCACGAAGGTCAACAGTGATATCAGAAAACACTGGCTTTTATCGTCATTGCAAGATGCACATACATCTTATTTAAAATTGGTATGGTTCAAATCTAAACTATCTGTTTCAGTTCCCAATACACATCTTTCTAATCTTTTTTATTTGAATCTTAAATTTTTACGTTGCCAATTATAACCAGTAAATTTTCTTAGCTGCATTTTAAATATCTCGTCTAACTTATTTATAGAATATTGAATTTCTAAGATGACAAATAGAACAAGAAGTTTATCTTATCTTAAAAGATTTATGTTTTGTATGTAATATTTTTCAGAAATCTGAAGAAGTAGGTGTTTCTATATCTGACGTTCCTCTTGACTTCGATGATGGTAAGGTTCCAACTTTCTCATTTATACTCATACATGCATGGAGTTCTGCAATGTCACTTTTGAAATACATGTAGCTTGACATTGTGAAGATGTGAGTTCTAGGACCAGTTTCTTGAATTGCGTTAAACATATCATAGATTTAATCCTTGTAAGACATTTAGAAGTATCACTGCACATTCAGAGACAATAATTTTTATGGATATAGACTTTAATTTATTCTTTTAAATATCATAGATTGTAGACTTTCTGAAGTAATTTCATGTTTTCATTTGTTGACCAATTTAAACGCTGCTTGGAGTTCAAATCAGTTAACTTATGAGAATTGTTCAATAAATATTACAAAAGCATATCATATAGCATGGTCAGGCATTGATACTGGCTTACTCAACCTATTAAATTTTAAAACTGGTATCTGAAGCAAGTCCTGACTATAAATCTAATATTATAAGTTTTGTTTTAGATGATAACAATAAAAATAGAGTTGTAGCAGGTATTGTGAGTCAAGAGGAGATGATTGAAGATTCTATAGACCTCAGTCTGATTACAACCAGTTTAAAGGTAATAAAACATCTTGTACTGTTGATAAGACATATAGAAATAGACATCACTAAAGAAGCACACAGTATCTTGTACTGTTTATAAGACATATAGAAATAGACATCACTAAAGAAGCACACAGTATCTTGTACTGTTTATAAGACATATAGAAATAGACATCACTAAAGAAGCACACAGTATCTTGTACTGTTTATAAGACATATAGAAATAGACATCACTAAAGAAGCACACAGTATCTTGTACTGTTTATAAGACATATAGAAATAGACATCACTAAAGAAGCACACAGTATCTTGTACTGTTAATAAGACATAATATAGAAATAGACATAACTAAGAAGCACACAGTATCTTGTACTGTTAATAAGACATATAGAAATATACATAACTAAAGAAGCACACAGTATGTTGTACTGTTTATAAGACATATAGAAATAGACATCACTAAAGAAGCACACAGTATCTTGTACTGTTTATAAGACATGTAGAAATAGACATCACTAAAGAAGCACACAGTATCTTGTACTGTTTATAAGACATATAGAAATAGACATCACTAAAGAAGCACACAGTATCTTGTACTGTTTATAAGACATATAGATATAGACATCACTAAAGAAGCACACAGTATCTTGTACTGTTTATAAGACATATAGAAATAGACATCACTAAAGAAGCTCACAGTATCTTGTACTGTTTATAAGACATATAGATATAGACATCACTAAAGAAGCACACAGTATCTTGTACTGTTTAAAAGACAGATAGAAATAGACATCACTAAAGAAGCACACAGTATCTTGTACTGTTTATAAGACATATAGAAATAGACATCACTAAAGAAGCATACAGTATCTTGTACTGTTTATAAGACATATAGAAATAGACATCACTAAAGAAGCACACAGTATATAAAAATACTATTTATGACGTTTATTAACTCAACTTTTCACATGCTTTTGATAATGCTGTCTGTATGAGCAGCTTTTAACAAATATCAAAGTTTGCATTTGTTTGAAAAAAGGGTTAATTAATGAAGGAGCTTAAAGAAATTTGACCTTTGAAAACAGTGAACAGCAAGATAAGTGGCAGTTTTACCTTGTTTACCTGTTTTAGGTGTACTTACTTTAAAAAATCAGACTTCCCCTTTTGTTTCAGGATCAGAAAGATGAAGATGAATCAGAATTTGAATTCGAAGCCCCAGCTGTCCCAGTCCCTACCCAACCAGCCGCTGTCGCTTCCTCTAAACCAGTCCCAGCTCGCCCAGCTCCTGTCTCTCCTGGGCGTCCTGCCCCTCTAGCCCCTGGCACTAAAAGAGCAGCTCCTATAGCTCCCATTACAAACCATACAGCCCCTATGGCCCCAGTCGCAGCCAGTATAGACCCTACCCCAGTGCAGTCCTCATCAGACAAACCTTGTGCCCCTGTGGCACCAATGAGAGTTAAGCGAGCCTCTATGCGTGACACCAGTGCCAATATACCTGATAATACTCCTACAAAGCCTCCTGTACAGTCTCCACAGGTGGGTCTTTCAATATTAATTATTGTTCTCAATTCTTCAAAACCATATAGTAATACCTTGCATGATTTTATATAAGCTTTTATAGGCAGTGTTTCAGACATACTTGATCAGTGTTTTTGAATGTCCTAAGCATGAAAAATATGAAGGACTAGCAACTTGAAACCAAGGCAGTGTAGTGTATTCAAATGAAATGTTGTATAAGCTTATATATATATTTGTTTTATAGTTGGATTATATTTTTCATAAAGCCTGTAACACATCAAATGTCCCCAAAGAAAGTGAATATGAAACCTAGACAAAAGCAATAGATAGTTGTTGTACAATATGCCTCTGCCTCATATTCATAATTATACAGTATTATAGCTAGCTAAGTTCATCCCTCGTGTTTGTTTGTTGGTAAGTTGAGTTTGTTTGTTGTTTGTTTGTAGGCTGATGGAGTAAGGCCAGCTGTAATAACGTCTACAGTAGAAGATTGGGACAACATACAAACTATACAACCAGGTAAATATATAGTTTGTCAAATGGAGTTTTACATCTTGCAGTTGGTAATGATGACATCAACTGTATTTGAAAGAGTTATAAGCTCAGGAAGTTTATAAAACAGGATTTACAATTTACAATGTTAAAATACACTGTTAGTATGACTATAGACACAACTCATGTATAATCTCTACCTCTTTAACTATGTAGAAGTCAATCTTGTTTAAATCTTCTCTTTCATTTCAGGATTTAAGAGCGAGAGACCTCCAGAAGGTGATTACGATTTAACCTCACTTACTTTTTATACGCCCACATTATAATATGGTCGTATATTGTGATCACCCCCGACCGTCCGTCCGTCCACAATTGCTTGTGAACATGATAGAGACCACAGTTTTTATCGGATTTGAATGAAACTTGCTGTGATCATTTATATTGATGAGATCTTGGACAAGTTCGAATTTTCGATGAACGGTTTTTGAGTTATTGCACTTGACTTAGTCAAAACGCGTCAAAATTGGCTTGTGAACGCGATAGAGACTACAGTTTTTATCGGATTTGAATGAAACTTGCTGTGATCATTTATATTGATAAGATCTCGGACAAGTTCGAAATTGGCGATTTTTCAACAAACTGTTTTTGAGTTATTGCACTTGACTTAATTATTTAAATTGAAGAGATCTTCTACAAGTTTCAAATTGGTGGTTTTTCGATTAACAGTTTTTTGAATCATTTATATTGATGAGATCTTAAACAAGTTTGATAGTGACGATTTTTGAGAAGAATGTTTTTTTAATTATTGCCCTTGACTTAGTCAAAACAGGTCAAAACAGACTTGTGAACACCACAGAGACAACAGTTTTCATCTGATTTGAGTGAAATTTGGTGTGATTATTGAAGTGGATGAGATCTTGGTAAAGTACAAAATTGATGATTTTTTGATAAACGGTTTTTGAGTTATTTCACTTTTCTGATACTATTTAACTTGAATGGAAATTTGTAGTTCACAAGTCTGCACTGGTTATCTCCCTTGTAGCTCACGATAGTTGTTGCTACACACATTCTAATAGCTCACTAAAGTCAACTTTTAGACACAACAAACATCAACTTTTAGACACAACAAACATCAACTTTTAGACACAACAAACATCAACTTTTAGACACAACAAACATCAACTTTTAGACACAACAAACATCAACTTTTGACACAACAAACATCAACTTTTAGACACAACAAACATCAACTTTTAGACACAACAAACATCAACTTTTAGACACAACAAACATTAACTTTTAGGCACAACAAACATTAACTTTAGGCACAACAAACATCAACTTTTAGACACAACAAACATTAACTTTTGGGCACAACAAACATTAACTTTTGGGCACAACAAACATTAACTTTTAGTCACAACAAACATTAACTTTTAGGCACAACAAACATTAACTTTTAGTCACAACAAACATTAACTTTAGACACAACAAACATTAACTTTAGGCACAACAAACATTAACTTTTAGGCACAACAAACATTAACTTTTAGACACAACAAACATAACTTTTAGACACAACAAACATCAACTTTTAGACACAACAAACATCAACTTTTAGACACAACAACATCAACTTTTAGACACAACAAACATCAACTTTTAGACAAAAACAATTTATTTTAGAAACAATAAATATCACTATTAGACCTTTTAAAAACCACTAATATCAATACATCATCTTTTAGACACATCAAACATTATTTCACTTTCAGTGTTGTTTAGTTATGATACTACTGTTTTATGTCTTTCTCTTGGGTTATGAGCCATTCTAATGTATGTTGGTTCCATTATTAGAAATATAATTTGTCTAATTCTAAAGGTGACCAAACCATCAATAAATCAACACCACTGTATACCTATGAAGAAGCTTACAAAACGTTACAACAGGCTGATTATACCATGGTACAGAATTCATTACGTACATCAGTTGATAGGTCAGGAATAACAGCTGTTGTACACTTCCTGTTTGGGCCACCCAAATTAAATCGAGACTTAATCAAAGGGAGAGAGTTCGTCTTCTGTCTTTCAGCAAGTAAGTTTTTTTTTTTTTTTTATATACAGTCACAAACTTTCTGTTTTTGATAGTGACTTAAGATTATCATTATGTTTTTTCTGCTATTGAGCACCTTAAAGTACCATATTATTTAGTCTTGTTTGAAAAAGTACCTCTTGGTTTTATTGCCTGTTATGGTCCTACATTTTCAGTTCCCATGTAGGTCTACCTCCGTATTTTTTAACATGGAAAGAAAATTGGTTTAAATTTTTGACATTAAGCTTATCTAGATCAGTAGATTAAAAGTCAGTTAGAGCACCTTTCTGATAATGTATTTTATCCTACTATAGTTTGCGATCTGGATGTCAAATAAAACTTCTCCTCTTTAAATAGAATCCACCATCCATCCATCTTTATATCGATCCTTCCATTCATCCATCCATCCATTCATCCATTTATTGATCCTTCCATGAATACATCCTTCATTAATTCATTCATTCATTATTTATTTATCCACTCTCTCTGCAGGTTGTCTAGACAATGAACAACCTAGTCATAGTAAAATGTTACAGAGTATATATAGAATATTGACAGGTTCTAGATTTGATTCACCTAGAATAGGATCACATTGGGAAGAGGTTGGATTTCAAGGTATGATTGATGGTTTTATTGGGAGTGGAAGTTGTCAATAGACAAAACACAGAACTCTTGAGACAATCTTGTTACAAATAGAAATTTTATACCGGTTTGTTTACATTATCTTAACATAATGTCTTTCTTATCAATCTGAGAGAGAAATAAGAAAGAAGAAACTATATTTTACAAGGAAAACAACTATGGTTTACAGTTAAGGAACCTTTCTTCTAACTGGCCCTTAGCCAGGCCTCTTGGTCTAGATCTTTCCCTAGATATTTCCTGAATTATCCATACCTGTGAAGATGATTTTTTCATAGTCATCAGATTTTCACATGCCAATCAAGATTGGAACCCACAACCATCATTGGCTACACGTAACCAAGGAATTAATATCATGTATATAACCAACGCTCCTGATTCTTTGTTTCGAAAACCTGAATGTTTATTTTGTATTTAAAGGTAGCGATCCTGGTACAGATCTACGAGGTGTAGGAATTCTGGGATTGGTTCAGTTATTGTACTTTCTACAGCATTCCAAATATGGTCAAATAGCTCGAGATATCTATAAACTCTCCCTACATCCTACACAGGTCAGTTTAAATCAGAATTTATTTAATATTGTAGAATTTCCCGTTCTGTGTTATGGATATTAATATTGATATATAATTTAATTGTAGAATTTCCCGTTCTGTGTTATGGATATTAATATTGATATATAATTTAATTGTAGAATTTCCCGTTCTGTGTTATGGGTATTAATATTGATATTTAATATTATTGTAGAATTTCCTGTTCTGTGTTATGGGTATTAATATTGATATTTAATATTATTGTAGAATTTCCCGTTCTGTGTTATGGGTATTAATATTGATATTTAATATTATTGTAGAATTTCCCGTTCTGTGTTATGGGTATTAAGATTGATATTTAATATTATTGTAGAATTTCCCGTTCTGTGTTATGGGTAATGATATTGATATTTAATATTATTGTAGAATTTCCCATTCTGTGTTATGGGTATTAAGATTGATATTTAATATTATTGTAGAATTTCCTGTTCTGTGTTATGGGTATTAAGATTGATATTTAATATTATTGTAGAATTTCCCGTTCTGTGTTATGGTATTTATATTGATATTGAATATTATTTCCCGTTCTGTGTTATGGGTACTAATATTGATATTTAATATTATTGTAGAATTTCCTATTCTGTGTTATGGGTATTAATATTGATATTTGGTATTATTGTAGAATTTCCCGTTCTGTGTTATGGGTATTAATATTGATATTTAATATTATTGTAGAATTTCCCGTTCTGTGTTATGGGTATTAATATTGATATTTAATATTATTGTAGAATTTCCCGTTCTGTGTTATGGGTATTAATATTGATATTTAATATTATTGTAGAATTTCCCGTTCTGTGTTATGGGTATTAAGATTGATATATAATTTAATTGTAGAATTTCCCGTTCTGTGTTATGGGTATTAATATTGATATTTAATATTATTGTAGAATTTCCCATTCTGTGTTATGGGTATTAAGATTGATATTTAATATTATTGTAGAATTTCCTGTTCTGTGTTATGGGTATTAAGATTGATATTTAATATTATTGTAGAATTTCCCGTTCTGTGTTATGGTATTTATATTGATATTGAATATTATTTTTCCCGTTCTGTGTTATGGGTACTAATATTGATATTTAATATTATTGTAGAATTTCCTATTCTGTGTTATGGGTATTAATATTGATATTTGGTATTATTGTAGAATTTCCAGTTCTGTGTTATGGATATTAATATTGATATTTGATATTCTTGTAGAATTTCCCGTTCTGTGTTATGGGTATTAATATTGATATTTAATATTATTGTAGAATTTCCCGTTCTGTGTTATGGGTATTAAGATTGATATTTAATATTATTGTAGAATTTCCCGATCTGTGTTATGGGTATTAATATTGATATTTAATATTATTGTAGAATTTCCTATTCTGTGTTATGGGTATTAATATTGATATTTGGTATTATTGTAGAATTTCCAGTTCTTTGTTATGGATATTAATATTGATATTTGATATTATTGTAGAATTTCCCGTTCTGTGTTATGGGTATTAATATTGATATTTAATATTATTGTAGAATTTCCCGTTCTGTGTTATGGGTATTAATATTGATATTTGATATTATTGTAGAATTTCCCGTTCTGTGCTATGGGTATTAATATTGATATTTAATATTATTGTAGAACATGTTCTGTGCTATGGGTATTAATATTGATATTTGATATTATTGTAGAATTTCCCGTTCTGTGTTATGGGTATTAATATTGATATTTAATATTATTGTAGAATTTCCCGTTCTGTGTTATGGGTATTAATATTGATATTTGATATTATTGTAGAATTTCCCGTTCTGTGTTATGGATATTAATATTGATATTTAATATTATTGTAGAATTTCCAGTTATGCGTATTAATATTGATATTTGATATTATTGTAGAATTTCCCGTTCTGTGTTATGTGTATTAATATTGATATTTGATATTATTGTAGAATTTCCCATTCTGTGTTATGGATGTTAATATTGATATTTGATATTATTGTAGAATTTCCCGTTTTGTGTTATGGGTATTAATATTGATATTTAATATTATTGTAGAATTTCCTGTTCTGTGTTATGGGTATTAATATTGATATTTAATATTATTGTAGAATTTCCCGTTCTGTGTTATGGGTATTAATATTGATATTTGATATTATTGTAGAATTTCCCGTTCTGTGTTATGGGTATTAATATTGATATTTAATATTATTGTAGAATTTCCTATTCTGTGTTATGGGTATTAATATTGATATTTAATATTATTGTAGAATTTCCCGTTCTGTGTTATGGGTATTAATATTGATATTTAATATTATTGTAGAATTTCCCGTTCTGTGTTATGGATATTAATATTGATATTTAATATTATTGTAGAATTTCCCGTTCTGTGTTATGGGTATTAATATTGATATTTGATATTATTGTAGAATTTCCCGTTCTGTGTTATGGGTATTAATATTGATATTTAATATTATTGTAGAATTTCCCGTTCTGTGTTATGGGTATTAATATTGATATTTAATATTATTGTAGAATTCCCTATTCTGTGTTATGGATATTAATATTGATATTTAATATTATTGTAGAATTTCCCGTTCTGTGTTATGGGTATTAATATTGATATTTGATATTATTGTAGAATTTCCCGTTCTGTGTTATGGGTATTAATATTGATATTTAATATTATTGTAGAATTTCCCGTTCTGTGTTATGGGTATTAATATTGATATTTGATATTATTGTAGAATTTCCCATTCTGTGTTATGGGTATTAATATTGATATTTAATATTATTGTAGAATTTCCCGTTCTGTGTTATGGGTATTAATATTAGTAGAATATGTTTACAGTCTTTAAGAGAGGATTTCCTGAACAAGTAAGTTTTCCTTTAATTCTTTAATGTTAAATCTAATTGAGTTTTGGACGTAATATTTTGACTTTTATAGTTTGGGTTTCTATCTTGTCCCACATTTTTGATATAATTTTCAGTAATTGTTATATGGTCTTTCTTTTTTTAGGGGAGGGGGACTAAGAATAGTTAATTTTATTGTATATACAATTAAATTTAATTTCTTGAAGTGACAGAAAATTTCTATTTATGTCGTCTTTTTGTGAATTTGGCCAGTGTTTCTATAGAACTGTGTCTTCTAGCACACTCTATGATAATTTATCATAAGAACATGGAATGGATTTGTCATACTTCTAAATAATAATAATGATAAGCTCTTTATTTTACATGGATCAGAATTAGGTCTAATACACAAGAACAAGGTCCTGTCTAACATTCAGCTCATATAGACAAATATAGACTCTTTATTTAACATGGGTCAGAATTAGGTCTAATACACAAGGACATCGTCCTCTCTAACATTCAGCTCTTGGAGATAAGCATAGACTCTTTATTTTACATGGGTCAGAATTAGGTCTAATGTCATAAGAATAAAAAAAGATATGGAGATTAGTATATATTGTATTACTAGTTAGGTGCCAGACTTTAATGTTGACCTGTTTATTTGTTGTTGTGTGATTATAGAGAGATAAATAGAAGAAAGGATGTGATGTCAGTGGTTAATGAGTTTTATATTGGTTCATATTATCATCTATATAATCTGTGGAAACAGGGCAAGACCATCGCTGATTCTGGTTTTGTATTGAAAGGTAAGTTAATAATAATGGTATACTACACTTATTTATGTTTTTTGTTTTTTTGGGGGGGTGACAAGTGTATGCTATACTACTATTCAACTTGTATCCAACTGTAAACTGTATATAAATGTCGGGAATGTGTGGTTATAATTATCATAATTGGTACTTTTACTTTCTGAACATTTCTGTCATACATCACATTACAATAACATAAAACAATGTCCTTATTGATGTCCTGGGCCAGTGATTCTACAGGAGAGTAACTTCAGTAACAACTACCGCTTATTTCCGTGTATAATGCGCAGGTTTTTACCCTAAAACGGGCCCAACAAAGAGGGGGTGCGCACTATATACAGTATTTTTTCACCACGAAAATGCCGGAAATTGATTTAATACATTGATTCCAAGTGTTTTTCATTTCAGATGTTGAAGCCTTTGCTAAAAAACATACGAAAGATGTTTTCCGTAATTTAGAGACATATAAAATAGGAGGGGAGGCAACCCAGATTAAGACCGAAGGTCAGGAAGAATTTTTCAGTGTGTGTAAGGAATGATGACAAGCTAGTGGTTTACGAGATGAAAAAGGCTGATTTCAACATCCAACTGGAGCCAAAATAATACTGGATGCAATTCAACTCAACAGAGAGTCCACATACTTAATAATGTCTATTTGGTATTTAGGTTTTTGTCAACTCAACATACCTTTCACAGAGTCCTTATGGTTTATATTGTTAATTTTGTGTTTAGGTTTGTTCATATAGTTAATAAGTTATGTGGTTTGTTTTTTTTATTAAAACCCATTACTTACTCTGTTAAATTTAAAACTTACTCCTTTACAAAGGACTTTATTGTTGAAGTTAAGTATTCTATTGTCAGGAATAATGAATAGTTTGTTTATAGTTGATATGAAGTTATAAAAAAATCAAATTTCCCACTATTATGATAAGAGAAACATGTATCTCATTTCAAAATATTTTTAATTAACTTGGCACAAAACTGATTGCAAAATGGAAAGCAGTTCATGCTTTGAAAAAAATCTGTTGATTTTTCACCCAATCTCCCCATTTCTTCAAGGCAAATATCCTGATATTTTCATGACCTGTAGAAATTTATGATTGAATTAATTAATTAAGTTACGCAAAAATTTTCACATAATTTGTTAAACTCATAGATAATACCTACTGTATGTTGAATTTGTATGATCAGTTATTTTGTTTTGTTAATTATAATCAATAACTGTCATTTGTCTTAATTATCCAGTAATTAATTAACATACATATAGTATATTAATATAATTCTGGTTTTCTTGTCAAGTTGGATGTTTTTGTGTATTTTTGGTTGTTTCTAATTAAGTTATTACAGTGTGTTCTAGTGAAAGGGAAACTTAGTCTTAAATGTTTGTAGGAATAGCTGTCTTTGTCTGGGATTTTCAGGCAAATTTTACCTCATTGCCTTTTTCCTTAACAAAATTGTATAACTTTTCTCATCTGAAACTATCACGTAGTTCTTACGTCATACAAATAACGAACCCAAACCTATTTGGAGTCCATTAAATAAAGAGATGCGTTTAAGTGATATAGAAAAGTAGTTAGACGAGGTCATCCTTTAAAATGTCTCCTAATTAACTCTGTGTTTAGATTCTGGTCACTAGGTCAGATGTGTTCTTGTATGACTATATAACTTAAATTTGTTTTTGTTCAACTTTTGTTGTGACGTTTTTTATAATTTTTTATTACTGTGATATAGAACAAGTACTTACTATTAACATCAGACAAATTTCATTATCTTACAGCTGTTTTAAAGTTTTCTGAAGTGAAATATTTTTTGATTCAATCCTTGACCTTATCTGCACAATAAGTCGGGGAATAATATTGATATTTCTCATATAAGATGGTAAGTTTCACACAGAGGTTTTCCAATTATTTAACGTGCATAAAACATTTTGTTAATTTCAGGAACACAGAAGTCTGATTGAAAATATGAAAAGAGAAAATTGATGCTATAAGTCTTTGAGATTAGAAATTCTCTTTTTCGTTTTTAATAGTCTGATTGTTCCCAGATTATCTTCAACATATTTACAATAGGAAGCGATTAATTTGTATTAAACACAAGTCAAGTTAAGAGATTTCTGGGTATATTGATCTGATATAAAACATAAAAACTTCAACACGAGGTGTTATTCTCTTGTGTATTGTTTAGAATCAAACTCATAGTAGATAAATATCCTTAATATTCATACCAATTATAAGACATATTGAGATATTATTATAGACAAGGACATTGTGATTGATAATGGAATTGTATAATACGAAAAAAAATCGGGAGACAGCATGCAACAGCGATAGATGAAATGGGTAGATTAGGCCTACACTTGTATGAAATTGTCTTTATGAAGATATACAGTGATTGTGTGTATAATGTGCATCTATAATATTAGAATATATGGTTTGTATTCTATTAACTTTAGATACAGTATTTCAATATAATGGTTTATTTATATAGTGTCTATTCTAGTCTTATAAATATTTTAATGTAGGGTCTAAAATCTAGCAGTTTAATCAAAGGTCAACAAAGGTCATAGAGTACCGGTATTGAAGGCAATGTAGTCAAATGATACATTTTGAAAACACAGTTTAGAATGTCTTTTTTCAACTATAAAATTTAATCTAAAGTAATATATGAAATGTTCTGTTAAGTGTTTAAAATTACTTAGTGTATGAATTAATACTTTGTATTTGGAATTATTTGATTATAGAGGGGTTCTGTTGCTTAGCTTTTTGGATTTATTTGATTATAGAGGGGTTCTGTTGCCTAGCTTTTTGGATTTATTTGATTACAGAGGGGTTCTGTTGCTTAGCTTTTTGGATTTATTTGATTATAGAGGGGTTCTGTTGCCTAGCTTTTTGGATTTATTTGATTATAGAGGGGTTCTGTTGCCTAGCTTTTTGGATTTATTTGATTACAGAGGGGTTCTGTTGCTTATCTTTTTGGATTTATTTAATTATAGAGGGGTTCTGTTGCCTAGCATTTTGTATTTCAGTTTTTATGAAGCTGGTAATATCATTTTGGATTTTATATTAAAGTTCATGTTGCTCAAATCAATAATTTTTGTCTTTATTACATGAGTTATTGCATTATTACGTTCTGAAATAAAGTATTAATGATTACAGATTCTTTGAAATAATCAATATTTGTTCTAGTTGATTATAGAGGGGTTCTGTTGCCTAGCTTTTTGGATTTATTTGATTATAGAGGGGTTCTGTTGCTAGTTATTTGGATTTATTTGATTAAAGAGGGGTTCTGTTGCTTAGCTATTTGGATTTATTTGATTAAAGAGGGGTTCTGTTGCTTAGCTTTTTGGATTATTTGAAAATTTGTTATTTTATTTTTTGATTAAAGAGGGGTTCTGTTGCTTAGCTATTTGGATTTATTTGATTAAAGAGGGGTTCTGTTGCTTAGCTTTTTCTGGATTTTTTCATAAGACAGGTTTTGTATAGTTTTGATGAATGAATACTCATTTTGGCCATGTTTAAAATTTCATGTTTCAAATCAATAATTTTGTCTTATATTGACATAGATTGCACTATTACCTTTCTAAAGTAAAGTTAAGGTTACAGATTCATCATATAATCAAAAGTCTAAGGCATGTAAGCTAATGCTAAATTTCCCTTATTGCATTCCTCATGTTGCTGTTTTTTATCTTCAGCACAGTTTTAATCATTTAAGCTTTGTGTACATTGATTGCAAATAGAAACTTCCCATAAGTCACCAACATATCAAATGTTATGAAGTCTATTTGAAAATTTGTTATATTTATTACATATGTACTTTAAATTTAATGTAATAAATTAAATATGTTATGGCACTAATTAAAAATCGTCATAAATGTCATTTTTGAATAAATTTAAGTTGTGTTTTTATAAATTATAATATTTCATTAATCGTCCACCTAATTAAAAATCAAGTACCAAATAAATTTAATGATTTTATTTTATTTTGATAAATCATTAAGTGGTATATGAGTATTTTTGATTTTTGTAATAAATAGTATAAAAGTTTCTTCTATTATTATCACTTTTTAATAACATTCAATATGCCATAGAATAAGCCAAGATTTAATGCATATACTATTTTATATTTTTAATAATATTAATATATAAGACAGTTACGAGAGATATATATTGTTAGTTTGTTTATATTATTCTTGATAAATGCCTGTTCTTAACTTGAGTTAGAATATATATCCATATACTGTTTTATAATAAATAAAATTTGTCTACTTAGATATTCACAATGATTAGAATACTTTAATTCTAGAATATATATTAACTCCTTTACTTGCCATCATAGACATGTTAAACACAGCAGTCATTAATCATAATTGTAATACATTGTTATCAATTATTCATTTCTCTTGATAACACTGCCTGTATGAGCATGTGAAACGTTGAGTTAGTAAATATCAGAAATAGTATATCCATATATCTTAGGCTTCTCTATTATTTATGTATATTGTACAAGCATGTTACTGGAATATTTACTGCTTAAGGTTATCAAGTTACCTTTATATTTGCTTTAACAGCATCTTTTTCAGCTATGTGTATAAGCATCTAAATATTTCAGGCATGTATATCATTTTTCAGAATCAAACTTCGGCATAGGGTATGTATGCAAATAAATAAGTACCAGAGAAACTGACTACAATTTAAAATTCTGTTCAGATTAGACAGTGTCACTGGTTGTATCTGCATACTCAGTATTTTGACTATCATTATTACTTGCCAGTCTTTATTTAATTGTAGACAAATCAAATTTTCAATCTAGAAAGTACTACTGATAGGTGAAAAGAAACATGTATCAACTCATTAATTATTAAAATAAAATCCTATTTTTACAATGAGTTAATTAATTGTTATAATTAATTGTTATAATTAATTGTTCTATTTCTGTTGTAATTTTTGTATAAATAAATCAATGGTTGAATGATTAAAATTTATTTGTTTAAAATCAAAGACTTAATTTGATCTCAATATTTTCTGAAACAGAGTCCTATTTTAAAGTTTGTAAAATTTTTTGATTGTATTTAATAGCCTGTGTTTACCCACGTAGCCTAAATATATTCCTGAAAGAGCAATGTCAAAGGCTTGGCCTAGGAACAGCTGGTAGACAAAATTCTTGGGAAACAATTTTTTTTTTGAAGCTCAATGGGAGACCACATCATTGTTCAATGATGGAAATTATCCACCTACAAGGTGATCCACTATTTTCATTTTCCTGTCAAGAAATCATAAACATATAAACTTATGTCCAGAAGAAACAATACCACTTGTTTGCAAAGACAGAAAAGAAAAACTAAAAAATGCAGAACTTTAGGATTGGTGTAATACTTTGGAAAAATCTTTTATCAACATCTGTGCAGAAATTCATTTCAATAAAATATGTACAATCGATATGACAATCCTTTAAAGATGGGTGGGGTCTGTCAGCTGTTTTATACAGTTTATATTCACGTACAACTAGAGAGGGAAATGTCACTTTCTTGAAATTTGTGTTTTTCCCAGAAGTGATTGATTCTTGGGATATACATATTAGCAGGTTTTCATATTAAAAAATTCACTTTGTAGATAAAAGAATTGAAAAAACATTGGCATCGTTTCTTTTGGACACTAGTTTAGAACCAGCAACCAGTAGCCTTGGTCTATAGTCTTCTTGGTACGATAATCAACACTGGCTAATATTACTCACAGGTGAAACCAGGTTCAGCAATCCAATTAAGAAAAAAAAACTGAAATGAATGGAGCTTTATGTACTACAGCTTATTGGCTAATAAGGGAAAATTTGCTAGGGCATCAGCTTAAGCCATCTGTTATTGCAATTTCCTAAGGAATCTTTGAAGTGTACTGTCTGTAGCAAACAGGGCCTCAGTTTATTGACCCACCCAATTTCCATGTCAGTCCCTCAGACTGGATGCAATATAAGATATAAGATATAAGATAATATATTCAATTATGACACATAACATCATCCCTTTCTCGTAAGATTTACATTAAATAGCATTTTCTTTAACTCTTCTCTTTAATTATGACACATAACATTGTCCCTTTCTTGTAAGATTTACATTAAATAGCATTTTCTTTTACTCTTCTCTTTAATTATGACAAATAACATCATCCCTTTCTTGTAAGATTTACATTAAATAGCATTTTCTTTTACTCTTCTCTTTAATTATGACACATAACATTGTCCCTTTTTCGTAAGATTTACATTAAATAGCATTTTCTTTAACTCTTCTCTTTAATTATGACACATAACATTGTCCCTTTTTCGTAAGATTTACATTAAATAGCATTTTCTTTAACTCTTCTCTTTAATTATGACAAATAACATTGTCCCTTTCTTGGGAGATTTACATTAAATAGCATTTTCTTTTACTCTTCTCTTTAATTATGACACATAACATTGTCCCTTTTTCGTAAGATTTACATTAAATAGCATTTTCTTTAACTCTTCTCTTTAATTATGACACATAACATTGTCCCTTTCTTGGGAGATTTACACTAAATAGCATTTTCTTTTACTCTTCTCTTTAATTATGACAAATAACATTGTCCCTTTCTTGGGAGATTTACACTAAATAGCATTTTCTTTTACTCTTCTCTTTAATTATGACACATAACATTGTCCCTTTCTCGAGAGATTTACATTAAAAAGCATTTTCTTTAACTCTTCTCTTTAATTATAACACATAACATTGTCCCTTTCTTTGTTTTTTTTTTGTTTTTTTTTTCTTTTTCTTTTTACACTCAGACATGGTAGCCTCTACACTCAATAGCAAGTGAGAGTACTACCGCTCACAGGATTACTAAATGATAGGAATTAATGATGTAATATATAATGTCCCTATCCATTTAAATATACATTTTGACTTTTATGTTAGTATGTTAAAATGTTGTTAAGAATTTTAATAGAGTGTTGTGAGCAGTCATCATCGTGTTTAACTTGTGTTTATTCTTCATTTTTTAATTGATATGATTTTAATACAGGTAGATTAACACAAGTATGGCAGGTAGATGTTTTATAATTATGTATCTCAGATGAATTATTTTGTATAAAAATATATAAAATAATATAATTGTAAATATAAATAATTATATAATAGAAAAAGGTATCACAGGTCATCATAAAAATATAGATAAATATCACAGATAAGTATAAATATAGTTATATATCACAGATAGATAAAGATAAAATATAGACAAATATATGAATGAGAATGATACGTATGTAGTAATAATTGGGTGGTTAAAAGTAGATATTATTTCCTCTTTGTTATGTGTTGCAGTATTGTGTGGCGAGATGGTATGATTTGGTATGCTATGCTGGCCTCATCATTTATAGAGTCGGAGCAGTCTGTACCTGACCAAACTACTTTGGCATCATGCACAGACGACTCCAAGTCAGATGTATGAGGCCAGCATATCAAATATTAGAAAAACGCCCATCAGGTGGAGTTGAACCACTCTGACGCTAGTCAGCTACAGGTTTGAAGCCTGCACCCCAGACCCCTGAGGCTCAGTTGGGCAATCAAGTGTAGGATACCAGTGGTTTAAATACAGTATACGATTTATAAAGCTTTTTGAAATGGTCAAATGTAAACATTTTTTAAAATTCTGAAAAAAACTATTTACTTTGTATCATATTTCCATTTTGATTTTGACAATTTTAGATTTATTAAATAAATTTCCCTTTCCTTGTAATAATGAAATAAACTGATGATTTTTGTTTTGAAATTAAAATTGGATGACTTTATTAGCTGAGTTGTCTTCTTCAATACAATATAATGATATCTCACTTATATTAATATGCTTTATCATGCCCAACTAATGATAACATCTGTTGTATTTCAAAGTGTAATGGTTATCAGGTCAGACTGTATCCTTAATATATTAAAGTGTATTATCTCATATATTGTGAAATGCCTATGATCGAATTACCTCCCTTTCTCCATTGAAAGTGAATAATTCTATCTTTTAATGGGCTAGATATTAAAGGGTTTATTTTTTATTATGATTTAATATGGTTTCAAAAGGGCAAATTTAACAGAATAAAGAAATATTACTCGAAACGTTACATATTTTAGGGTAAATTTGTCAATGCACCTCCAAGTAGTCCAAGATGGATTGAATCCTCAATGTACTTGAAACATCCTGTGATCAACCATAGGGGATTGAATATGCAATCACAGACAAAAGTTACAATATGAATACTTGAATGACACAAAACAGTTAGTCTTAGTGGAATTCACTGCCAATAATCCTGTTGGAAAAGTTGATGTCCTAATTACAGAGGGTTTCTTGTGATTTTTGTCGTTTGGACAAATGAATGTGCCTGAGTTAGACAAGATAAAACTAATATAGCAAATTCTATTGACAGGCAATGTCGACCACTACTTCCACAGTTTTTATTTGGTATTTTTACCAATTCAGAGATCTTGCATGGTATATCATTGGAAAAACTTCGATTAATATACAGGTTTCCTGAGGTGTTTATTGGGATAATTCTAATGAAAAACAAATCAATAATTAAATTGAAAGCATTGTTGTATCAATTACATATACAAACTATGTTAATTAGCAATAATAATCTTATATCATTAACTGAAAAAAATATATTCCAAACAAGCAAAAATATTAGAAGAAAGTTTGAAATGCAAACCCGTATTGTTGAAACAAACCACAAAACAATCCTGAATTTTAAAATATTACATACATGTATACTAATTCTCCTTTTGTACAAAAAAGCATCCTGAGATTTTAATTTTCTAGCTACATTAAACTAATTGGTTAATTTCACTTCATTTAAATTGATTTTAATTTCACTTTTATTTACCTTATTTGTTCATTTCATTTTAGCTGTGAATTTCACTTCATTTACATTAAAGCTATCAATTTCACTTCATTTAGCTTTTAGCTATCAATTTCACTTCATTATTTGGATGATTACAACTTGTTACTTTTAAGATCTATTTGTTCCTGAGCAAAACAAAGGATCAATATTATTCAGGAGTTTCACCTTAAGTTATTCAATATTTTTTTGGCATAGTGTCCAGCAGTTATGTTCACAAGAATAAAACATTGAAATTACAGAACTAAAAACATCATGAAAATAACACAACGTTCATATGTAATAACACATATTATTTAAAAAATATCTTTGAACTTTCTCAAAACTTCATGCGCAGTTTCTTTTATTATCAGTTATTACTTCCAATTCTTTTGAAATATCTTTTAAAAATCTATAGAAAATTTCAAAAAAGGGATATGTTCTCTTTAATTTTCCATTGTGCAGTATCACTGTATAAATATAAATATCTATCTACACAAATTCAAATTGAGTGTAAAAATATTCTCATTTTACAAATAAAAAAGGACTTGTACATATCATAAAATACATATTCTCCATAATTTTATATAGATAATTATACAAGAATAAAAGGCATTCAATTATATACACATTATGGATGGAAAATATAAGTAATTGTGTAATTAAAAATTATATAACATTTAAATGCTGGATATGATTTCATCAGAAAGCATCAAAATACAAGTTTGAAGAAATGAATTTGCCAATCTAACTAAATCTGTATCAGTTTTTAAATAAAACTCAGTTCTTCGAGCATTTGATGTTGTTAAATTCTGATTTTTTACTAGGACCGGAGTGAAAGGTTGTTTGTTAATGTATATTAATAGCATTTTTTTTTTTTTTAAACAATATTTTAATAAATCAATTACTTTTCCTTTCATTCTGCGCATTTAATGATGGAGAGAAGTCATGAATAACAATTTTGGAAAATGTAACATTTAATTTAGATGATTGGGAACAACCTGATATCCATGTTTTCAAAATTTACGAATTTTGCAAAAAATCTACTGATTTTTCAACCAAATCTCCCGATTTTTCAAGGCAAATCTCTCGATTTTTTTTCATGACCTGGAGATTGTGTTGGAGAATAGGCTTACGTCTTTAAAACCTACTCTCCCAGCATTTAACATGTGGCAAATTATTGAAGAGAAGTTTCAAAATTCATGTCCCCATAGATAGTAACTAATTTTTTAAAAATGTGATGTCTGAAATTCAATTAAAATAGAGTAGTTGACAATGCAATACATGTATAAGTAATATCCTGGAAGAGATAATAATCCAAATTTTCTTGGGTCATAGTTGAATGGCAAGAGATCTGTCGAAGTCTATACAAACTTGAACTACCGGTATATTAAAAAACAAAGAATATTAAATCAGAATCTAAAACATGTTGTTACTTAGAGTTACATGGATAGTTCAGCTTTGACATAATTACGTATGATAATTTAGTAAATCCATTTTAAGTACAACCAACCAAATACATAGAATTTATGTTTACTGCAACCAAAGCATGACAATTTCATCATTGTCCATCTGAATATTACTATGTTTCTTTTCTAAAATATTTGAGTCCCGTTTCATCAAAAAATTCTTCTGAAAAATTTTGTCCGAAGTGTGTTATTTCTCAATGAAAGATTACACAATTCAGATAAAATCATTATTTTGATTTTTTTGAGGAAAGGAAACCTGAATCTTCATATTATATCTTAAAAAAATGAATCCTTTGCAATAACCTAAACTTTTGGTTTCTCAAAATCATCTTCACCATCTTTATCAGCATTTTCTTCACCATCATTACCAGCATTTTCTTCCCAATCTTCATCATCTGATTCTTCTTGAACCTGAGTAAATTGTCGAGGTGTAGGTGCATAAGCTCTTGGAACAATACTGTCACTACGAATTAATGGGTTTCGTTTTTCTTCAGATTCTTCCTCTGTGCGTGATCTGGGAGCGATGGTCATTTGGCTTGTAATATCTGACGGATCAATGGTAGCATCATGTTCAACAGTTGATTCATGTGACATCTAAAATAACAATCAAATCAAATCACTCCAATACCACAGTAAGTTAAGGAATTGAATTTTTGTTGCCATTTCACAAACATTCAAAATACATTTTAACTTTTCCTAAGAATGTTTTTGAGTCAATACAGAATTATAAAAATTCATGATTTTGTATTTGAAATAAACAAACCTCCAACCCAGAAACCAGTAAAAATAGGGCATTTAACATTAGACATCAACATGGTTCATTTACTCTTTCCATGGGAGAAATTTTACTTTTTTTTTGAAGAGGAAACATTAAAGCTGCTTAGTGGGTTATTTACCAAAAAAAGACTCTAGAAGAAATTTTTAGTCATTGCTAATAAAATTACTGGTGGATATTAATCACTTTTACTCCTTTCTTTAACATTGTACGAGCTACTTTTATCAAGCAAAACCCAAAAATTAGAAATATGCACTCACCAGCATAGAAGGTGCTCTAAATACATAAGAGAATGGGTAATGTATAAGATTGAAGAGAGTAGAGGCATATAAATCAGCATATCTCATAACCTGACTTGCAAAAAATGTCTGTAGGGAACCTAGAATTAAAAAGATGGAAGTCATAATAAAATCAACTTTCGGGAAAAAGTTATAGAAGGTTGAAATTCATGATTAAACATTGAAAATAATGGTAATAAATATAAATTTATTGGCTGTCATTTCAACATCAGTATCCAAATAAGAATGGGTAATATTGTTGAAAAAAAACCAAACAACACATTTCTGAAGTTTTCTCAAACTACAGCAGTTTTAAAAATGTAGAACAGAGATTTTTATTAATTTGCACAGGGACAAGGAATACTGTTATATTTGTTTGTAGATTTTTAACCACTCTGAATGCCTCCCCTATCTTCAAACTTTTTATATTTTTTTATAAAATTATGTTAGAAATAAAGTGGAAAGAATTATTACCGGTCAAACTTATGTTTAGTTTCATTTTTGACCAGGGTATATATTATTTATGAAAAATATTATCAAAATTAGGGGTTGTCAAAAATCTTCATATAGTAGAGGGATTATTATTAGATGGGCAGAGAGACTTCTATTATATTGCATTAAAGAATTAAACCACTCTGAATGCCTCCCCTACCTCCATCTCCCCACTAAGGGAGGAGAGGAACGGTCATCAATGGTTAAGGACTCCATCTGATCTGATAGAGTCACAAAACCCGCTTCACGCTCAGAAGGGGAGGCTTTGTATCATCCTCATGGTTTACGATCCAGTCAAAGTTGACTGACGTCCAAGCGATGCATACTTTAGAAATGATCCCTAACAGTATGATCTTAACACCAACTATATTTGACAATGGTAATGATATTTTTCATAAATAATATACACTGGTCAAATGAAATTATTTCACAACATGTCACATAAAGTCTTACCAATACTTATTATTTCATTTCAAACTACTATTTCTAATTTCATAAAATCAAATTGATCATGAAAGTTTGAGTTTTAAAATTACTACAGATTAAATTATTATACAATCATTTACTGAGAATTTTATATTCATTACACTCTATTTTCTAACTAGAATATTACTCTGGTGTTACCTCCCTTTTAAAATCTTCACATTTAGAATATTTCTGTTATTTTTACTAAAAACAGTAATTTTTTGATTATCTTAAATTTATGTTATTCATTCTAAAAATATCTTCAAACTTTTTTTTATTATTTACAAAATTATGCTTGAAATAAAGTGGAGTCAAACTTATGTTTAGTTTCATTTTTGACCAGGGTCTATATTATTTATGAAAAATATTATCAAAATTAGGGGTAGTAAAAAAACTTAAATGGGGGAGGGATTAATAATTAGATGGCAGGGAACTTCTATTATATTGCAATAAAGAAATAAACCACTCTGAATGCCTCCCCTACCTCCATCTCCCCACCAAGGGAGGAGAGGAACGGTCATCAATGGTTAAGGACTCCATCTGATCTGATAGAGTCACAAAACCCGCTTCACGCTCAGAAGGGGAGGCTTTGTATCATCCTCATGGTTTACGATCCAGTCAAAGTTGACTGACGTCCAAGCGATACATACTTTAGAAATGATCCCTAACAGTATGATCTTAACACCAACTCTATTTGACAATGGTAATGATATTTTTCATAAATAATATACACTGGTATTTTATTATTTATAATAAAAATAAGCCTGAAAGATAATTTCTTTTTTAAACTTGGGCTATTTCTAGCACCATTTCAATAAAATAAATTAGATTGTATTAAGTTTTTAAATTGTAAAATAATTCTAAAACACATGATAAAGAAAAATAAAATGATTTCAGTAAAAATAGCAGAAAGTCTTCAAAATTTGTATATCTGTAGAAGGGAAGTAACTCAATCTATCAAAAGATGATATTCCGAAGTAAAATTTAATTAATAAATTTCTGACATGTCACATGAAGGTCTTACCAATACCTATAAACCTATGCCGGCAAATCTCTTTGATGTTGACGGGTAATACTTATCGCGGAATGACTCTCAAGAAGCTTAAAGTCAGGAGTGGCTTTGATAATGCATATTAAATTTGGGTTTAAAAAACCCTTGCTGAAGGGGAGGCATTTTTTCCCCTGGTTTGTAAAAACCGTCCAAGCGTCAAAATTTTAAAATATCCTCAGGTTTTAACCCCTTTTTTTACAATGGAAGATTTTTCATTTTTCAGGGGTTTTTATTTTTATTGTTATTGTAATTATGAAAAACTAGAAAAAATAAAATTTAGGTTTTTTAAGTTTGATAAATTGTAAAAATTTAAAACTCATGAAAATAGAAAAATTGATTTCAAAAAAATACCCAAGAAACCTTTCAAAACTTGCCTTCGGGGGTTTTTACAAAAGCTAATATTTCCCCGCAGTTTTTTAAAAAATTTCAAAAACATTGACCTAAAGGTCTTTATCTTATACTTCTTATTTCATCAACAATTCAATTTATCTTGATCATGAAAAGTTTGAGTTTTAAAATTACTGCAGATTAAATTATTATACAATCATTTACTGAGAATTTTATATTCTTAACTCTATTTTCAAACCCTAGAATATTACTCTGGTGTTACCCCCCTTTTTAAAATCTTCACATTTAGAATATTTTCTGTTATTTTTACTAAAAACAGTAAATTTTTTGATTATTTTAAAAGCTTTATGATTTTTTTTCATTCTAAAAATATCTTCAAACTTTTATTTTTTTATAAAATTATGTTAGAAAAAAAGGGTGGAAAGAATTATTACCGGTCAAACTTATGTTTAGTTTCATTTTTGACCAGGGTATATATTATTTATGAAAAATATTATCAAAATTAGGGGTAGTAAAAATCTTAAATATAGTAGAGGGATTATTTATTAGAGGGTGCAGAGAAAACTTCTATTATATTGCATTAAAGAAATAAACCACTCTGAATGCCTCCCCTACCTCCATCTCCCCACTGAGGGAGGAGAGGAACGGTCATCAATGGTTAAGGACTCCATTTGATCTGATCGAGTCACAAAACCCGCTTCACTCTCAGAAGGGAGGCTTTGTATCATCCTCATGGTTTACGATCCAGTCAAAGTTGACTGACGTCCAAGCGATACATACTTTAGAAATGATCCCTAACAGTATGATCTTAACACCAACTAAATTTGACAATGGTAATGATATTTTTTATAAATAATATACACTGGTATTTTATTATTTATAAAAAATAAGCCTGAAAGATATTTTCTTTTTTAAACTTGGGCTATTTCTAGCACCATTTCAATAAAATAAATTAAAATTGTATTAATTTTTTAAATTGTAAAATAATTCTAAAACTCATGATAAAGAAAAATAAAATGATTTCAGTAAAAATAGCAGAAAGTCTTCAAAACTTGTATATCTGTAGAAGGGAAGTAACTCAATCTGTCAAAAGATGATATTCCGAAAAAAAATTTAGTTAATAAATTTCTAACATGTCACATAAAAGGTCTTACCAATACTTATTATTTCATCAACAATTCAATTTATCTTGACCATGAAAAGTTTGAGTTTTAAAATTACTACAGATTAAATTATTATACAATCATTTACTGAGAATTTTATATTCATTACACTCTATTTTCTAACTAGAATATTACTCTGGTGTTACCTCCCTTTTAAAATCTTCACATTTAGAATATTTTCTGTTTTTTTTAAACTAAAAACAGTTGTTTTTTTTGATTATTTTAAAAGCTTTATGATTTATTTTCATTCTAAAAATATCTTCAAACTTTTTTTTTTTTATAAAATTATGTTAGAAATAAAGTGGAAAGAATTATTACCGGTCAAACTTATGTTTAGTTTCATTTTTGACCAGGGTATATTTTATTTATGAAAAATATTATCAAAATTAGGGGTAGTTAAAAACCTAATATGGTAGAGGGATTAATAATTAGATGGGCAGAGGGACTTCTATTATATTGCATTAAAGAATTAAACCACTCTGAATGCCTCCCCTACCTCCATCTCCCCACTAAGGGAGGAGAGGAACGGTCATCAATGGTTAAGGACTCCATTTGATCTGATAGAGTCACAAAACCCGCTTCACGCTCAGAAGGGGAGGCTTTGTATCATCCTCATGGTTTACGATCCAGTCAAAGTTGACTGACGTCCAAGCGATGCATACTTTAGAAATGATCCCTAACAGTATGATCTTAACACCAACTATATTTGACAATGGTAATGATATTTTTCATAAATAATATACACTGGTATTTTATTATTTATAAAAAATAAGCCTGAAAGATATTTCTTTTTTAAACTAGCTATTTCTAGCACCATTTCAATAAAATAAATTAGATTGTATTAAGTTTTTAAATTGTAAAATAATTCTAAAACTCATGATAAAGAAAAATAAAATGATTTCAATAGCAGAAAGTCTTCAAAACTTGTATATCTGTAGAAGGGAAGTAACTCAATCTATCAAAAGATGATATTCCGAAGTAAAATTTAATTAATAAATTTCTGACATGTCACATGAAGGTCTTACCAATACCTATAAGCCTATGCCGGCAAATCTCTTTGATGTTGACGGGTAATACTTATCGCGGAATGACTCTCAAGAAGCTTAAAGTCGGGAGCGGCTTTGATAATGCATAGGGGATTTTGGGGTTAAACTTGCTGAAGACAGGTATTTATTCTGTTGTAAAAACCTTTAACCTCTAATAAAATATATCAGGTCTAACTTGTACAATAAAGAAACATTTTCAGTGTTTATTTTTATTGTTATTGTAATTATGTAAAATAGAAAAAAGAAATGGAAAATTTGACTTATATTGTATATAAGAATTAAACCACTCTGAATGCCTCACCTACCTCCATCTCCCCACTAAGGGAGGAGAAGAACGGTCATCAATGGTTAAGGACTCCATCTGATCTGATCGAGTAACAAAACCCGCTTCACGCTCAGAAGGGGAGGCTTTGTATCATCCTCATGGTTTACGATCCAGTCAAAGTTGACTGACGTCCAAGCGATACATACTTTAGAAATGATCCCTAACAGTATGATCTTAACACCAACTATATTTGACAATGGTAATGATATTTTTCATAAATAATATACACTGGTATTTTATTATTTATAATAAAAAAAGCCTGAAAGATAATTCTTTTTAAACTAGCTATTTCTAGCAAAAATATATCAGGTCTAACTTGTACAATAAAGAAACATTTTCAGTTTTTATTTTTATTGTTATTGTAATTATGTAAAATAGAAAAATGGAAAATTTGACGGTTTATAAGTTTGATAATGACCTCGGTCGTGTATTTACTGGGATATAGAAAAACCTTGAGCTCGAAGTCGAGCCAAAAACCCTCAGCCTCTGCCTTCGGGTTTTTACACGGCTCGACATCTCTCTCGCCGTTTTTCTATATCCCAGTAAACACTTGACCTTGAGTCATTATCTTATACTTCATATTTCATCAACAATTCAATTTATCTTGATCATGAAAAGTTTGGAGTTTTAAAATTACTGCAGATTAAATTATTATACAATCATTTACTGAGAATTTTATATTCATTACATTCTATTTTCTAACTAGAATATTACTCTGGTGTTACCTCCCTTTAACAATCTTCACATTTAGAATATTTTCTGTTATTTTTAATAAAAACAGTTGATTTTGTGATTATCTTAAGCTGTATGATTGATTTTCATTCTAAAAATATCTTCAAACTTTTTATATTTTTTATAAAATTATGTTAGAAATAAAGTGGAGAGAATTATTACCGGTCAAACTTATGTTTAGTTTCATTTTTTGACCAGGGTATTTATTATTTATTAAAAATATTATCAAAATAAGGGGTAGTTAAAAATCTATTATATTGTATTAAAGAATTAAACCACTCTGAATGCCTCCCCTACCTCCATCTCCCCACTAAGGGAGGAGAGGAACGGTCATCAATGGTTAAGGACTCCATCTGATCTGATAGAGTCACAAAACCCGCTTCACGCTCAGAAGGGGAGGCTTTGTATCATCCTCATGGTTTACGATCCAGTCAAAGTTGACTGACGTCCAAGCGATACATACTTTAGAAATGATCCCTAACAGTATGATCTTAACACCAACTAAATTTGACAATGGTAATGATATTTTTTATAAATAATATACACTGGTTATTTATTATTTATAAAAAAAGCCTGAAAGATATTTTCTTTTTTAAACTTGGGCTATTTCTAGCACCATTTCAATAAAATAAATTAGAATGTATTAAGTTTTTAAATTGTAAAATAATTCTAAAACTCATGATAAAGAAAAATAAAATGATTTCAGTAAAATTGGCAGAAAGTCTTCAAAACTTGTATATCTGTAGAAGGGAAGTAACTCAATCTATCAAAAGATGATATTCCGAAGTAAAATTTAGTTAATAAATTTCTAACATGTCACATGAAGGTCTTACCAATACTTATTATTTCATCAACAATTCCATTTATCTTGACCATGAAAAGTTTGAGTTTTAAAATTACTACAGATTAAATTATTATACAATCATTTACTGAGAATTTTATATTCTGTAACTCTATTTTCTAACTAGAATATTACTCTGGTGTTACCTCCCTTTAACAATCTTCACATTTAGAATATTTTCTGTTATTTTTACTAAAAACAGTTGATTTTTTGATTATCTTAAGCTGTATGATTTATTTCATTCTAAAAATATCTTCAAACAATTATTTTTTATAAAATTATGTTAGAAATAAAGTGGAAAGAATTATTACCGGTCAAACTTATGTTTAGTTTCATTTTTGACCAGGGTATATATTATTTATGAAAAATATTATCAAAATTAGGGGTTGTCAAAAATCTTCATAAAGTAGAGGGATTATTAATTAGATGGGCAGAGAGAATTCTATTATATTGCATTAAAGAATTAAACCACTCTGAATGCCTCCCCTACCTCCATCAGGGAGGAGAGGAACGGTCATCAATGGTTAAGGACTCCATCTGATCTAATCGGGTCACAAAACCCGCTTCACGCTCAGAAGGGGAGGCTTTGTATCATCCTCATGGTTTACGATCCAGTCAAAGTTGACTGACGTCCAAGCGATGCATACTTTAGAAATGATCCCTAACAGTATGATCTTAACACCAACTATATTTGACAATGGTAATGATATTTTTCATAAATAATATACACTGGTCAAATGAAATTATTTCACAACATGTCACATAAAGTCTTACCAATACTTATTATTTCATCAACAATTCAATTTATCTTGACCATGAAAAGTTTGAGTTTTAAAATTACTACAGATTAAATTATTATACAATCATTTACTGAGAATTTTATATTCATTACACTCTATTTTCTAACTAGAATATTACTCTGGTGTTACCTCCCTTTTAAAATCTTCACATTTAGAATATTTTCTGTTATTTTTAATAAAAACAGTTGATTTTTTGATTATCTTAAGCTTTATGATTTATTTTCATTCTAAAAATATCTTCAAACTTTTTTTATTTTTTATAAAATTATGTTAGAAATAAAGTGGAAAGAATTATTACCGGTCAAACTTATGTTTAGTTTCATTTTTGACCAGGGTATATTTTATTTATGAAAAATATTATCAAAATTAGGGGTAGTTAAAAATCTATTATATTGTATTAAAGAATTAAACCACTCTGAATGCCTCCCCTACCTCCATCTCCCCACTAAGGGAGGAGAGGAACGGTCATCAATGGTTAAGGACTCCATCTGATCTGATAGAGTCACAAAACCCGCTTCACGCTCAGAAGGGGAGGCTTTGTATCATCCTCATGGTTTACGATCCAGTCAAAGTTGACTGACGTCCAAGCGATGCATACTTTAGAAATGATCCCTAACAGTATGATCTTAATGTAAATTGCCCTTCAATATGCTAATGAAAATTTTCATAAGCAAAAAAGAATGGTCGTTTACAAGAAGAAATTTAAGCAAATGAATATTTGTTTTTAAATTAACTTAATTTTGTTTTTAAATAACTAATCTTTCACCAATAGAAATAGGTTATTATCTGAATAATACATATAATCATAAAACTTAAAAAAAATTGAAAATAGCAAAAATAAGGAGAAAATCCTACAATTTACACCACAATGTAAAAGGGAAATAACACAAACTGTATACAATGTACCACGTGTCAACATGACATGTTACTATAAATATCCTTCGTTTACAGTATACTGTAGTCTATATAGCACAGTTAAATAGCTGGTCTTATCACCTTGGCTATTCATAGTACAAATAAAGTGAATACATGTATTGAAGAGACACCAGGGAGATCAACTGTTGCTTTGTTAATGTTTTAAAACACTCCTTTGTATCCTTTCTCACTTAGAACGTAACTATAGCAAGGCATTGAATACAACATTAAGGCAATAAACATATCTGTATACACGATAAACCATTTTAACATTGGATTTAAGTTATAACACAGGCTATGAGGTTCATTAAACAACTCAAAACATTCTCTTTGAACTGATGAATAAGGATTTAATCTATATAATTGTGTATGAATTTCAGTAAACCGAAAACATCCCTTTGAACACAATGTATGAATTTCATTGAACAACTGCACACATAATCTTTTTGCATGATAAAATTGTATTTCCCTTATTTTTGTGAATTTTATCAAACAACTGAAAAGATTCTCTTGTAAAATGATAAATTTAATTGATTTATAAAGTTTTGTATGAATTTCATTAAACAAAGGAAAGATTCTCTTTGAACATGACACATTGGTATTTAATTCATAAAATTAAGTACCAATATGAATTTCATGAAAAAACAGAAAAAATTAATTATCTCGGAAATGAAAAATTAGTTTATAAAATTTAACAAAGCAAAATCATCTTTGTACATGGATAATTCATATTTTATTGATAAACCTTTGTATAAATTTCATTAAAGTACAGAAAAAATTATTTTTGAACATGGGAAATTCATATTTTATTGATAAACCTTTGTATGAATTTCATTAAACAGCAGAAAAAGATAGCTTGCCAGGCAAGGTAATATACGCCCACTGGCAGCATTTATTTCAAATAAAAACTTTTCAGTAAGGTTACAATAAGTGGAATGAAATATTCAACCTTCCAACCTATTTTTTTTCTAGGGTCTCTAGTTTCATTAAAACTGTCAAGAATTGTACCTAATAACAACTCATTAAATATTTTTCGGTATTTTTATGATTTGCAATTGGGTTCACCCTTAATAATATTTTGATATTTTTAATTCTTAATAAGGCTCATCCTTGGTTGATATTAAACAATTTCAGCGAGTTTTGTCAAAAAGGAATGTTTAGAGTATTCACAAGCCAAAAGTTGAAAGCGTTTTTGAAAACAGGCGCAATAACTGACACTAAATATTTTTCGATTTATCTGATTTTCAATAGGGTTTATCCTTGTGAGAAAACAAATACTAAAGCCAAGTTTCATCAAAATCCATTCAAAATTGTTCTTTCTAGAGTGTTTGCGAGTTAAATTGAACGCATTTTCAAAAAAAAGGTCAATAACTTGTACTAAATATTTTTCGATTTTCAATAGGGTTCATCCTTGGGAGACAACAAATACTCCAGCCAAGTTACATCAAAATCCATTAAAAATTGTTCTTTCTAGAGTGTTTACAAGCTAAAATTGAACGCGTTTTCAAGAACAAGGGCTATAACTTACACTAAATATATTTCTATTTATTTGATTTATAATAGGGTTCATCCTTGATGAAATACTCAAGCCAAAGTTAATCAAAATCCATTAAGAATAGTTCTTTCTAGAGTGTTTACAAGCTAAAATTGAATGCGTTTTCAAGAACAAGGGCAGTAACTCATACTAAAAAATTTTTCAATTTAACTGATTTTCAATAGGGTTCATCCTTGAGTTATAACACACTCTCACACCAAGTTTCATCGAAATCCATCAAGAATTGTGCCATGTAGAGTGTTTACGAGACAAAAATCGAACGCGTTTAAAAGAACAAGGGCAATAATTCATATTAGATATATTTTGATATTTTTAATTTTCAATTAGGCTCATCCCTTGCGATATCCAACAATTTCAGTGAGTTTTGTCAACATAGGTCATGAATTGTACCTTCTAGAGTGTTTATTAGCCAAAAAGTTAAACCCGTTTTCAAAAACAAGGGCAATAACTGACACTAAATATATTTCGATTTATTTGATTTTCAATAAGGTTCATCCTTGGGTAAAAACAAATACTCAAGCCAAGTTTTATCAAAATCCATTAAGAATTGTTCTTTTTAGAGTGCTTAAAAGCTAAAATTGAACGCGTTTTCAAACACAAGGGCAATAACTGATATTAA